>OZ004669.1:13085101-13685101 GCA_963924505.1 Agonopterix alstromeriana
AAACACGTTAAAAAATCACGTTCATTAGAAATAAGGTTTAGATAGCGGGAAAATTATCAGGCTAGCACTAACTGGCTGGCTGGATAGTTTTTAAATACTATTATTTTAGAGAAGAGATATTGAACTTAGCATACTTAAATAGGTGGGTATTTACATAAAAGATCAAAATTAAGGAACTTAAAACATAATTCACCTACTATGTGGTGCAGATTGAGTAGAGGAAGGAGAGTAAGTTATTAGAGAGTAAGTTGTTGGAGAGTAAGTTATTATTATCAGAAGGTAAGGACCTTAGGCTGACATGAGGCCAAAATAAACAACATTCTACATGGGACAAACATTAAAATCGTGAAAAATAGTCAGCTGTTCCATACAAAACAGCGCTCGACTATCAATTGATTATCAATGAAACTCCGCTAGTGTGAGTGAAAAAGTACGCGCTCCATACACACGAAGTCTGGTGATATTTTCAATACTAACCAATTAAAGTAAATGTAATTTTTCAGAAACAATCTAGAAACTAATCTCTATGTTCGTATGAAGTCAGATTTTCGTTAAAATGTATAGTTTTAAAGTTACAGTGCCTCAAAGATTTCCATAAAATCTTGAATTAATCCTAACAATACAACTGTATAATGTAAATTTGATTGACTTTAATTGGTTAGTTTTGAAAATATCACCAGACTTCGTTTGTATGGGCCGCGCATTTACGCATTCGGAATAAACTTCTCTTAATACTGTAACTTTATTATACAATCATGCTAGCCAGATTGAACATTTAGTTGTATCGATGATATGAAAGTAAAGCGTAGTTAGTTAGTTGTTGCCACCACTTACATTGAGTTATACATTGAATTTCATTGTAATTATTTGAGCAGAGAAGTTTATTCCGGATGCGTAAATGCGCGCTGCATACAAACGAAGTCTGGTGACATTTTCAATACTAACCAATTAAACTCAATGACATTTTGCAGAAACAATCTAGAAACAAATCTCTATACTTGTATCGTATTCGATTTTCGTTAAAATATACAGTTTCAATGCTAGGATTAATTTAAGATTTGTATGGAAATCTTTGAGGCACTTTAACTTTAAAACTGTACATTTAAAAGAAAATCTGATGCCATACAAGCATAGAGTTTTATTTCTAGATTGTTTCTGCACAATTTCATTGAGTTTAATCGGTTAGTATTAAAAATATCACCAGACTTCGTTTGTATGGAGCGCGCCAACAGTAATATACCCTTAACGTGATTATAACTCTACAATAAAACGGTACTCAAAGCGGCCTACCTTCAGCATGCATAATTATAATTAAATTAGTTCTTTGCTGTGCAATTGTCATTATAGCAGTGGCAACTAATTTGCCAACTTTCTATTGCGATGCGACGAGCGTTCGTGTCAAAGTTAAGTGGCATACAATTGTGCATACCCAACTGGTATTCTCTGTGATCCTTGTGAGTGGTAATTAGATAAGGAAAGTTGATCAATTTTATGATTTTTAGGGTTCCGTAGTCAACAAGGAACCCTTATAGTTTCGCCATGTCCGTCCGTCTATCCGTCTGTCCGCGGCCTAGCTCAGAGACGCTTAGTACGAGAAAGCTGTAATTTGACATAGGTATACATATTTATCACGCCGACAAAGTGGTAAAATAAAATCTTAAAAATATTTTTTTTAGGGTACCTCCTGCTACAGAGGGGAAAGGGTGGACTGTATAAAGGCAGGATCGGCTTAGTATAAAGCTTTTAATCATGAAAGAGAAAACAGGAATCAACAGAAATAAATAGAATAGCAAAACAGAAACGAACAGAAAAGCACCGACCAAAGCCACTCGACCCGAGCGCGCAAGTCAAAACCATAGAGCATAAAAAAGTATTTACATCCGGCCTGATGGCCAGTTCGTAACACCTCCCCGCTACGAAAAGTGGGGATGAAATTTTTTTTCTCGTGTATCCCATGGTGTGGGATATCGTTGGATAGGACTTTTAAAAATATTGTAGGTGTGGGAAAACTATTTTTCGATTTAGGGATCCGTTAGCGAAATATTAAGCTTTAAAGTGATAATTTTTGTAAGGGTCAAGCCTCCTTCTAAGTCCGTATATAGTGACGGGTAACTTCGGAACCCTACCCTGCGCGTGGCCCGACATGCACTTGGCCGGTTTTTTATTGCTCCGATCGATTTGCTCCAATAGTAAAAGTTGTTCAGTTTGATGAGTAGTTAGTTTAAAAGGATGCTAATGATATCAATTTCATCCTGTATAGGGTTCTTCTTAAGGGCCTATGTCGAAAAATAATTGAAGCGAAATGGGCGTGGCTTAGTCGCAGCAAGCGCCCCGCGCCCCGCTACCGAACATCGTCGCGCACTAGCCCGCGAAAATCAAATCACTCAAAATGCGTAGAAGACGCTTCGCTGTTAAGATATTATTAGTACCTTTTGTCGTATGAAAAAACACAATATATCATAATTAAGTATCGTTCTATTTATCCTCCTTGATCAATTATTAATTTATTACAGGATCAATTACGGACAACCAATTTATAGATATAAACAATACCTAACTAACGATACTTTTTAATTGATTTCACTTAAAAAACTTAAAACTCATTAATATCATACCGAAAATCACTGTACCTATCTAGAAGGAAAAAAACTATCATTACAGGATTTTGTTTTACCTTATAGTACGAGAGCTACCTGTTGGTAACTTTACGTAATTAGGTCCTGTAATCAAATCAATTCAACTTATTATTTTGTACTTGTAATTGATATAATACAAGTCAAAACATTCTATGGTCAAAACATACCGACTATCTAGATGAAACCTGGAAGTTATTTTACGTCGTCAACAAAAATGTAAGAAGAACGTGAAAAAATAAGTTTCGTAATACTGCAATAATCTCAGTTATTCTCGATACCACAAGAACTTTCAGGTTGAGAAGTTGTAGAACACTCATAAACCTATTTTGAAAATCCATAGGTAATTCTAAAATACCTCGCATCCCTCAGTTGCATGGCATAGCATTGAAGGATGAGGATATTATAACAGGCATGAATGAATTTTAAAATGGTAAATCAACATTTATATACAAAATCACTAATAATATTTATCTTACGACCTAAAATCAACATTTATTTACATTAGTACATTACGATAAGTGTGACTTAAGTCGTTCATTATTGCACAGCGTGAAGTTAGCACCCGAGCACAAGCAAGGGTGCTAAACTTATATGCAGGTTTAGGTCACAGAGTGCTGGAAAATCATTTACAACTTATTACCTTTTCTTTTCTCTCATACTTCTGGTATGTTCCTACCTACGTTTCAAATTTATTGTTTTGTTCCGTTTTGTTTTTCATTATCACTGTTTCTCCTAGTACCCCAGGAAAATTAGGTGAAAAAGGGTCAACCTCGGAATGAGAGATAATAAGCTACAAACTTCTTTAAATCATCGTATGACATCCTATACGTTAGGTCAAATGTCACATAAAATCTCGTTTATGCAGGTCAAAAGATTCAAGGTAAAATGTCAAAAAACAGGTCTTTAGGAAATATCTTCTTTTCTATGCTCTAAATGACCTTTGAAGTTTTAAGAAAAATTGTAGAACTTTAAATTTTCTTCAAATTTTCTTCTTTATAATATTTAATATAGTTAACCGTTCTTGGGATAGATAGGTAGAACGCAAAGAGTTGTAACTCCCATAACGGTTTGCTCCCATAGTAAAATGATACTTTTCCTTACACCCTGTATAATATTATTTGGCGTTATTATGAAAATACATAATTTCAATAACTATACACGAAAGAAGATGATGAAGAATTATTTCGAGTTTGAATCAATCGGGATAGAAAAACGAGTACAGAATAGCGACCCTGAGCAGCGCGCATTGAAGATATTGAATGAAACCAGTCACCGCCTGCCCAACAGACGCTTCAAAACAATACTTATATGGAAAGAAGACGACATGAAGATTCCGAACAACTACAAAAACTCACTCAAACGGCTACACAACCTAGAGAAGAAACTAGACCGAGATGAAGACCTGAAAAAGAAATATGAAGAAAGAATGCAAACCCTCTTCACTTTGGGCTACGCCGAGGAAGCTACCACACCGCCGGTGCCAAATAAAACATGGTACCTACCCCACTTCACGGTCATTAACCCCGTGAAACCGAAGATAAGAGTAGTACACAACGCCACAGCGAAGACATCCGGACGCAGTCTGAACGATATGCTACTCTGCGGTCCAGACTTGCTGCAATCTCTGCCGGGAGTTGTATTGCGATTTCGTTAACACCAACACGCCGTGTCAGCTGACATAAAGGAATTAATGTTTATGCAAATATGAGTTCAAGAGGACGACAGAGAGGCACTACGATTTCTATAGCGGGGCGACGAGAGAGGGAAGCAGCGACCGCGAGAGTACCGCATGACGTCGGTGATCTTCGGCGCGATGTCATGACTTCAAAGAAAAGTATCCTGCAGCCGCGCGAGCCATTGAAAAGAACCACTACATGGACAACTACATAACAAGTTTTCCGACCGAAAAAGAAGCCAAAGAAGTATCGAAATCAGTCGACTACATTAAAAGGCAAGCCGGCTTCGAGCTATGTGGATGGGTGTCCAATACAAATTCAGTAGTACAGCAGTTTTCCGCCAACTCGGGCGGCGCCACGGTCTCAATCGGTGGGAGCGAGGTCCGATGGTACAACGGGCCGAGCTTCCTACGAAACCACGAACGAGAATGGCCACAAGAGACGAAGACAGAAGCACCGAAGACAGAAGAAGAGAGGGGGCTTGTCACGTCACCCACCAGCGACCTGACCACACTCACCTACCTCGAATCGAGCGATTTTCGTCGTACCCACTTTTGCTACGAGCTACGGCGCGCATGCTACAGTTCGTCAATTTATGTCGAAAGAAGAAAAATGAAACAGTATTGGCTACGAAGCGCAAACGAACGAAAGAAAACAATAAAAACGACTCTGATTGAAAGATTGATAAGAAAACACGTAAGAACGAGACACCGTTCGTGAAGAAATGAGATAGCAACACCATCGGTATCGAAGCGCACTATCTCATTCGCGCTGAGAAACTATGGTGGAAACCTGTACAAGAAGATTGTCTTTCCGAAGATTTACGTCGAGTAAGGAGCGGCGCGGCGCCTCAGCCGGGAGACAAGCTGTCGGCGCTATCAGTGGTCGTCGGCGAAGATGGCTCAAAGGAAGAATCCACGTAGCACCTGACATCGTTGAAGACACTGCGAGCCCGACCGTGCTCGACGGGAAACACTACTTTACGCGACTGTACATACAACACGTACACGAGCGACTACATGGCGGTATCGAAACCGTCGTGAATGAGCTACAGCAGCGACTATGGGTACTGAAGATACGACCGACGGTGCGTGAACGTCATCAAACACTGTCAACTATGCAAGATACGAAGAGCGAAGCCTACGTCTCCGGCAACCGGCGACCTCAGGAGGTTCGTGGCACGAAGAGGAGTGCCTAAGGAGCTATGGAGTGACAACGCGACGTGCTTCAAGGCTGCGGAGAAGGAGCTCGCCAAGGCCGCGCTGGCGGCGGTCAGCGAGGAGGCGACAGCGACGGCGCGGCGCATCACCTGCCGCTACGTACCCCCGGCCTCCCCCTTCATGGACAGCGCGTGGGAGCGCCTGGTACGCACCGTGAAGGAGGCACTGCGCGTCAAACTCCACGAGCAGTACCCTAGCGACGAGACACTGCTCACCCTGCTCGCCGAGGCGGAGAACACCGTCAACTCCCACCCACTCAAACACGTGGCGGTGACCCCAGAAGAACCGGAGGCGCTTACACCCAACCACATCCTGTTGGGACCCAAACGACCTCACCGCGCGCAAGCGCAGCGCGCTCAACGCCTGGCGGACGTCTTCTGGAGCCGCTAGGTCAAAGAGTACCAGCCTCTACTCCAACACCGGCGGGAGCCTCACATGACCAGCGCACGCTATCGGCGACCTGGTACTCGTCTGCGACCCCACCCTGCCCCGCAACACATGGCCGACAGGAAGGATCGTCGCGGTCTACCCAGGGCGAGACGGCGAGGTGAGGATCGTGGACGTCGTAACCAGCAACGGGCATGTCCTCCGGAGACCGACCAACAGGATCGTCGTGCTACAGGTTGGATCGCAGAGCTGCGACGGCGGGAGAAATGTGCACTACAGAACCAGAATGGACTACCTTTGTACATAGTTTTTTACATTACTTTGTTTATTTCGTTTTATATACCCTTTTATACCAGTAGGATAAGTTTAGGTTAAGTTAACATTTCAATAAATAAATTTTTCTTATTAGGATTAGGGCTTAGCATATAAGTTATGTAAATAGTTCTAATAGGATTCTTATTTGATTTCTCTAGTGATTTCTACCCCAGATTAGATTAGGTCACTTCCCTATTAAAATTAACGCATAGCACAAGCAAATAAAACAATTAGAATCGAGTTAGAAATTACGCCAATAAGCTTCACTACTTCATTAGAAGGGGTAGAATCCTATTAGAAATAAGTGTTAGAAAGAGACAGAACGCTCCATCTCTGTCAGCGCATACAGGCGAGCGAGGGGGGACCCGGCGTCCGGAACCTGTGTTATGAGGAAGCGGGGGCCGGGGTAATATAAATATTGTACCTTTCCCGCTCGTTCTGCACTCTGTTATGCACCGGCGGATGATGCACATGCTATTTTTAGAATAAGAAAATATGTATCTTAACTATATAATTATATTGGTTTGTAAGCGTAGAAATTAAGATTGTATGAGAAATAAAGAGATTTGTATTCAGGGCAAGAGTGCGGGGTAAGGAGGGGTGGTCGCTTGAAAATGATATAAAATGGCGCCAAATCGGCGTAGATTCATTCCGGATCCAGCACTCAAGAAAGAAACAACTTGGAAGAAGAAACTCTCTGCGACCACTCGCCTTCCCTACCCTGCCCTCTAGCCTGGCTCACCATACTGACGACCCATACAATTAAGGGCCACAGAGTTTTCAAACTCTCATACCAGGCAAGATGTTCCGGAGCAATAGAATCCTTCAACTCGGTAAAAATACTGACAACGGTTCATAAATACGTTTATAACCAGATTCCATTATGACAAATAAATATAATTATTTGAAGAAATTGAAAAACAAGATAGTAAATCCGAAAATTGAATTCATTACGTGACCGCCGACTTAAAGATAATAACAGCTAGCTCTTGGTCTATGAAGTCCAAAAAAACTGCTATACATATTTGAGTGAGAAATATACTTAAGAGAAGTTTATTCCGAATGCGTAAATGCGCGCTGCATACAAACGAAGTCTGGTGATATTTTCAATACTAACCAATCAGTAATTGAAAAATTTGCAGAAACAATCTAAAAACTAATCTCTATGCTTGTATGAAGTCAGATTTTCGTTAAAATATACAGTTTTAATGCTAGGATTAATTTAAGATTTGTATGGAAATCTTTGAGGTATTGTAACTTTAAAACTATACATTTTAACGAAAATCTGACTTCATACAAGCATAGAGATTAGTTTTTAGATTTTTTCTGAAAAATTTCATTGACTTTAAAATTGGTTACTAGTGAAAATATCACCAGACTTCGGTTGTATGGAGCGCGCTCCGAATTATATTCCCTTAAATCTGTAGCTGCTATGGCCTCGAATTTATTTTAGATTGCATTTAATATATTACACTATAATATTTACACGTAAGCTGGTTAATTAATCGTAATTCGGAAATTGGGCATGCGAACGCAGGTCTGACGCGGGCAAAGGCCAAAGCCGACTGAGCTTTTTAATAGATTGTGATAGCTTATATTACTGCCTGACGCGAGAGAAAGAGATGGGGCGGCGCGCGCGCCTGACTAAATAAAACGACGTAAGCGCCAAAACAAACTTTATTTAGTTGTGATTTTACTATTTATGTAAGTTAATTTCTGCTGCAATCAAAATTTATAAAATATCAATCTCTTTTTTTTAAATCAAGTCTCGTGTTTCTATTATTCACCGTTTAGCAGTTCCAAGCGTTTATAGATAAAGTCGGAGGCTACTTTGGCTTGTTTTTCTATCGAGAAAATTTGTCTTAATCGTGTTTTGGCGGCAATCAAAATTTTACTAATATGTTCAATTTACACATATCCACAAATCATACTCCTACTGTTAGTACTTCATGATATCTGATGCTTTGAAGAATCCTATTTTTTTCACATATCCTCTTAATATCCTGACACTTTTTTAAGGGGATGATCAGACTGTCAAACTGAACACCTTTCTCAATTACATCAACATCGAAATAGAAAAAAAAAATCTGCTGTTCCATACAAAATTACAAACCTACTTGAGACAAATGTATGGGATTGCCCGTTTTTTTCGCGATATTTTCCCATAGAAAAAGTTGTTCAGTTTGATGGTCTGATCATTCCCTTAAAAAGTATCAGCCAGCATTTTAAGAAGGACCCTGTATTCTATATGCAACATTTTTGCCTTCGACAAAATGCCATACGTTAGATTATATTATTATCCCTTTAACTATTTATATCAAACATCGATACCAAAGAAGGTTGAACATTACCGACCGACCGCCGTGGCCAATTTTCGTGTTTTCATGCTTGTAATGAAGATTGGTATCCTTTATCATTCCAAATCCATGGTACCTATTTGCCTTCTAGTGTATTTTCTACTTACCAAGCGTAACTCGATACTGAACGACAACCAATTTTAATATTTATAGATATCCATCACAAGACTAAAATAAACTGATGACCAAATACCATTTTAAAGTTTTGTTAAACTTTGCTATAACTATCGACCTTAGACTACTTATATGAGGACTGGTTACGCGTGTAATTCTACTAACAAACATTTCTGCCACTTTTTGCGGGGGGCGAGGTAACATGAAATCCGCATCTTTGGATTTTATTCCCCATAACTTTAGATTCTAATTTTGAATGTTAAAAATCATGAAAAGTAGTCTCGTGTGAACCCCAAACGTTCTAAGTTCGAAGTTATTATTTCGCAATTATAGGCTGTCTCGTTTAGTGATAAGGTGTAAAATTGAAATTAAATGACCAAGATCAATTGTGCTTATACCGTGGCAGAGGGAAAATGCTACCTTATAATAATAATAAGTCAAAGTATTATCCGCATGATTGCTATTGTAGTTTGCCATCTTTCCGTTCCGAAGAGTGCACCTCGTGTCAACATTTTGCTCTTTCTTGTGTAGGAAATAAATGCATATTTACTCTTACACTAGGCGATCCTGGTAATTGGATAAGTTGTACTACTACTACTAGGTTGTACAATTTTACCGCTTCCCAAGGTTTTTGCCGATGGATACTGGTTTTATAAAAAGTGTAACCGCAACTGCAGCTCTCGTACTTACCTACAAGTTTCTACAGCCATAGAAAAATTGACACCGTTGGAATTTATACATTACAAACAATATTAATTTTAAAACTTTTACTATGGGAGCAAACCTTAAGCGAAAAAAAATCAACTGTTACATACAAAACTCCAACCTAAACGACTTTGCTAAAATAGTAAAATTTGTTCAGGTAGATACGTAGAATACGTGGTTTAAAGGCAGGTTTAGACGATGACAATTTAGCGGAGCGAATTCTGCCGCGCCTCAAAAAAAGTATCGTATAAACACTTTTCGCCCGAATTTTTCATGGAGCTCGCGTCTATTTTTCGGTGCTAGTGACCTCCGCCCGCGTCCCTCGCATCCCCCGTGCCAATTTTTCGACTCGTGTGACACGTGGTGCTAATCGCTGGAACGGTTGTCTCAAGCAAATCCATACGCATGCGAACAAGATTGGCGCTGAAAATTAGCATCGTGTAAACAACCGCGTGCCGTGCTTTTTTTTCGTACGAAAAAATTGGCGCCGCAAAATTGTCATCGTCTACACATGCCTTCAAGGTTTGCCTTTAGTTAGATTACATATATAGGGTCCTTCTTAATATGCTGACACTTTTTAAGGGGATGATCAGACCGTCAAACTGAACAACTTTCTCTATGGCACCAAGACCAACATAGATATCGCGAAAAAAAATCTGCTCCTCCATACAAAATTGCAAACCTACTCAAGCCAAATGTAAGGGACAGCTGTTTTTTTTTCGCGATTTCGATGTATGGTCCCATAGAGAAAGTTGTTCATTTTGATGGTCTGATCATCCCTTTAAAAAAGTGTCAGCATATTAAGAAGGACCCTGTATATTCATACTGCATACATACATTTTTGTGGAACTACAATTACTGTTGCCTCGCGCGTCGTGGTGAGGGCTTTGTAGAGAAGGTGCTTCAACTCTTAACTAAAACAACATATATTTTAAAAATATTATTAATTTATCATAATATCTAAATAGTAGGTACCTAATACAAAAGAAGCTCTAATTTGAATATTTATTTTTTACTACTTAGTAGCAAATTAAAGATCTATCAAAACGGGTTTGTAAAACACGAAACCGCAATGATAAGTATTGATTTCCAATAAACGGCTGAGTTAGAACACCTACCTGCTTATTTGTTCCTGTCCATCGAACCATATTTGATTTGACCTAATTAGGTAATCGATTTTACATGATGCGTGATTTTGCGTTAAATGGGTATGAGTAAAGGTATTGTTATTTGTTTAACAGTCGCGGCACAAAAGTAAGTATTGTATAATTATAGTACTATAAAAAACTTATGGCCTAGCTCGCATCAGAGCTGAGATATTTCACTCTAAAGGTTCATGAAAAAGTAACCAATACCTTTAAGAATCAACTCACTTTCAATCAATCAATCGAAACATACTCGGCAAAATATACCGTAAAGAGATACAAAAGATACAAACCAAGGCGGTCTTAGGCTGAGATTCAGAGACGTTTTTTAAGTCTTAGTTCGAACTTCCGTATGTCAAAATCCATACATTTTCGCCCTACTTCCATACTAGTTCGAACTAAGACTAAAAAAATCGTCACTGAATCTCGGACTGAGTGTTAAAAGTGATTTCTCCCATAAAACCTTAGAAGTTATTTGTACCTTAATAACACAGCTCCGATGCGGCCTAGCAATGAATGTGATGTTTTTTAATGTATTTTGAAAGGTCCTCTAAAACTTATGTAAGTTTTATTACTGGCCGCTCATCAAAAAAATTACAATTTTTCTCCATACAATCTTACTCTACCTATTTGTATTGTTAAACATATTCAATTATGGTCTATAAACTCTCCGGGTAATGTTCAAGTTTTTGAGTTCAATTCTTCGTTGCATCTCAGTGAAGGAACCTGTCTTCACTCACTCGGATCGTTTGAGCAAGGAAATCTTCTGGTCCTTGTGTTGAAAGGCACTTGAATGACTTTACAAAGCGTTTGTAGGTACCTACACCGGTTTCTACGGTTCTACTTGCTTACAAAATATCAAATGAATATTGGATTGGAAGTAAATCATACTCTTAATTGCCTCGATTGTAAAAACATAGTACTTACGTATGTAGGTATAATTTTCCATGATTCCTTTTGATTTGAACATCTAAAAGAGGGGAATGTTAAATAAGATACGAAAGCCAATTTATTTGCAATTCTTGTCGATGTTGCTCTCTGAAGACCCTTGTCAACAGTAAGGTATCTGTTCAATGACAAACTGAATGTCAACATTTTATTCCAGACTTATTCATATTCTTATAAAATTCGTATTTTATTACTCCGTACAAAGAACATCCAGACTATGTTGTATTCTAAGATATCGAGAAAATTCTATTATAAAAAAGTAAATAATAAATTTAAGAAATCAAAAAACCCGTCTTCGTAAAAAGTTAACTTTAAATAAAAATTAAAAAATTAAAAACAAGTCCAGTAAGCTAGAATTCTGATGAACACATTACCCTTCCTTTGCGTCGCGCAGTCGGTTAATAAAAAGCTGTCGATCGAGGCGAGGCAAGGTGAGCGATTCGGCGATAGTAGGCTGTCAATAATTTCCATACCAAGAGCTAGCCGGGCGAGTAATAGTATAAGAGATAGACGTACTTTTTGTTATCATTAGCTGCAAGGCTGACTCCGTATTCATAGGGTAAAGAGTATCTCTGTGATGGGGATGGACTAGGTCTGCCTGCATAACTCCAGTCGGTTTAGGAGTTACAGCTGATGATAACAAAAAGTACGTCTATCTCTTAAACTATCAATTCCAGGACAAGAGTCAACTCAGTATAGGGCGCGCGATAAGGCAATTTTCACGTATTTTATCCCGTTCGTTCGCGTGTTAATAGAAAGAGAGCTAAGGCACGATAACGCTATATCACGCTGCCATACTACTGCTGCTGCTCTTTCTGTCACTTGGGCGAAAATAGAATTAGGCGATAGGATTCTAGTTCTATTTTTTCATAATTTATATCGGGGCTTGTGTTTTTAGTAAACTGAATGTAATCGATAGTGCCGTGTAGTGTCTACAGTCGCGATTATTATTATCGATACAGGTATCATTTATTTGATTACATATCTTCTATTAAAATTTCAATCGATAAGTTGTTAAAACAGAATAGACATAGGTACCTTTCTATGTTTTAGACTTGATTCGTTTATACAGGGTCCTTCTTAGTATGCTGACACTTTTTTAAAGGGATGACCAGACCGTCAAACTGAACAACTTTCTCTATGGCACCAACATCGAAATCACGAAAAAAAATCACCTGTACCATACAAAACTGCGAACCCACTCGAGTCAAATGCATGGGACAGCTGATTTTTTTTCGCGATTTCGATGTTGGTCCCATAGAGAAAGTTTTTCAGTTTGATGGTCTGATCATCCCCTTAAAAAAGTGTCAGCATATTAAGTTGGACCCTATATTTAATATTGTAGGCATGATGCGCCGTTAGAATTGTATGGCGTTTATAAAAGACTATAATAGAACAGTCAGTCAATTTTTGAACAATGTACCTACCAGGAAGCTGGAATACGGTATTGTCTACCAGCACGTCTAGTATGATTCCTCTACACGCGCGCGACGCGCCTTTGCTTCATAGAAAATAACCTGTTCCCGCGCTTTTCGGAGAGCGAAAGCCGCGCTTGCCAGGACTTGTTATGGTTGTCTGGAAGAAATCGCTTTTAGTGATAAGACTGCCATTTGTACCCTTACGTTCTATTATTCTGTTTTTGTTGCTGTATGTTTTTGGTGTGCAAATAAAGAATATTTATGTTATGTTATGTTTAACCTCCTTTCGTACGTTTTCATCGTCGTTGTTGGTTTTTCCCTTTCTAATCCAACGACGAAAATAAAAAAAAGAGTTTTTATTTAAAAAAAATTGACAGAAAGGGACGAACCTAAAGTTTGAAACATCGATACCAAAGAAGGTTGAACATTACCGACCGACCGCCATGGCCAATTTTCGTGTTTCCATGCTTGTAATGAAGATTGGTATCCTTTATCATTCTAAATCCATGGTACCTATTTGCCTGCTAGTTTATTTTCTACTAACCAAGCGTAACTCGATACTGAACGACAACCAATTTTAATATTTATAGATATCCATCACAAGACTAAAATAAACTGATGACCAAATACCCTTTTAAAGTTTTGTTAAACTTTGCTATAACTATCGACCTTAGACTACTTATATGAGGACTAGTTACGCGTGTAATTCTACTTACAAAATTTTCTGCCACTTTTTGCGAGGGGCGAGGTAGCACGAGATACGCAACTTTTCATTTTATTCCATTTGATTCCGTTTAGATTCTAATTTTGAATGTTAAAAATCATGAAAAACTGTTTCGTGTGAACCCCAAACGTCATAAGCTCGAAATTATTGTTCCGCAATTATAGGCTGTCGCGTTTAGTGATAAGGTATAAAATTGAATGTAAATGCGTAAGATTTTTTGATCTTGCACGTTGGCAGAGGGGAAATACTAAGGCGAGGCGGGTCCGCAAATAAGTAGTCTAAGCTACCGACCAAGTAATTTAGTCATTTATTAGGTATGCAGTCTTGTACGTAGGTATTTAATGTATAAATGTGTATATATATAACTATAATAAGTCTACATTTTCGATAACGTAATGTGCCTGTGACATTTATAGTGGTCCTTTTGGGAAGTGTTCCTTATGGGAAATGGTCGTTTTAGGAAGTGGCCCTTATGGGAAGAGGTCTTTTTGGGAAGTGGTCCTTATGGGAAGTGGTCTTTATGGGCCGAAAGGAAAATAATAATATCACTGTATTTCTGCTTCTGAATATTTCAGTTTATACGTTTCAGCAGTGCCTCATTGTATTTGACACGGTATAAATGAATTGGTAAAATACTCGTACGTGTGCGTGATATATTTTTTCATTCGAGTAGCTGTCGTTTTCCTATATTCCGTCTATATTCTAAGCAATTTAATTTCTGATGCGAATGTTTAAGAGTGAACTGAATGTTGAAGAGTTTATTAAGGCTGTAATAATACATGCATAACAAAATACGACTTCTAAGGAAAAAGAGTTCCTTGAACTTTTTAAAGCGTCTAATGAGACTAAAACATTTGATCTGCAACATTGTTTAGAAACCTAAGAAATATACGAGTATATTCTTTGAGATATTGAGAAATACATTGCGGATCTGCCCTTGGTGGAAAGTGTGTGTCTCCCTACAGAGACCTACTAAAGTGAAAGAAGGAAAAAGCTCTGATGTACCAATATTAGTTCAGGATATATTTCTACCGCGTTTCACTTTTTTCTTCCATAGATTAATCTCCTTGTACCACCCTAAGTACTGTACATAACATACAATGCAGGTATATCTAAGAGCTGGAACAAAGAACTCTCGAAATGGAGAGACGTACTCAGAGCCTTATGTCCATTACATATGGGGGATAGTAGAATGTGATGGACTGTCCATTTAGTTAGATGCTGCGCCATTCAATTAGGATCTGTGTACATATGTGTGTGTAGGGTAGCAACATGTATCAAATTATGTAGGTTGCAGTATAGCAAGATTAAAGTTATGATATGTTCAAAATTCCAATCGGTCCAGTCAAAGACGACGACCGATAGCACAGTCTGTAGTGAACCTGCCTACTGTGCCGAGGGTCGCGGGTTCGAATCCCGTAAGGGAGAAATATTTGTATGATGAATATGAATATTTGTACCCGAGTCATGGATGTTCTATATCGTTGTCTAGTCATCATAACACAAGTCCAGGCTAGATTCTGGTACTTTAAATGTGACTAGATAATTTGTGTGACAATGTCCAAGATATAAAGGTGAGTCTATTAGTTGGTTGTGCGTCAAGAAAATAAGTCTAGGCCTCTGATACTTAAGACCATTCTTCACCTGTTTTTTGGAAAAACTAGCTGTTGCCCGCGAAAAAAAAAGTGTCCTGTGTTAATCCAGAAGATATTCTATCAGAATGCCAAATTTCATTCAAATCCGTTCAGTCGTTTATGCGTGATTGAGCCACAAACATACAACCTTACAAACTTACAAACATCCAGTTAGTAGGATAAAAGAAAAGGTGAAATCGGAAAAATGCGTATTCTCTTAATTTTTACACTATTTATTTTTATTTTTCAATAAAAAGCAGGTGCTAAGTTAAAAACGAAATGTCCATTAAAAAAATGAAATGTCCAAAAAGAGCTTTGACATAAAATAAAATGTAGCATGCTAGAAAATATCTACAAAAAACATTAATTAAACAACCGTAGGCGTTTAAAGCAAACAAGATCATTCAACGGGAATCGAGTGCACATGAGTTGACTCAATGAATTCAGGTGCGATTTCGCTATTTTTAGCCTGTAGGTACGAGGGTTAAGTGGGGTTGCCACACGTCAACAACATTTTCATTTGCTCATCCAATGTATTTCTGTTTAGTTGGGCCTAAAGTTTGTTTGTTTAGTAAGTTATTAGGAAATCAGGTGTTGATTTAGTATTGTATTTTGTTTGCCAATTTTATTATTCTCTTCGTTCCCGGTCTCCTGCGCTGAGTCTTGGGCTGAAACCAGGTTGATACATGACAGTTTGACCGACCGACTAAAATCAGTCACTCATTCATTATTTTATTTAATGGCACTCTGCTTGTGTAGCAATTTTAGACTGTAGGTACGAGGGTTGAGTGGGGTTGCCACACGTCAACAACATTTTCATTTGCTCATCCATTGTATTTCTGTTTAGTTGGGCCTAGAGTTTGTTTGTTTAGTAAGTTATTAGGAAATCAGGTGTTGATTTAGTATTGTATTTTGTTTGCCAATTTTATTATTGTCTTCGTTCCCGGTCTCCTACGCTGAGTCTTGGGCTGAAACCAGGTTGATACATGACAGTTTGACCGACCGACTAAACTCATTCATTCATTCATTATTTTATTTAATGGCACTCTGCTTGTGTAGCAATTTGGTCAGTGTCAAGTGATTTATGTAGTCTCAAGTATTGTTTTAACGAAAACACATTAGAGCTATACAAAATGGTCGCCACGTGCAAGCCTCACACAGGCCAATACGCACGCGTTCGCCCTCCACCAGACTTGCAGCACGACTTCCGACTAAACTCCGTCCAGGAATTCGAGAGACAAAATGTAAACAATGAAACGTCACTGTTTAGCTGCTCTTTTATTCTATAAATAATTATAACTTGTGTATTTTTAATTATTATCCATACAAAATTAACATATTATTTGTCTTAATCCTTTGCGAGTAGAATAGATAATTTACTGTTGTTCATTCCGGAGATAAGATTTCTTCAGTCTCAAAATGATATTTTGTACACTGGTATCAATGTTGTTTACATATTGTCTCTAGAATTCCTGGACGGAGATTAGTTGACTCATTTATGGAGAATATACATTTAAGGCCAGTAGCACAGAATAGGAAATAGTATATAGTTATATATACCAGTGGTTGAGAAATTCATAAGACAGAGTCGTAGTCAGAATTCCCCCCATTTCACTCTCTGGGTCGGATACGTAATTCGAATGGGAAAGGAATGACGTAATGGGACAACCTGGATGTCCCTCTTGATCGTTCCAGGTACGAAGCTGGAGTGACAAAGTGAGATTTGCGTGAATTCCATGTACAAAAGGTCGTGAAGTGGTGAAGAAGGGTCTTAAGTTTCGGAGGCCAAATCTGTGCGCTGTGGCAAGTAACAGGCCATCTGTGGCCAAGGTATTTTTTCTTTCATCATCATCATCATCATCATCAGCCCTTGATCGTCCACTGCTGAACATAGGCCTCTCCCAAATCGCGCCATAAAACTCTGTCCTCGGCTTTCCTCATCCAATCGCAGAAAACGTTGCAAAGCGGGTTTTTCACAGCGAGTATTAATATCAAATTTTTGAAAAAGATACGATATTCGGTAAAACCAATGTAATTAATTGAAAAAAAAGAACAGAGAAACAAGAGAAGGACGACAGTATTTATTTGTCTATTAGGTACTAAGTAACTATATCGTTTTGAAACCTGAAGCTTGATAGGGAATTAATACCTACTGATGAACGTACAATATCTTTCACATTAAAGTTTTATTGCTATTTCCAAGAGTTCCTTCGGCAATCGATTTGTCATTAAACCTGATAATTTGTAAAAGCTTTTCGTTTCAACATTAAATTCATTTATAGACAGGCTTATTCAAAAGGGTGAGTTGGTTAGTGTCTGGTAATGAACATCTTTATTATTCTACTGAAATGTTTAATCATTTTTCACAAGTAAATAATTCTTATCAAATTCTTATGATAAATAATAATGATAAATGAACTTTATTGTGTATGGACATGTGTATCATTTATCATTAAACCACATAATCTACCCATCAAACTGAACAACTTTTACAATGGGAGCAAACCTGTCAGCGCAAAAAAAATCAGCTGTTCCATACTAAACTGCAATGCTTACTCGACCAAAATGTATGAGACAGCTGATTTCTTTTTTGTTCTGACAGGTTTGCTCCCATAGTAAAAGTTGTTCAGTTTGATGGGTTAGAGTATGTGGTTTAAGGTTAATGATACTTTTCCTTACACCCTGTATAATACTAACTAGCATTCATAGCATAGCATAGCATATGCTCACGACTATATTCCCCAAACGGGTAGTCAGAGATATTCTGAAACCTCAGAACAATCAATACTAACTAGCCTAAGAACAAATAGCCTGCTGCCTAGCAGTGATGCTAGCGGTGCCTGGCTGCTGAAAATGAAGCTAAATTATGGTCCACGTCAATGTTGTTCCATACGTCTAGACCGCATTAAAGCTCCAACTCATGTTTACCCTACCTATCGCTATCCGTCATCGCGAATGTGCTAATTAATCATAAGCCGATAACATGTTTCGGTAAATTTATTATTATCATAAATCTTCTTCCTGCAAAGCGGGACGCGGGAAATTAGGCCTCCAAACCTGCGCGACTGCTGGGCGAACCGCGAACTTCATTTTTTGGTGAATAGTGGATGAAATGGCGAAAGGTTACGGGAATGACCTGTGACTCCCGAATCCCCCTTAAATTGAAGAGGGAAATATATAAAACCATCATAAGAACTGTCGTCATGTATGGCTCGGAGTGTTGGGCCGTTAAAGTGACGGATGAAAATCGACTGCATGCAGCAGAGATGCGAATGTTGAGATGGATGTGTGTTACTAGAATGGACAAGATTAGGAATAAGTATATTAGAGGAAGTTTGAAAGTGGCTCCTGTGAATGAAAAGCTGCGCGGTAATCGATTATCGTGGTATGGACATGTGATGAGAAGAGATGAGTGGCATATTACAAGACGAATGTTAAATATGAATGTGGAAGGCTGCATGAAGAGAGGACGACCAAAGAAAAGATGGATGGATTGTGTGAAAGATAACATGTGTAAAAAAGGTGTGTGCGCTGAAATGACGGCCAAAAGAGATGGATGGAGGAAGACGACATATTGCGCCGACCCCAAATAATGGGATAAGGGCAGGAAGAAGAAGAAGTCATTGAAGCAGCACTTCTTTAACGATTGTTGTGGTTATGTCATGTTCATATTTAACATCGGAGTCTAACTAAATTAAAATTTAACAAGTACAGATTGGTACTGTTTGGTAGTAGTTAGTAGTTTTCAGTACTTTTGGTACTGTTTGGTAGTTTCTAGTACGTAATTCTTTTTGTTAGGTTTTTTGTTTTTGGTTGTTTGTGAATGTTTGTTCTTTTTTTGTCATTTGATTCTATCATCATTTGTTGTTTGCACTATTCCCTAATTGCATTGCCGTATACTACAGCCACGGCTGGAAATGTAGAGTACATTTCTAAGTCTGTTCATATACCTAATGCTATTAGGCGATCTACAAATAATATAGACTGCCTATAAAACATTTGCTTTATCTTGTGGACTTTCCATTCCATTTAATTGGATTAATTACTCGGTTTAGGAACTTACCTATTGTTATACCTATAAACTGAACAAGCGATTGTCGTTAAGAGGATAGGCGGGCTGTCGAAGTTTGGAGAATAGGTCGCTTTCCCGACTGTATACGTGTATTTGTCCGATCCGCCCCTCCCACACATCCCGCCAACTAGAGTGCGAAAGAGACGACTGAGAGCTGCACTCGGGCTGATTTTATCGACATAAAATGGACGAAATCAGCATTTCGTATTCCCCTGTTTCCACCTCCAAAACTTAACCGACTTTAATAATTCTTTCAAGAATAATATTAGAATGACTTTGGCTATGTCGGTATGTTTTGCTTTTTTTGTTAATATTCGTCAAATTTGTTTGCTGGTTGTAGGAAAAAGGGCGGTAAAATTACTCATTTTTGAAGGTCCCAAGTTCTTGCAGTAAGTAATTAATGGAAGCAAAACATATGGACATCTCGCCGAGGTAACATAGATTATATGGTAAAAATGTTTTGATCTAGTGTCAGTCAAGGAAATAGGGGAATAAGTTTGTATGGACAAAACTGTACTAGTCTATATTCTCTTAATGCTGTCTACTTTTACCAGTTAGTCGTGTACTTAACTTATTTTTCAGGTTATTTTACCCTGAATGAGATGAAAAATTCATACAAGACCACTTCAATTTCTCGCGTATTATTTTTGATCCCTTACATCAGGTACGTTTTTCTGAATCGCAAAACTTTTTCATAATGATCGGGTCTTTTTTGCAACCCTCGAAATAAACCAAGAAAATTATTATGAGAAAATTTTTACCTATTGATTATTTATGATATTATAATATTGTACGTACAATAAATTTCACGGAAGTAATTCGACGATTACAAAAGTAATATGCATACGTCGGCTTACTGCAAGAAGTCACTAAGTGACGTGTTACATTCTGAGAAAAACAATTTATAAAATATATATAAAACGGTTTTGTTAGTATTGCTACGAGTATATAATATAGTTTTATTACTATTGAATGATCCATACCAAACCAAAATAGTTTATTAACAAAACGTTTTAACTGTTTTTTACATAATGTTTACTGTCACTTATACTCCATTTCAAATAGCAACACAATTTTAAGGCTATTTTGAATTACAGAAACAGATATTTGAAACACTTCCTCTCACTTATTCTTAGAACAGCTTTAGTAACGTCCAAAATATGTCGGATAGTAAATCTTTCTGACAATATACGAAGCTTTTATTCATGACTGTTCTTCAGCTGTTAGAACCTTTTCCGATGTGGTGCTTTCGACGCTCTGGGCGTATACGCGGTGCGTATTGCCTTTTACACCAAACTTTGTCACATGTAGTACTTGTTGACATATCATCATCATAGGCCTTATTCCATCTAAGTAGAAGTTTCAATCAGAGTCTGTTTGGATATGACACTGTCGTTCCTGGCTGTATAAGCCAATTCGTGAGAAATAAAACCTGCTGCATTTGGGGCACTTGAGCTGTGTGCCGGCTGGTGCAAGACCCCGTTCATCCCTGTGTCTTGTACTTCTTGTTCACGTATACGTGATCAATAATGCAATATTCCAGCTTTGGGGTTTATTCAGTTATCGAGATCGGTGCTTCATAGTGGAATTACTTATACTCAAAGTGGAATAATTTGCTCGGCGATACACGATGCGTCGTTCAATAACCGAATCATTATCCATCGATACTAAACCGGTATATTGAGCTTCACCGCAGAGCAGTAGGTGGGTGGGTTCGCAAGTTTACCTTAACATAAGGTGACGCATCTCCGATAGAAATCGTATTTACTTTTATTATTGAATTTCTTTTGACTAGTTTTTTTTTCATAAATATACAGTTAATATCAGGAAAAATACCATATCAGGACAAATAACAGAGGTATTCCAAGAAGAATTAAAATACAAAGAAAGTTTTATAGAGTAGAAGAGGGATTGTGGTAGATTTGGTAGGGCCGAGGAAAATATAAGACGGAGTTTGCCGAAAGCTGCCCATCCTAGTTGGATACGCCTAACGGCCTCCTTGTCGAAGTTGTTTCTACCTAGTCTTATAGTCTGTCCGAGGTAGACATAGTCTTGCACAACTTTTAGCGCCGTAGTACCGTAGAAACTTATTATTAATCTGTGGTAGTACGTAGTAGCTAGTAGATGCTTACCTTAGAAATGAACAAATGCTATATAATAGCTTTCCTTGCCTTAACTAATTAAAAGCACACCATGTAGGTCGATAAAATTAGTTGACCAGTTTTTAATCAATTTTATTGTTTCCTTTTCCAAAAGGTAATTTTTATTTAAGAAGTGGTTACGCATCAGAAACATTTTAAGGGTGTATTCATATTATGGAACTAAACTGAGGAAAAAAGAACAATTTTTGAGAAAAATTGTTGGCCCTTCCATTCAAACGTGCGGATCATATTTGCAGCAGATCGATTTCCTATGAGAAGTCCAAAAAAATCTCGTTTTTCGACCCATGTTCCTCAGGGAAAGTTGTTTAGTTTCATTATCTGAATAGGTAATAGCGGTGTAATAAAATCTTGCTGCTACTCCTGATATAAATAGCTCCATTCAAAAGAATATCCTACTTCAGTGTTTGGAGTATTTAAAGTGAACTTCAACATTATTTCAGGTCAGTGGATCTCATCGAGAATGAGGTAGTAGGTAGGTAGTTTATTTTGATTGCTTGCTACCTAACTTTGTAATTAAGTATCTTAAAAGCAAATCCGTACCATCTTAAACGCTGTAACGGAAATTATTTTTAAAAAGGATCTTTTTTATTACAATCATGCAACTTTATAAGGCGGCCTTTATTATGCAAGTTGAAAGCTTTTGAACTCTATATGGTAACCGAGCGTAAAAGTAGGTACCTACTTACACAAAAATTTCTTATAGGTATACAGGATATTAGGGTAAATAGTTGCTTTACTTTAAGGGGTGATTGTATCCATGATACTGAACAACTCTTCCTAGGAAACCTATACGAAATTCTCATAAAAATTTATGGACTTTCCATACTAAATGCAATCAGCTGATCGAACGTTTGTATGAAAAGTTGAATTTTTTTTTTGCTAATTTCCTTTTAGTTTCTTAGGGAAAGTTGTTCAGTATAATGGGTATAATCACCCCTTAATGTAATGCAACTGTTTACCCTAACACCCTGTATACACCTATAGGAAAAAAAAATTGAGCAATTTTTGTTGACTTTCAATGAAATGACTGAATGAATAATGTGTGAGTTTAATTTATTTTATAACACATCGACTCGAGACCCTATACTTATTGCTTATTTTATTTAGTTCAATATCATCACGCACTTAAACAATTTTTCTTTAGATCTGAGGCAATCTTCAAAACTGATATTAAAAATCGTTTCTGTTCGATTTCTACAGCACCTTGAACGAAGACGCAAAATGCAGTAGCAAATTATTATTTTATTATGCTGACGGTTTCTAAAGGGATGATCAGACCATAAAACTAATCAACTTTCTCTATTGGGCTGACTTTAGAAATCGCGAATGTTTAGGACATACTAAGAAAGATCATTGTTATTATTACCTATACAGGGTGTAAGAAAAAGTATCATTAACCTTTAAACCACATACTTCATCCATCAAACTGAACTACTTTTACTATGGGAGCAAACCTGTCAAAACAAAGAAAAAATCTGCTACGTTTGAATCGCATAGGTATTACAGTTTAGTATGGGACAGCAGATTTTTTTTGTACTGACAGGTTTGCTCCCATTGTAAAAGTTGTTCAGTTAAAATATTATAAATGCTAAACTACTCCAATAGGTACTCTTTAAAAGGCTTTTGACAAAACATGGCATAGGAATAGTTCTTCCCCTAGATTTTCTCCATGCACTCACGTCCCGTCCACGCGGACGAAGTTGCGAGCAAAACATACTACTATGTACTAGACTAGCTAGTGTAATAAATAACCCATCCCGTTTAAACTTAGCCTTAAAAATAAAGCAAACTTTATGAGAAACGAGAGAGCTCGTTAGACGACGTAGTATGATGGAAACAAATTGAATCATCTCTTTTGAACACTTTTACCGCCCTCGGTAAATCGGGAGTAACAATATTATCTTGTCATACATTTTACATAACATTCGCGTTCGGTACCTACTCACATGATCAAAGAATAGCTATACAAGGTGGAACAAGAAACCCTACTAATATTTAATGGAGTGGTTTAGAACATCAAATTGAACAACTTTCACTATGAAGCCAAAGTCAAAAAATATAAAAACAATCTGCTGTACCACACGTTTGAGTAGAGTAGGTACCGTAGTTTTATGAAACAGCACACGGTTTTAAATTTGTCTTGAAATTGGCTCCATAGTGAAAGTTGTTCAGTTTCATGGTCTACACTGCCCCTTTATATTACTAGCGTGTTTTGATACACCCTGTATGAGTTTAAGTACGCATCAATTTAAATACAATTTGAAGACTGCCAGCGAAAGATGTTTCTCATTCAAATCTACACATACCTAGTACTTATAGGTATATTAATGACGAGCTTTTACCCGCCAAAGTCAAAGTCAAAATTGTTTATTCAAAATAATATCACATAGATAACTTTTTGACGTCATGTTTTTGAATCTACCACCGCGTCGGAAGATGTTCCGTTGTAGAGAAGATGCGGCCAAAAACTCTACAACACACTTCTTTTAAACTAAACAAAATATAAAAAGTACAAAATAACAAAAATCCGATATCCGAATCCGTGACTTCGTCCGCACAAATCATATAGCACCTGAATGAATACATGAAACAAAGAAGTTTAATCAAAATCGGTTTAGAAAGTTTGTGCGTGATGCTCGAACAAGACAAACAAACAGACTGACAAAAATTATAAATACAAAAGGTTGATTTGGAGTACCTATTTTTAGGTACTCCATATCGTAATCTTTTTCTTGTAAATCCTCAATAGACATACTTCTGTTACAGTTTTATAATATCTTAGATTGTAATGAATTTGGTAACAACTAAAATCTTTTTAAAGCGTGTATTTCTTGCAAGGATTAGCTTTGATGTCTTCCTTTTACCACATGAATAGATATCTCGGCGAGGCTTTTACCTACTTACTGAAAATCAAACAAGATTTATTCTGCCGGTGTGTTACTAGGCTTCAAGGCATAACAAAAATTATCATAAGATCTTCACATTGAAGAGAGATATCCTTTCAAAGTTACAGTTCTATTTGAAAATAATTATAAACATACTTAAACAGTAGATTACACACCGAGGGCAGGAATGTAAAAAAGGTCTCAGATGACATGGCCGAGGCGAAGCCGAGCTCAAAAAACATGTAATCTGAGTCTTTCTCATTTATTGCCCAAGGTTTGTCTCCTGTTTTTCTCTTCGTCGGAGGCTGAAAGCAGCAACTTCGTTTAGCGCCGCGGGACGAAAGATGACGCTTTCCGTCCGGAGGGGGGAAAATCTTTCCTATCTATCTATCTATCTTTAACGTCACGCCTATTTACCAGTAGGGTAGGCAGAGGCCAGGGCACGCCACCTACAACGTACTTACATACCTCTTTTCCTCATACAGATCTCCACACATCTCTTCATACATGCCCGTCGGTTTCGAGGAATCCGCACCTCCCTTTTTTCCAGGACGCAACCGATTTGATCAGAATACGTCTTACGAGGGCGCCCTCTGCCGACACTTAGTTCTTTCTACTACTCAATTCTTTCCAATATCTTAAAATCTATATTTAATTAAGTTACTTTACAAATTGTTGATCAAAGCTACCAAAGAATTTCCATCAACAGAGACGTTGTTATCTAACTTAACTCCTTTAAACTTTCTTACTTACCGGAAAATTTTCACAATTTGACAGCCCAAAACCACTCAAAATCGCACAACTTGGACCTTATGGTTTTGTCGTGAAAATCAACAGCAAAATCTGAAAACAGTTTTTCTTTGGACTCGATTATTTTATTAGGTATTGTATACAGGGGTATATACAGGGTGTGCATTAGGCATTTTTTGAAATTACTTACCTAAACATTAATTATACCTTAGTTGGTATAACGAACATTTGTTCAGCGTTCGTTTCAGGTTATCATTTATTTATTTATATATGATCCTATTTGGCATCGGGTTAATAAATGTATCTGTTTTTATTAGAATTTAAACTATAACAATACTAATCATGTACATTTTAATATGTAATATTGACGACGCATTTTGCCGAAACAGATTTTATTTCTTTTAAGTTGGTTGACGACGGGACGCATATTGCTGAAGTGGATTGTGTAATTATTCTGTGTGTGTAAATATTCATCATACTATCATACTTTTATTATGAACACAAATGCCAAAAACACTAGAGACTGTTGGTGGTTTCATTCGTAAATGGAACTAAAAGTAAAATTCTGACGTTCAAACTTCTATTGTTTCTATTAATTCGACTGGTATGCTGCTTTCATTTTAGAAAGCCTTTGACTATTTATATGTGGACTGGTTACGCGTGTAGTTCTACTAACAAACATTTCTGTCACTTTTTGCGGGGGGCGAGGTAACATGAAATCCGCAACTTTGGATTTTATTTCCCATAACTTTAGATTCTAATTTTGAATGTTAAAAATCATGAAAAGTAGTCTCGTGTGAACCCCAAACGTTCTAAGTTCGAAGTTATTATTTCGCAATTATAGGCTGTCTCGTTTAGTGATAAGGTGTAAAATTGAATGTAAATGCACAAGATCAATTGTGCTTATACCGTGGCAGAGGGGAAATGCTACCGCAAGGCTAGTCCTTATAATAATTAGTCAAAGTAGAAAGCTCATAATTGAGCTAAAGTAAACGATGTCCTGTTATCATAATTAAGGTCGAATAGTGGGTGAGTAATTTTATTTATACGTTTGCAGCGAGTCACATTGAGACGAGACTCGATGAAAACATGTCACGTTGTTGAATCCAATAAAATCGGAGAAGTATATTGAAGCCAAGAAGACATTCAGATATAAATAACAAGTACATAACATATTTTTCGGCATTTATGTACGATTTGTAACACCACTGGCTTTTCGGTGAAGGAAAACATCGTGAGGAAACCTACATAATTCAATTTCGAGGCATGTATTGTACCCACTGCCCATTATAAGTGGCGACGGGCTTACTCTCCGTCGCACTGGACAGAGTTTCGGTGCTACTAGTGAAATGTGGACGTTCTGAGGTTTCAGGGGGGTATAGTCATGAGCATATGCATAGAACAGGTACATTCATCTTTTAAATATTGGACTAATCAGTTTTTCAACTCACAAAATTTGATTAGTTATTTCATGAATTATGTATACGATTTAGTTGATGGTAAGGGTAACCTAACCAACGCGTAAGTAGTTGAAATTGACATGTTTGATATTGCCTACTCGTGTTTACCTAGTTTAATTATGAAACTCAGGTGGTTGGATTTTGTGATTAGATATTAGTATCTCGTTTATTTACAAAATTTTCATACATGGTCCTTCTTAATATGCTGAAGTTTTTTAAGGGGATGACCAGACCATCAAACTGAACAAATTTTTCAATGGGAGCAATATTTAAATCGCGATAAAAAAATCAATTGTCCCATACATTTCGCTCGAGTAGATTTGCAATTTTGTATGGAACAGCAGATTTTTTTTTTTCGCGATATCGATGTTGGTGCCATAGAGAATGTTATTCAGTTTGACGGCCCGATCATCCTCTTAAACTGTCAGCATATACAGCATGTAAGTGACAGCCTGGTTAATACTGAAATGGTGAATTCAGACCAACAAGCTGAACAACTATGGAGTCACCCAAAGGAAACGCGAAAAAAAATCAGCTGCTCCATCCAAAACAGCGGTACCTGCTCGACTCAAATGTATGAAACAGCAGATTTTTTTCAAGTTTCTTGAGGGTGGCTCTATTTCATAGTGAAAGTTGTTCAGTCTGAACCCACCGTTTCAGTATTTGCCAGGCTGTCACTTACACCCTGTATATGTACAGGACATAATTATATTCACAACGCTAGTCTCCGACAAAATTAGCAAACATTTCAATCCCGAAATACTCTCACCGGTCCCAGCTACCCAATCCGCCGCGTAGCCCCAGCAACGTCCTATGACGAGGTCCGTACCCCTCTGGGTGCCCCTAGGTCAGTTGCTTAAGTTCATTCATTTGGCTCGGTAGACACTTTGTGGTCCCTCCAATAGTCCGCAGTAAAAAGCAGTAGCTGCTCCCTGAGCAACGCTGTATAAGTCGTTTCCAAAAAAAAAAAACGAAATATTTGTTTTAGCAACACTTATCGGTTTATGCTTTTCCTTGCGATAGTCCAAGGATCCAAACTGAACAAAATCCTATGACCAGCATTCGAGTCTTTCAACTGGAATGAATGTGAATGGTATCATAAATTGCCCTGTAAATATAAAAACGATCATTGATAGTGTTTACGGATGAGATCAATGCTCTTCAATCAATCAAATCAGCCCACATCAACCCACTGCTGGGCATAGGCCTCCTTTTTATAGCACCACTCCTCACGGTCCTGTGCCAATCTGATCCATGTACGACCCACAACCCTTACAATGTCGTCTGACTATCGCATCGGTAGTCTACCCACGGACCTCCTTCCTTCTCTTGGCCACCATGCCAATGCTCTTAGAGGTTACATTAAATAAACTGAACAGATATTTGTGAAACTCAGATAAGTTGGTAGGTGCCTCAGTCTTCTCGATAACGAGAAAACTTTGCATACATAACCAGCTATAGTTTGAAATACGTACACACGGGGACACATAAAGCTACAAAAAACCAACATAAGCTGGCCGCGCGGATGTTGCATTAACGTACAACGTCACGCGGTCAGCTTATTTTGGTTTTGCCTAGCTTGATGTGTCGCCGTGTGTACTTAGCATGGATTTATAACCAATGGATCCATAACCTGCCATGGAAACCTGCATGCTTCATTGTACCCACTGTCCATTATAAGTGGCGACGGGCTCACCCCCCATCACACTGAACAGAGTTTCGGTACTACTGGTGAAACGTGGATGTTCTGAGGTTTCAGAATATCTCTGAATATAGTCGGGGAATATAGTCGTGAGCATATGCTATGCTATGCTGGATCCATAACCTCCTTTTAAGCATGGAAAACACAAAATTTTACCATGGCGGTCGGTAATGGTCGTCCTACTTTCGTTGTGTCCGTCTTCGATGTTTCTAATTTTAAGTTTGTCCCTTCCTATACATTTTTGTCAAAGTTAACGTCAGAAACAACGACGGGTATTTACGAAAGAAGGATGCCATTTTTTTAATAGCGGAGAAAAACGTGGGTAAAATATTCTAATCCCTTTACAACGGACGAAATACAAGGTGTTACAAAAGTAAAAATAAATAATTAAAACTGAACAACTTTCACTATGGGACCAACATCGAAGTCGCGAAAAAAAAAATCTGCTGCCCCATACATTTAACTCGAGTAGATTTGTAGTTTAGTATGAAACATCCGATTCCCGATAATCTTATTTTATTTCGATGGCTTTTAGTAACTTGCTTTAGTATTCAACACGTATTGGGTTACAGAAACTGACAGCAAAATTGTAAAGCGAATTTTGATAAACATTGTTAAGGGTATATTACTGTTGGCGCGCTCCATACAAACAAAGTCTAGTGATATTTTCAATATTAACCAATTAAAGTCAATGACATTTTGTAGAAACATTCTAGAAACAAATTTCTATGCTTGTATCGTGTCAGATTTTCCTTAATATGTGTCGTCGCCTGCGCCTTGTACTGTGGCGCCATCCTTTAGAAGCTTTTGGAATTTATGAGACGAGTGGCGCCACCTTTTGTTGATTTTAGTTAAACTGGTTGATTGAAACGTCAAGTAGATGGCGCTTGGGTGGAATCGAGTCGTGTCGGTAAAACAGTTGGTTGTTTTTCATAGTTTGAGTTTTTGAATCGGAAACGAACAGTTTTAGTTGGACCACCGAGGTGGAAAGTGGAACAGACACGACTCGGGATCACCGCGTTTCAAATCGAACTTAACCGTTTTGCCCTGTATTGTGTTCGGCAGTTAGTAAAACTCTAGTAAAAGACTTTCAAGTGTTTTCCTACCACTCCAAGATGGATCCTGACCCTGCTGATGACGACCCCTCAACCCTTGCTCCGACATCAGAAGCGGGATGTGACCTGCCTGCCCCACAATGCGAAGCTAGCTATTCTGAGGAGCTTCGATGGAGATTATTGCTTGAGCAACAAAGTCGAAATTTCATGGCGCTCATCCATGCCATGAAGGGACCAGCGACCAGCAGGGATATCAGGCTGCCCGATTTCGACCCTGACAAAGGAGAAGTGAACGCAAAAGCATGGATTACGACAGCAGATATGTGTGTGGTGAATCAGCAGATGCATGGTGCGACGCTCATGACAGCTTTAAGCCGCGCACTCAAAGGTCAAGCATCAGCTTGGCTGGCGACAGTTTCATATCATGGGATGACGTGGTCAGAATTTAAGGAACTGTTCACATCAAGGTTTGACTGCCCCGAAACGGCTGCTGCATTTTTAATTAATTTGCATGGATCGAGGCCTAAAGAAAATGAGTGCTTAGCCTCATATGCCGCAACCCTTATGACGTCCGTCATGTCAAAATGGAAGTCCCTGAACGTAGAACAAATTGCTGTGTCTACTGTGATGGCGCACATCGCGCAGTTTGAGCCACGTGTCCAGCGTCTGTCATTTACGCACGACATCACAACCCGAAATAGACTACAGCAAGAGTTACAAGCGGTTTCCTTTTTGAAAAGGAAGGCTCCCGCAGGGACTAGTGATGTCTCTGATGCAAAACGAAGCCGTGAAGCCCCATCATCCTCTGTGAAGTGCTACAACTGTGGCAGGATTGGGCACAAAAGTCCTCAATGTCGCTTCAAAAAGGACTATTCGCGACAAAATCCTATGATGATCACACCACGAAGTGAAACTCCGAAACCAGTTCCGAACAGGAATGCCCATGCAAAACCTGTCATCACTTGTTTCCAATGCCGAGGTCTTGGCCACTACGCGTCGAGCTGTCCCGAGCGGCGAGGCCGAGATACCAGTAGCAGCGGCGCCAGTGGCACTCCTCGTGCCATTATGGAGAAGCAAGTGGAGTTCTGCACCGTCAATCCTCCTGTCGGATCGTTATGTCATTCTGGTGAGCAATACCCTTTTTTTTACGATTCTGGAGCTGAGTGCTCACTTATTAGAGAGTCTATTGCATGCAAGTTTAGAGGGAAAAGGATCAACAATATTGTAAAAATGACAGGAATAGGTCAAACCTCTGTAAATAGCTCTGTTCAAATTTTAACGACTGTTGACATTGACGACATCACTTTAGAAATGCTTTTTCACGTTCTCCCTGATTGTTACTTGCGCCATGACATTCTGATAGGCCGCGAGATAATGTCACAAGGACTTGTGGTTCATATGTCCTCAAATAAATTGCAGTTTATCCGTGCTAACGTTGTCTACTCGTGCGAAATTACTAAGCCGTATCATTTCGATACCGACACTCTTAACACGGACGTGCCAGCCGAATTCAAACAGGAATTGTTAGACACACTCAAATCTTTTGAAAAATCTTTCACTGACGGCATTCCTGCAAGTAGAGCAGACACGACCCCGATGCAGATACGTCTTAAAGACCCGTGTAAAACTGTGTATAGGCGTCCGTATCGACTCAGTCCTAGTGAACGACAAATTGTGCGTGATAAGGTGGACGAGTTACTGCAGGCCAATATAATCCGCCCCAGCTCGTCGCCTTTTGCCAGTCCCATACTCCTGGTCAAGAAAAAAGATGGTTCAGACAGGATGTGTGTGGATTATCGGCAACTAAACGATAATACCCTACCCGACAGATTCCCTCTGCCGCTAATCTCTGATCAGATTTCCCGTTTACATGGTGGCTGTTACTTTTCAATCCTGGATATGGCGTCGGGATTTCATCAAATCCCCATTCACCCCGATTCTGTTGAATACACCTCGTTTATTACCCCAGACGGTCAGTTTGAGTATTTGGCGATGCCTTTCGGCCTTCGGAATGCTCCCTCGGTATTTCAACGAGCTGTGATCAAAGCCTTGGGTGATCTGGCAAACAGTTATGTGGTGGTCTATATGGACGATATCCTTATAGTGGCCAGTAACCCCGTGGAAGCTCTCGAGAGACTGAGGGTCGTTCTGAAAGTGCTTACGGATAAGGGGTTTTCATTGAACGTCAAGAAATGCTCTTTCCTCAAACAGAAAGTGGAATACCTGGGTTTTGAGGTTTGTCAGGGAGAAGTCCGACCAAACCCCAAAAAGATTCAAGCTCTCACTACTCTGCCGCCACCTGAAACAGTCACACAACTTCGCCAGTTTATAGGTTTGGCATCATATTTTAGGCAGTTTGTGCTGAAATTCTCCCAAACTATGGCGCCTTTGTTTGCACTCACGACCGGTACTGGTAAAATTGTTTGGACACCCAAACATGAGGATATTCGGCAGGAAATAATAGGAATGTTAACGAGAGAACCGGTTTTGACAATTTTTGACCCTGATCGCGAGACAGAATTGCACACGGACGCGAGTGCAGTTGGTTACGGTGCTGTGTTACTGCAGAAGGTAGATGGGAAACTTCACGCTGTGGCGTATTATAGTCGGCGCACGACGACCGCAGAAGCCAAATATCATTCCTACGAATTGGAAACTCTTGCGGTCGTGAATGCGGTGAGACATTTTAGACATTACCTTCACGGCAGAAAATTTACGGTCGTAACCGACTGCAGCTCGCTGAAAGCTGCTCGTAAAAAGCTAGACCTGACACCAAGAGTCCATCGTTGGTGGGCCTTTTTACAGGCCTTTGACTTCGACATCGTACATAGAGAGGGCAAAAGTATGTGCCACGCGGACTTTTTCTCCAGAAACCCCATCCCCGATAAAATACCCGATATCATTACAGAAAAAGTAGAGCCTTTACAAATCAATCTCACGGAATTGTCTGGCACTTGGTTGCTCGCTGAACAGGAACGAGATTCTGATATTTCGAAGCTGAAATCTGACTTGACGGAAAACAGACTCGGTGATGACGTAGCTAGAACGTATGAACTTCGATCAGACGTCTTGTATCGACGCATACAACGAAATGGGAAAACTCGTTGTTTGCCTATCATACCCAGATCGTTGCGGTGGTCTGTAACCAGTAGTGTGCACAGTGGGTTGATGCATTTGGGCTGGGAGAAGACCTTAGAGAAGATGTATGACCTTTACTGGTTTGAAAATATGGCAAAGTATGTCAGAAAGTTTGTGGACAATTGCATAACATGTAAAATTGCTAAGGGTCATTCAGGTAAGATCCAGGCAGAGCTTCATCCCATCCCAAAGATAGCGATCCCCTGGCATACTGTGCATATTGACGCGACTGGAAAATTGAGCGGCAAAAACGATAGGAAGGAGTACGTTTACGTCATGATTGACGCTTTTACAAAGTTCGTGCTCCTATACCACACTCTCAATATTGATACCGCGAGTAGCATTAGGGCCATGAAGCGCGCAGTTTCCTTGTTCGGTGCTCCAGCGAGATTGATCGCTGATCAAGGGCGGTGCTTTGCAAGTCGTGACTTTAGAGAGTTTTGCAATACTCATAACATTAATTTGCACTTGATTGCGACCGGTAGCTCTCGCGCTAATGGACAGGTGGAACGAATCATGAGCACACTAAAGAACATGCTCACGGCTGCCGAGACTACTAACCAATCGTGGCAAGACGTTCTCCCTGACGTGCAGTTAGCTCTTAATTGTACGCAAAGTAGAGTGACAAAATCAAGTCCCCTCGAACTTTTAATAGGTAGAGTAGCAAGACCCTTGGACATTTTATCTTGTGACGACAATGAACAGACGGTTGATCTTGATCAAGTTAGGATGGAAGCTGTTAGTAACATGGATAAAAGTGCCCAATACGAGAAGACACGTTTTGACAGCAATAAGGCGAGGGTTGTCAATTACACTGTAGGCGATTTCGTCCTCTTGAAAAACGAGGAACGGAATCAAACAAAGTTAGACCCCAAGTATAAAGGTCCGTTTCGAGTTATTGAGGTCCTGGACGGCGATCGCTACGTTCTTAAAGCGCTAACTGGTAACCGTACCTACAAATACGCCCACGACCGCCTCAGGAAAATGCCCGAAGGTTATTCCCAAATTGACGACTTTGACGACAACAATGAGGATGACAATGTAGCGGCTGTCGAGCAAGGCACTAGTCAGTTCTTGCCTTAAGTTGCGAATTTTGTTCCTTTCTCAAAACTCCTTTTTTTAATCATCGGATGGAGATGATGTTTGTTTTTAACCTACCGGGCGGATGGAGCCTATGGGGGTAGTAATTGTGCTCACCGGCCGGATGGAGGCTATGGGGGCTTGATGACCAGCTAGAGGATGGTCAGAGTTTATGAGAAAACCTCGATTGATAAAAGCCTGAATGTGTTTGATGATTGCTCGATAGCCGATACTGTTAACTTAATTTACAATGATTGTAATTTATTTCAATGCCTCTAAGCCTACGCTATGTATCACTACTAAGTATTTTAGAGTACTGTAATAATCAAATTGTAGTCTGTATGATTTACAATAAAGAATTTGAATTATTTTGAGCTGAGTTTATTTTAGCTGTGTTGGCCAGGATTGGCCGAGTCGTTGACAAATTACTGTGGGGACCTTTTTCCTTTCAGATATCGGCCAAGAATGAAACGTCACACGAGGACGTGTGAAGCGTCAGGTTGGCCGTGTCGTCGCCTGCGCCTTGTACTGTGGCGCCATCCTTTAGAAGCTTTTGGAATTTATGAGACGAGTGGCGCCACCTTTTGTTGATTTTAGTTAAACTGGTTGATTGAAACGTCAAGTAGATGGCGCTTGGGTGGAATCGAGTCGTGTCGGTAAAACAGTTGGTTGTTTTTCATAGTTTGAGTTTTTGAATCGGAAACGAACAGTTTTAGTTGGACCACCGAGGTGGAAAGTGGAACAGACACGACTCGGGATCACCGCGTTTCAAATCGAACTTAACCGTTTTGCCCTGTATTGTGTTCGGCAGTTAGTAAAACTCTAGTAAAAGACTTTCAAGTGTTTTCCTACCACTCCAAGATGGATCCTGACCCTGCTGATGACGACCCCTCAACCCTTGCTCCGACATATGTATAGTTTTAAAGTTACAGTGCCTCAAAGATTTACATACAAATCTTAAATTAATATAAATATAAATTAATATTTTAATGAAAATCGAACACGATACAAGCATAGAGATTTGTTTCTAGATTGTTTCTGCAAAATGTCATTGAGTTTAATTGATTAGTATTGAAAATATCACCAGACTTCATTTGTATGCAGCGCGCATTTACGCATTCGGAATAAACTTCTCTTAAATACTATGTTATGGTTCAAAAGGAAGCTGTAGGCTATGGTATATCAAAGGAAAGGTTGGTTTCCAAATTACATTCGGATTTATTGCGTAGAGTATAATTACGCTACGAATTCCGAGATTTCATTTAACATACAGAATTTTTAATTTTTAATTTTTACGTTCAAAGGGAGAAGCTCACTCTCGATAATCTCGGCAATCAGTCAACATGATGCACATTAAGACAACAATGACTATTAATTAACTGAATACCTAGGTACATATACAACGTGTTAATGAATAAGCGCAAAACCTCATACACCCCAACTGATTTACAACAAAATAATTAGATTATTTCATTATTTTGATAGTTAACATTTTAAGTTATTGGCATTTTAAGTTTTTAGGCAAAAATGATTTGTTATCATTTCAGCAATGAATGAAAGCACTAACGTGCTCATAGATGCATTTTAAGAATCTTGTTTTGGTATTTAATTAAATTTTAAATTTACAAACAAATTATTTAATACTTTGGAAAAAATTTCCTATGTTGAAACCATGATAATTCGATTCTGCTCTTGATTCCAAACAAACTACTTTCTAGTTTTGCGTTAATTCATTAACACGTTGTATATTTAAAGAGAGTTTATCATAAAATAAAATAAATGTATATTATTTTATAGCTTTGTACTTTGTATTCCAAAAAGGTTGTCATTTACCATTGACAAAGGTAAATGGGCAACATGCTATGATTCAAACGAAAACATTGTTTACTCCAAATAACTTTATTCAGGACCCTTATCAGTAGGTACTACATTGTTTTCTTCAATGCTATCTCATACTATCAAAATTTTTCCATTTCATAAAATTCATTTCTGGTATATCAATTCTTCTTTTTTTGACTTGTAACTTTCTTTTTTGAGCAGAATAACTTTTTAAATACAACCATTAAAACGAATAATATTGATGTTACAAGCAGAAGTAAGTCGATGTACATCTTCTGGTACCAGGGAAGCATGAGAGCTTGAGAGCGCAGATGTGGTGCGCCTCGAGTGCGAATGACGTGCTCCGTCCAGTGGACCATCTCTTTAGCGGGCGTCACCGGTCTATCGTGGTAAATGAAGGAGAGCTCCTTCACTTTATTTGTGTACCTGGGAATATATTTAATAAATTTAAAAAAAAGATGGAAAGGAAAATCTACCTTTTTGTTCCTACTATCTTGTAGTAAATTATCGCAAAATTTTAAAACTACTTCTCCCGAATCAATATTTTTTGATTCTCGGATTGGTTTCGGATTGCGGTCGTGAGTTTATGAATGAACGAGCTTTTGACCAGTGAGCCGCGACTTCGTTGGCGTGGCCTTTAGGGGTCGATTTTCGAAAAACCTTTTCAACCTCCACCCTACTGCACCCCTCATTCTCTGTACACATTCTCTGTAGAACATGTATTACAAACATATTTTGATCTTCAGCGGTTTTGGTTGTGTTCCTGTCAGTCAGTCAGTCACGGAACTCTTTTATAATTATACAGGATGAAATTGAAATGATTCGATGAATTTTCAGGGGTGTGTCAGACCATCCAATTGAACACCTTTTACTATGGGAGCAAACTCGAAATCGCAAAATAAAAATCAGCTCTTCCATACAAAACTGCAAACCTGCTCGAGCCAAATGTATGGGAGAGCTGATTTTTTTTGTTGGTCTAAACCACCCCTAAAAATTTTTGAATCATTTCAATTTCATCCTGTAGATTATTCTAATAAACAAGTCAAAAATTATGGAATGTTGAAATAATCTAGATTTTACTTTTTAGTATCTGAAGGTTTGTTTATTGAAATAGCAACGAAAGCGATTGAGTAGGATATAGCTAACTTACGACGGATCACTCAACATTTCTTCTATTGCGACTTTAAGATCATCAGCCATGTTCCAAGCGAGGTCAACTTTCTTGGCATAACCCTTAACCACGGCATTTTTCACGTTAGTGGCTTGATCAGCAAAACCAGGTATTCCAATAATGGGCACTCCAAAGTGAATTGTCTCAGTTGTTGAGAGTAGACCACCGTGGGTTATGAAGAGGACACAATTAGGATGAGCTAAAATATTATGAAGGTACAGTTTTTGAGAGTTACACGGGTAATAATTGAACTTACTTATATTAAATATCTCGTCACCCCGTGATCATGGCAGTTGTAACACTGCCTAAATATCGGGACCTAAATCAATAACATTTAAAACGCGGGTAATGACCCGTAAAATTTAGTTTTAATTTGTTGATATTTTGTTCTTTGTTTGGGAGAAAGTCTATTTTAACTTCTATCATACTCGTATTCCATGAAATAAATATTTCTTATTCTGCTTCACCTTGTAATCTTGTATTTAAATTAACATTTCAGAAACACACTTTCAAACCAATTTGCATTTTGCAAAACGAACGAGAACGCATGTAAATGTAAAGTATAATTATTATGCAACTTTACTATTAGGTAAGTTATACACGTACCTAATATGCTTGTTTGTGGGGCCCATTTCAAAATATGAACGTTCTTCGGCAAATCCTCCAATATCTCTTCAAATTTCCATATGACTGTATGCTTTAAACCTCCGAAAACTTTTAAGATTCCCTTCTTAATTACGTCGGGTAAATCTTTGCTCTTCAAATTTGACCCCATGCTGAAGTAAATGACGCCATGTTTTGCATTGTCCATTAACTTTTGTAAATCCTGGAAACAAAATAAAAGTTATCTTCATATTCTAGCAGTAACATACAGGGTTTTAGGGTAAACAGTTGCAATACTTTAAGGTGTCATTGTACTCATGATACTGAACAGTTTCCCAATTAAAAAGATAGGAAATTCGCAAAAAAATTTTTGGAATTTCTAAACTAAATGCAATCAGCCGATGGAACATTTGTCGAAAGTTTTTATTGCGTATTTCCTATAGGTTTCTTTGGGAAAGTTGTTCAGTATCATGGGTACAATCACCCCTTAAAGTAATGCAACTGTTTACTTTAACACCCTGTATAAGAAGATTATTGCTGTTGTGAATTTTAGTAGAATATTTCTTTGATGTTTTCCGATCCGATTAGTAAAACAAAGAAATATCGGTTTTGGATTTGTCTAATGAGTTCCATTGAAGTTTATAAACTCATCGAAAACCCCATGGCTTCATTGGACACGTGCATTAGCACGTGTGTGTTTGCTAGTCACATCCACCCCACATTACTAGGTGAAGTCCAGGGTGTCGCCGTTGACGAGTACGTCAATGAGGACATTATCATCAACAATTGATATTTCACTATCGGATTTCAACTCCACACTAACCTCTGGCAATGGTGGTACATTAGTGTTAATATGATATCCTCCAATAGCCTTATAGTTCTCTGGCAGTCGTGTAGCAAGTCCCATAGAAACATGCGAGTTGCCCAGCATCAGAGAAGCGTTGTGACTTATCTCTTCTAACGTCGGCAGATTCTTGCCTTTCTTTGCCATGAGGGGAGAAAATATATCTTCGTACCGTGCGCTTTCACGTGGCGACAAATAGCTGGAAGTGAAACGATTGTTACAATTTTATTCGAATAATAATCAAACGTATCTGCAAATTTAGATCTCTACTGAAAATGTACCAAACATAGGAGCTTCAACCACGTCAACTTACAATTTCTTGATTAGTGTAAAAGCTATTTGACTGAACAATTCCTCCACTCGTTGCTGGAATGTGAAAGGAGGAACGTTATTGGAAATCATGCTCGCACTGTATGCAGGATGCAGGGCTTCATCGATCAAACTCGTAACCATCCAATGGGGCTCCACACTTGAAAGCCAAATGTATGGACAGTCGTATAGCGCAGATAATCTAGAAAAAAATAATCTGTTATATTCGTTGGAGTAGTCTCTGGTTACTACAAATAATACAGGTATAAGTGACAAATAGTCTTCAAATAGCTAATGTTAAGCAAAATAGCAAGTCAGCTGTAAATAAGTAATGATATCAAAATTCGTCATGAAAGAGTTCAAATAATATCTTCTCCTGGAATTGGTTTTACCATTGTCTGGCATATTGAGCTATAAGCATTAAATTTTAACCACACGTATACAATGTAATTACTACATAGGTAAGACAGTCTCCTTTCGATATGCCCTCTCCGGGTAACAAGGGATTTCGCCGACCCCAAGTAATGGAATAAGGGCAGGAAGAAGAAGAAGAAGAAGAACAATTTTACTTTCTAATGATAATTTCATAACACTTTGTTGAGAATTTTGTTTTGGAAAGAAGTAATAAAATGTGCGAAATATTAAAAATAATAAATTACCCTGCATGAAGCTCACTCATCATCCATTCGATGATGATCAGGTCAAATTTCTGAGTCGGGTCGTTGAGGAAGTTTTGCATGTTCGGAGCATTATATATTACATTGGATAGGTTCAATAATATATTGAAAAATGCGTTTAAATCATTTTTCTTCTCTCCAGTCAATATCTTTGTAAGATTTAGCAAGTCAGCTGTAAATAAGTTTTATCAAAATACGTCATCAACAGAGTTCCAATAACATTTTCTCCTGGAATTGGTTTTATAATGGTCTGGCATACTGGCGCGTTTCACCAACTTGATCTATAGGTAAACACACGTATTAATATCAAATGACTACATAAGACAATCTCTAGTTAATAAACACTCCCCGGGTCACAAGGGATGCAAAGGTACCTATTGACACTGGCCGTGTTTCCGCGTTGGATAGCGATGGACAACCTTTGCATGAAATATTACGTGAGCTACCTATTTTATTAATTTGTTATCATTATCAGGCATAATAAAATAAAATATTTACATACAAGTGGGAAAGGCGTCCAAAACTTCACTGATATCAATCTGCTTTAAATTTGGGCGAGCGTCTTCTTTCGGGAACGGTGTTATATATGTAATCTGCAAGTATTAAATTGAAACAATTAATAATCAATAAGTGTAATTTGATTCAAGCTCATTTAAAAAGCCGTGGTGGTCCAGTGGCGAGTAACCTTGCCTGCCATGCAGGAGGCGATGGTTCGATCCCCATCTAGGCCGACTCGTACCAATGACTTTTTTGAATTTATGTACGATTTGTAACACCACTGGCTTTTCGGTGAAGGAAAACATCGTGAGGAAACCGGCATGCTTTAATTTCCAAGTATGTATTGTACCCACTATCCATTATAAGTGGCGACGGGCTTACCCCCCGTCACACTGGACAAAATTTCGGTACTACTGGTGAAACGTGGATGTTCTGAGGTTTCAGAATATCTCTGACTCTGACCTCGGGGAATATGCGATGCGGGGGATATAGTCGTGAGCATACGCTTATGCTCATTTAAAAAGATCATAATGTTTCACTGACCTCATGTCCGGCTTCTAATAAAGGCCTTATTAATCCTTCGGCCAGAATGGTGTGGCTCTTGCCGGGGAAGGGGAACATTACGAGTATATTGTACGCTTCGGTGAAGCCTAGTGTCATAGAAATCGTTAACAGGATCCATGGTATTCTTGCCATTCTAAAAGAAAGTAGCTAGGTTCCATAAAGTTGTTACTTAGGATCGCTTGATCCAAAACATATTTAGTTTTTCTGTCTTTCACTCTGCTCATACTCTTAATAAGTAAGTTAATATATTGTGTTGTGTGGTGGTGAGGTACGGAACGTGGTGCGCGGTAGCCCGACTCTCACTTGGCCGGTTTTTATTATTTGTTGTTATACTGTAGAGTTTGCTCTATAATTACACCAAGTTTGACGCTTGTATTTATTGCCGTTTTTACGATAGAGCGAGAAAAAAAAACGTAGATAAAAACTAGTTTCTTGTATGAGGAAGTCTTTTAACTTTGAGACATTTTATTATTTGTTAGAAAATCCGCCATAATAACGCACATTCCCTGAAAATTACATCGATCTAGCTTTTACGGTTCAAAAGTTACAGCCCTAAATAGTTAGAACGGACAGACGGACGGACGGACGGACGTAGGCTTAGTAGTAGGATCTCGTTTTCACCCTTTGGCTACGGAACCCTAAAAAATGGTAAAAATGTCTGTTCTGCCTGTTTCTGACACCAACATCAAGGTGCTTTTATGCATGGCTATTATGGGATATAAGTTTTTGAATGTCCGGGTTATCTGGTAAACCATAGTTACCGGTTTACATATAAAGCCTACTGTGTTAATAGTCGGGGAAATCTACGGATTTTTGTATGGAGTAGGTTTCATTAATTGCACTTTTGGTGAAAATTTGGATAATAGTAGATACATACCTGAAAAATATAAATTCTCAATAATCCCCGATTTTTTATGTTGTATTATTGAATAATTAAGACATTTACAAAACATTAATTTTAGGTATGAACAAAAAATGGAAAACTGGTGATTTTCTACAGGATGGCTTCGTTCAATACGTTTTACTTATAACAATAATAATCCACGGTTAATATCGTTAATTTGGGTAGATATTTAATATTTTGTCCGTCTTCAAAAATTATAACCTCAAAACTAAATTATTTACTGTTTGTTTTTACACATTAAATTTGCCTTTTTATAATTAACTGTCTCTATTGCTGGTATGCTGGTCAAAATCTTTTTAGAAATAAGCTTGCCATTTGTACATTAATATCGATTTTAAGGTATTTCTCAGGTTCCTGAGCCTATATAACCACGAAATCTATACAAAAGTGTTATAAACTAACAGTAATATTATTTCAAACACAATTTATTAAAGTGTCTTTAATGCAATCTCAAACCTTATTTTTCCTAGACTATAACAGTCTGTTAGGCATTATTTATAAGAAGTTAGTTAGTAAGTAGGAAGTAGGTGCCGCATATGAGCACAAATTTTTAGATTTGTTTTTAGGACTAAAAACATAACACTGTGTCATTGTTACCGCAAACGTTAATTTTCTTAATTTTTTTACATAATTGGTACAAAAACTTTACCGTCAATCTAAATTTACACTCAAAAAACAATGATTAATATTCGTCTGAACCTATGGCTCCTTATACCCTATAAGGAGCCATAGGTTCAAAAAACGAACGGTGAAAATGTGAATACAAATACCAAAAATCGGAAACTATTTTAGGTTCTTCTAAAACGAGACAAATGTTACAAAATACATGAAAATACGTCATCTTTGTGATGATTTTCTATCGAGTGAAGTAATTCCAATCGGGTATTCAATTTATGATTTTACTAGATAAACTATCCAAAAATACTGAGGTATGACTTTGGTTTCGGTAAATTATATACTTAAATCTAGTTAAAAATGCAAAATAAAAGATGCCTCCAAGGTATTTCTTCCTACTATTGCGCCTTAAATACTGGATTAAGTATTTACGATAAGAAACAATGATTAAAAATTAAATATTTACCTGTATTCCTCACGATAACCTTAAATTACACTAGGTACGAACTTAAAGAAAAAATTACTATATTTAATTCATTTAGTATTTTAACTCTGTAGTAGAATGCAGTGTATATTTATAAAATTAAAAATATAAGTACAAATACAGACAACTATGGCTCAGCCCGCTACGAGCGTAACTAAATTGATAGGGACATGTTCATCGACTAATCTATAGTGTAGTATGACGTAATAATGAATTCGTGAAGGTCATAGTCAATGATGATTAGAACCGTCGTAGAGGAAAAAAGACAAGAACTAATCATGATTGTTTTTACCCGACTGCGCCAGAAGGAGGGTTATGTATGTATGTTTGTATGTCTGTTTCTTTGGCACGCCCTACAGCCTAAATTGCTTGATGGATTTTAACGTATAAGGTGTCTTTGGATTCGTAAATATTGTGAGAGTGTCATAGGGTATATTATTTCAAGATGGTGTCTACAAATTTAAAAAGAGAGGGGGAATAAACCATTTTTTTTTGCATAAAAATACAACATAGGTATCAAATGAAAGCTAGTAATTTGTGGTAGTAAAAGGTGGCAATGGATAATATTATTGAAAAATGTCTAAAAAAGGTGCCTACGTACTTTACGGATTTAATTTTTGATCTACTTATATATTTATGTTTAATTTGCATTTTTTGTTAAATTTTATGGAAAAAATTATATGAATGACTAAGATATATAATACCTATAACTGCATTGAAATTAGAAATTAAAGGCAAGAAGACAAAATAATAAAATCTCATTCAACCAATTATTTCATTTTTCAGTATTTATTCCAAATAACTTGAAATAATGGAAAACAATCTGATAATTTTTATTCTAAGCTTTGAGTTACATAATCTCCAAATAGGTTATCGTGTGGTAAACGTAAACTAAATGAAAGCTTGTAAACGCTTGGGTTTAAGAATAAATGCTCCAGCTTTCCAGCCCAAAAACTCTGAGTTTCCGAACGTTTTCCAGTTGGATGGGAGGATGGGAATAGGTGCTTACTATTCGAATTTCAATAAACATCCTACTTATAAGTGTGAAAAAACTAAACAACCCGACTTAAGTAGTTAGTACCTACTTATTTATCTTTAATAACAACATCAAAAGCCAATATAAGCCAACCTTTTCAGATTTGCTGAGTACCTTCCTACGTTTGACTACACTCATACCTATAATTTTGTAAATGTAGGTAATCGGATTTATTATCCAGTGCTTATAATATTTTATACGTGGCGTAGGTTAGAACAAAATACGTTGAAATAACTTAAACAATAAAAAATTAATCGTACTTATGATTAATATACCTAAATTTTATAATACAAGGTAGAAAAAGCATAATTACTGACTTTTCTAAAGTGAATCAATCAAATCAAATATACTTTATTTTACACCAAAATATAAAACAGTAAAATACAGAGATAAAAAAAACAAAAGGCAAAAAAGGCGGTCTTATCGGTATGAAGCGATTTCTTCCATACAACCTTGAATTTGGTACTTACATAAATATTCTACTATACTTACTTATACTGTCGTACAATATTAAATATAATAAAAAATACAAAGTTACATAATTATAATTTTATCATACAGGATCCTGTTGTCCCAATATACAGGTCAAGTAGGTAGGTTTGCAGTTTCTATGGAACAACTGATTTTTTTTTTCGCGGTTTCTATTTGGTCCTTTAGAGGAAGTCGTTCAGTTTGATAGTCTAATCATCCCCTTAAAAAACCGTCAGCCTTTTGAGACGGACACTATACAACGTGTTAATTAATTAACGCAAAACTAGAAAGTAGTTTGTTTAGAATCGAGAGCAGAATCGAATTATCATGATTTCAACATAGGTAATTTATTTCAAAATATTAAATAATTTGTTTGTAAAATTTAAAATTTACTGAACTCGATCACAACCCATCACTCGGGCACACTCACCCTACATACTACCAAAACAAGATTCTTAAAATGTATCCATGAGCACGTTAGCGCTTTCATTCATTGCTGAAATGATAACAAATCATTTTTGCCTCAAAACTTAGAATGCGAATAACTTTAAATTTTAACTATCAAAATAATTACATTATTGTTGTAATCTAATTATTTTGTTATAAATCAGTTGGGGTGTATGAGGTTTTGCGCTTATTCATTAACACGTTGTATACGTAGGTTAGTAGGTAAAGAAAGCAGTGCACTTGGCCATACCTAGTTGTTGCCCGCGGGCTTGCTGCATAGATTTCGTTTCATTCCTATTTCGGGAAAAAACCTTTTTCTACCTTTGCCTTTTTTTGTCGTTTCTCACACTACAGGCCAGGAACTTCTGTTCGGTTAGTTTAGTAACATTGATTTTTTAAGGGCATAATGTGATCAAGTGAGGTCACAATAATTATAAAAGATACGTACCCACCTACGAATTTTTAAATTGTAGCAGCTACATTATTAGACGCAGTAGAGTTTTATTTCATCTTTCTTTTTCTTATCTTCTATCAAAATAGATTTTCTTTGAACTTTCATTCTTTCTTTTGGATTCACAAGAACTCTCAAGCATTAATTTGTTCTTATTAATAATGCAAATAAAAAACTACATACAGGGTTCTTCTTAATATGCTGACACTTTTTAAGCAGATGATCAGGCCGTCAAACTGAACAACTTACTACTACTACGACTAACATCGAAATTGCGAAGAAAAAAAATCAGCTGTCCCATACAAAACTGCAAACCTTCTCGAGCCTAATGTATGGAACAGCTGATTTTTTTTTCGCAATTTCTATGTTAGTCCCATAGAGAAAGTTGTTCAGTTTGACAGTCTGACATCCTCTTAAAAAAGTGTCAGCATATTAAGAAAGACCCTATATAAATCAAAATAGTGTTGCGCAAACAGCGATTTGAATGGAAGAGAATAATGAAGAAGACAAAGGATAATAAATAAAAGCAAACGAAAAACTAACACATCATGTGGAATCCAAACGCAGTAGACAATAGACAGCTGGAAAAGCGAGTGGTGGTCGGGAGGGTGAGACCAACTTGGGCAAGGAATCTTCCAGAAGCGAGGGAAGAAGATGATAAGAGTGAGCAAGAAGGAGTTATGCCCCACAGTGAGCCGCCGTCGCCCACTGAACCCTGGGACCAGAATGTTAAGCAGGAGGATAAATATGACGTCTTTGGGAAGGTTAGTATCAAATATAGACCATCAAGCTGAACAACTTTTGAAACTATTTTAAGGGGATGATCAGACCATCAAACTGAACAACTTTCTCGATGGGACCAGTATCGAAATCGCGAAAATAAAATCAGCTGTCCCACACAAAACAGCAAACATAATTCGACTCAAATGCATGGGACAGCAGATTTTTTTCACGTTTTCGATATTGGTCCCATAGAGAAAGTTGTTCAGTTTGATGGTCTGATCATCCCCTTAAAATAGTTTCAAAAGTTGTTTGTTAGACCTTATATTTAAAGTTCTGGTAGATTTTCTTATTTGTACTAGGATAAAATTAAAGCTGGTACACGTAAATCTCAAATAGACTGGTTAGGTTAGGTAGGTTGGTGTAGAAATCCATCTTAAATGATCATTTATCGCAAAACTTTTTTGTTTTATCCCAGGAGACCGATTACGCTAATTTAAAACATCGAAGTTCTATTCTTATCCAATTTCAGTTCTAATCACATTGCAATCCAATTACTATTCAACTGTGCTGAATTCCCCATCGCGCTAAGCTGTAGTTAACTGACAGCCTTTAACGTCTGAGTGATCTGTCAAAACGGCTCTAACGGCTGTCATGAGCTGTACCGCGATTTGCGTAATACCGAATGTGTCAAAAGTTATGGAACGTACGTAGTCCAGTCACGGTCCAATCACCGAATATTTACCGCGATTGCAGCGCAGTACGCGTGAAGTAAATCAACCACTTGCGTTTATAAATACATTGCATTTGCAATAGATAAATATGTAAAGTTCTTTTCCATTGCAACGGCATAGATAAGATAGGTAGATGAGTAGGCAATGATTAATTTCAAACGCAGATCTATGCACATAGACTAGAATAGGAAAGGCTGTGAACGGCCTTAGTTTAGACTGCTTGTCGATGTCGACCAAGCACGAATAGTATGATTTCAGATGTATGCGTATGGATTGAGGAGCCACATTTGCTTTTGAAAAAAGAATTCTATGCCCATTTTGTGGAAAATTAGTAGATTTTATAGGCCCAATTCTGGAATTTGTAGCAAAAGTATATAGAAGTTACATGAACAAAAAGGTGGCTCCTCACACCTCATGCATCTGGCATACAAATTCCAGAATTGAGCCTACAACAACTACTAATTTCCTACAAAATGAGCATAGAATCCTTTTTTCAATAGCAAATGTGGCTCCTCAATCCATACGCAAATAAATTACTCTACTCGGTTTTTTTCCATACTACATGTCGCGGCAAGCATGGCTTTCGCTCTCCGGGCGCGCGGGAACGTATTATTTTATATGCAGCGAAATCATACTAGACTTGCTGAGCTTCAATTTAAAATGTTGATTTTTAAATTTTTTTTCTTGCTCACCACTGCTTCTGTGTGGCAGCGTTCCTCATGCAAAGAAAGAGACCACATAAGTTACGCAAATAGCAGGATAGAGAATGCTGTGTAATGATAATGAATTTACCTTTGTTTACTTGTTATTATTCGTAGGTACAGTCAACACCAAAAGTAAATGATGACGAAAGTGACTTTCAAAATTACTATCTGTATCTGATATGATAGGTATTTGTTCCAGTAATTTTATATTCAGCTTAACACGTTCACCATTATAGCATTCGAAATCGGCTACCTTTCTGTGACACGGATGCTAAAGCAGATGCCATAGCAATCGCTGTCATATACTACCTTGCGCTGAGGATGCAAAATGACCAAGCTAGTACAACAATTGACTGACATTGCAATCGTTGTCACATTCTAACGTGCACTGATGATGTAATATGGCGTTTTTTTTTCATCCAAAATATTAGTGTCCAACATGGGTAATTTACCGTCAGCGAATTTTACACACCTGTAACTTTGTAAAATATATACAGGTTGTAAGTGACAGCCTAGCAAATACTGAAACGGTGAACTCAGACCATCAAACTGAACAACTTTCACTATGGAGCCTACCTCAGGAAACGCGAAAAAAAATCTGCTGTCCCATACATTTGAGTCGGGTAGGTGCAACAGTTTTGTATAGGACAGCAGATTTATTTTCTCGTTTCCTGAGGTAGGCTCCATAGTGAAAGTTGTTCAGTTTGATGGCCTGAGTTCACCGTTTCAGTAGGTATTTGCTAGGCTGTCACTTACACCCTGTATTTGTTCAAGATTAATTCCATTTTGAAATGTTTACGGTAAAGTTAATTGAGTTTTGCTGCTGACTGTACCTGATATATGCTTACAATGTATTTTAATATACTTAGTTGATATCATAATAGTGTTCTATTCAACAGGTGATGTTGCTCGGAGACAGTGGCGTCGGCAAGACTTGCATGCTAGTGCGCTTCCGGGATGGCACGTTCCTCGCAGGAAACTACATTTCCACCGTTGGCATCGATTTCCGGGTACATCAAGCTTACGGGAAAACCTTTTAAGAACTTCAGTGTTTTCTATTATTTGTACCTACATACTTTCAAAATATGCATTTTTGAGTTACCTACCTAGTTACTAGTTATTAGGTACTCTAAACATAGGTACATACAGGGTGAAATTGATATCATTAGCATCCTTTTAAACTACCATCAAACTGAACAACTTTCACTATGGGAGCAAAACCGATAGCACAGTCGGTAGTGAGCCTGCCTGCTGTGCGTCGCGGTAGGGTCGCGGGTTCGAATCCCGTCCCGAAGGGACAAATATTATTTTGTATGATGAATGTGAATATTTGTACCCTAGTCATGGACGTTTGTATCTAGGTATATAATTATGTATTCTATATCGTTGTCTAGTCATAATACAAGTCCGGGCTAGATTCTGGTACTTTAAATGTGACTAGATAATCTGTGTGACATTGTCCAAGATATTTATATAGTTTATTTATTTATTTATTAATAATTTAGGTAGGTATACAATAATAAATTAATAACGGAGATTTAGATCATAGCTAGGTACAATAAAATCTCCTTGGAGTTAATTTATTTTTATCACGCTGTTTTAAAATTGCCATATTCCTGTAAAAAGAACAATGACCGTCAAGGGTTCCAAGTTCAAATGAGCCAGTCACAGGTGCATTCGGCTGATTTAGCGCAACGCTATTGGTGTTTTAAGTTTGGCGCGCTTTTTCCGTTCCCGCCCCTTGCGTCATGACAGCTGTGATTGAAGCGGCTTCTCGGGTAGAGTGATTTATTGTTACAACTTATTAATGGAGTAATTTTTTTTTGCGTGCCCTGTTTTTGCAGTTTTGATTTATAGTATCTATCCGAGTCGGTTATTATTACAATAATGTAGGCGGGTAGGTATGTAGGTAGCTGGTACTGTCTTATTATTCTTACCTACACATCGGACTATTTGAGAGTAAAATACCTGCGTAATGCTACTACCTAATCTCTAGAAAAGCATCTTATTTAGGGACACCTGCCTAGGTACCGAAAAGTTTACCTAGGTAGAGTAGGTACTTTACCTACATTAGGTAAACGAAACATTTACCTAGGTAGGTACCTATTGTACCTACTAGCTTATACTGTGCTACTAGTTACCTACATTAGGTACCTTAGGTATTTTTACATAAGTTTTCCCATTGTTACCTATTGGAATTTTCATTCTATTATGAGATAACTATAACTAATTATTTTAGTACTTACCTTAGTTACAAACAAAATTAACTAATTGATGGCATATTTCCCGATTCCATAAAAAATTACACTGTTTGTTTACTAACCTACGAATAAACTAATACCCTTGCACCATTGACCCGTATACTTTATCTTTGCCTTGCACATTTACAACTAGCGCCATCTGTTCACAGAATAAGGTAGTGACAGTGGATGGCATCAAGGTGAAACTTCAGATTTGGGACACGGCCGGACAGGAGCGCTTTCGTAGCGTTACCCACGCCTACTACAGAGACGCACATGGTAATTTAATTCTCATCCTATTATTATTATAATTAAAGCTTCTTAACAAATTGTGTATCACACAAGTAATTACCAACATGGCTACCATACAGACTTCATTAAAGACCAAACGATGACACTGAAAATACATTTTATATTTTGTCAAATCGAACCTACAGCGCCATCTGTGTTCTCTTACCCTTAATAACACAATTCCACAGAATAAATTTTGTTTATTTTATTGTTTTTTATTTCATCCAAATTCAAACGTTATAATTTTTGTTTATCACACTGGCTACATTTTTAGGGATGGTTTGGACGATCACACTGAACAACTTTTAATGGGAGAAGGCAACTTAAGAATCTTAAGATAATTAAAAAAACAAATTTATAAATAATTATTCTTAAAGGCTTTTGCTTTGTTTCACTTGACGCAAAAATGCCTGGCCTGATAATTCCTTAAAATTATAGGTACCTTCGGGGTACCTAGTCACCTGTTGGATTACCTAGAACTAAATGAATTTCTTCTTGTTAGACGTCTAATAGGTAGGTATATACTTGACTACTAGCCTAGTACCTACTAGTACTGGTACCACAGATTGCATACGTAACAGATACATCAGTCCCGCTGGTAACTGCGTTAATAAATTAGGGAAACTTCTCAACTCAATACAAATATACCCCAAGTACCTAGGCCTACCTATGCAATTCCTCGAATTTTCTTTAGAAATTGTCTGTCAAAGACAAGACTATCAGTTTCAATGGTTTTGAGACACGACATAAGCAAAGTGGAGCCAGTCAAGGCTTGGCCTCGACCCGTTTCCTGTGCGCATGCACAGCACACGCAGACCGCAGACCATACCATACGTCAAACCGGATCACACACACGTGTCGAACTCGATTTGGCAACACCAAACCGCTCACATGCTTGCTGAGATGTTTTCTTTATCATTTCGATTATTCTGATCTCTTGGTACCTCAGAGGAAGGATCTCCATAGAGTCCGCATAAATTTACGATTGTAGTTAGTCTCTTTTGTCTTATGACGTACCTTTAATGGTAGAAGGAGATGGAACTATAGATATTTGTTTATGCGGCTGTCCACTTTTTTTTAGCCTGTGTGTGTGAAAAGTGACCGTAAACATAAGGCCATATGTCACTTGGTGCCTTTTGTCCATACTACTTGACACCATACACTCAAACCTAAACGTCAAAAAAGTGGACACTTTACAATTGGTATGGCTCACTCTATTAGGTATAATCTCTTTGCTTGGTACCAAATCTATGGTAGGTACACTGAGAAAAAAATGCTACGTATACGTAGCCCGTCGCAGCTGAGGTACTTACTACTTACCACGTAGCTTACGACGCGATACTGATTACGAGTGTTGCATCAGTATTTAAGTTGTCTCGCACTTCACAATGAAGGCTCCATTGTGAAGTACGAGACAACTTAAACGTACCTACTATACCAAACGTTCATCCTTCTGTTACGTTTTCACGGCCAAACCGTTGAACCGATTTTGATGAAATTTAGTATAGAGATAGCTTGAACCCTGGCTACCCTGAGCATAAGAATAAAAATCTAACGTATAATTGGTATGTAGAAGGTAGGTACCTACAGTCAGCAACAAAAAGATGTATATACACTTTAGTACTACGACGTGGAACACAGGTGTAAAACATGTTTGCTGACAGTTCCACCTCTACCGACTTTATATTCTTAATCTGTTTTGTAAACCAACAATTATTATAATTAAATGTACCTAACTAAAGAAAACACAACACTAAATGGCTCAACTCGCAAACAACTTAGATTAGATAAGGATAAGTAGCTACCTAGGTACCTACTTACTTACTCAGCTATGTTTATGGCACATTGGGGCCACCTTTATACTATTGCTTATCAATAGGTCATCGTCAGTTTCGTCACGTGACACGTCACTCATCATACTATTACTCTTGGCACACAGAATCATAGAGATAGGAAGTACTACAGAATATCAATATACGTACGTACTAATAGGGCCTCCGGTGCACCGTCACCCACGTTTGAGAGCTGCGATAATTACCTTTTCTAGGTGCTATTACACCTTCCCAAATTCAGATTCTAATTGAGGGACATAGCTATAGATTAAAAAAGGATGTACTTACAACGTCCCGTTCTAATCTATAGCTCTGTCCCCCCCTCAATTAGAATCTGAATTTAGGAAGGTGTAATAGCCCTTTCGATGCAGGCTCTCGCTCATTGACATTAGGCGCATTTTAATTTTCGTGCGCAAAGTTCGAAATTCGAAAAAGCGCGCGAAATCGAGTGTAGTGCAGTATCTGTAACGGTAGTAACTATTACATAATCTGTGCCTCCGGTACAGACGGTTCAGTAGGTACAACCAAAATCCAAATCGTGGCCTAGTCCAAATCGATCGTACAAGGTAGGGCCCTCTACAACCAACCGAATTTCTTGTAACCGGTGTGCCATATTTCTCTGACCGGGAACTTGACTCAATCGGACATGCTTACTTCTGACTAACAGTCCCGAACTTCCGACACAAAATAAGACAAGAGGTACTTAATTAATAATTTAGGTATCTTGTTAGACCTACATCATTGTCCAGCTTGCTTCGCTATACCTACCTGTAGTTAAGTGGATGCCAAAAATAAAAAGATTGAAAAAAAAATTATTGCAACGACTACAAAATTTACCAAGAAAATCTCGAGCTTGCTTCGCTCGCTCCTGATTTTAGATAGTTTTGCAATAATCACATTATATTGCGGTAAAATTTCGAACTTGCTTCGCTCTCTCCAAGTTTTAGATACTGTCGCAACGACCTAACCTTGACCTGGCCTTCCTGGGAAAAAAATTGCTACTCCCTTAGGCCGAGATACAGAGACGATTTTTAAGTCATAGTTCGAACTCCCGTCTGTCAAAATCAATACATTTTCACCCTGCTTAGCTCGAGCTAAGACTAAAAATGAATTGATTTTGACATACGGGAGTTCGAGCTAAGACTTAAAAATCGTCTCTGAATCTCGGCCTAAGGGAGTAGCAATATTTTGACAAGGGAAGGGGCGCGAATGTCAAGTTTTTGCCCCCGACTTGGAAAAATCTTAGATCCGGGGCTTCTGTAATGTAATAACTTCCTAGTGTACTAGGTAGCGGACTTGTGGCTGTGTCCACTTGAAACTTGACCACCAGCTGTCGTTACTTTCATATTTGCGTAGTCGGTCTATGTTATTGACAAAATAATTCAGTTCTCTTCGTATTTTCGCAGCACTTCTACTACTATACGACGTGACTAACAAGACAAGTTTCGACAACATACGAGCGTGGCTGGGCGAAATACGGGAATATGCACAGGACGACGTCGTTATTATGCTTTTAGGTAAGTTCCTCGTTAGAGAAATACCTATTAAATATGCTGTACAAGGTTGTACCTACCTGGTAGGTACCTGTTTGATCTTCACAGTCTGTGATCGACCTTCCATGGTTTATTTCATTATATTCCTCTAAAGATTTAATAAACTTATATAAGTACCTACTACATCGTAAATCCTCAAAGGGTGTGTTGCACTTCTGCAAATCTGCACTCTTTGAGGTTTTACACAATATACAACGTTTTAATGAATTAACGCAAAACTAGAAAGTAGTTTGTTTAGAATCAAGAGCAGAATCGAATTATCATGTTTTCAACATAGGTAATTTTATTCAAAATATAAAATAATTTGTTTGTAAAATTTACTGAATTCGATCTCAACCCACCGCACGGGCACACTCTACCAAAAAAGATTCTTAAAATGTATCAACGAGTACGCTAGCGCTTTCATTCATTGCTGAAATGATAACAAATCATTTTTGCCTGAATATTTAAAATGCAAATAACTTTAAATTTCAACTATCAAAATAATGAAGTTATTATTTCAATTTAATTATTTTGTTATAAATCACTTGAGTATGAGGTTTTGCGCTTATTCATTAACACGTTGTATACAGGATCCAACTTAACATGCGGAAGAGAATGATCAGACCATCAAACTGAACGACTTTCTCTATGGGACGAACATCGTCCCATGGGTCGAGTAGGATTGCAGTTTTGTATGGAATATCAGATTTTTTCTTGCGATTTCGACATTTTGGTCCCATAGAGAAAGTTATTCAGTTTGATGGTCTGATCATTATCTTAAAAACCGTCAGCATATTAAGAAGGACCCTATACCCTTATTTGTGAAAGGACGCCTAAAGGAAACCCTGTAGTTTCTGATTACTACCAGATCTTGGTCATGCCACTATGGAGCTCTGAAGCAGAAGCAACTTTATTAGTTATAGGTAATAAACTAATAACTAATAATTATAAGGAAAATCAAGTTAGCTTAGAACTTATCTTTGGAAATCTCTGTATCACAGGCCTATGTGTTATTCTGCGGAAATACTGCCTGCTGTCAGGCAAATTCCTTTTCGTATCCACCAGCTACCTACCATTTAAGGGTTTAGTTGAATAACGGCAATTTCGTAACCGTTCTTATTTCCAGGTAACAAATCTGACAGCGGCCTAGAGAGAGCAGTGCGGCGGGAGGAGGGGCAGCGCCTGGCTAGAGAATACCAAGTATCTTTTATGGAGACCTCTGCGAAAACCGGACTGAATGTAGAAGCTGCCTTTGCTCACGTGGCACGTTCTTTAGTTGCAAAAGCGAATCCGGTCGACCCCTCCAGGCTTGCAGTGCGCGCGCATCAAACGCAAGAAGAAAGGTCTTCGTGCCCGACGTGTTCGTAAATACAACCGTAGATTTCGCGCCTGAATTTGAAATAGGAACTTGACTTTTACGCTGAAAATCTGTGGCTGAACTTTCATGAAGTTCTTCCGTGCTCAAATTATAGTGGCCAGTGTTGTTGAATAATAGACCGATTGTTAGGGGAAGGAAATAATTATCCTTATTTTGTTTTCTATTTACTTACCACAGAATAAATACTAGTAGGTACTTACTAAGTACATTAATCTGCAGGGTTACAATTTTACACAATTATATTTAACAACTTTCCCAAAGAAGTAAAAGAAAATTCGCAAAAAACAACTTATCGTACAAACGTTCGATTAGCTGATTCCATTTAGTATGGAAAATCCAACATTTATTTCCTATTTATTTCTTAGGGAACGTTGTTCAGTATCCTGGGTCCAATCACCCCTTAAAGTGAGGCAACTGTTTAACCTGAGTAACATCCTGTATATTACATAAACGTTTTTACTTTTAATTATTTTCTTAGGTACCTACCTATCATATCGAATTTATCGACTGACGAATTCTACATCTACTTCGAAAACGATATAATGCTCTTACAAAGATTTTCGTTCGTTTTTTAAGAAAGTACCTACCTACCATGAGTAATATTTAAGATAATGAAATTCGTATTCATGATTTGTGTAAAATAAAATGTACCTATATTTATTGGACTCTAGACTAGTACTTAAAAAGTATATTTAGTTGTAAACTCAAATGCGTTACCTACATATTTTGTAGGGTAGAACGGAAAACGGAACAACTTTCACTATTGGACCAAAATTAAAATCGCGAAAAAAATCAGCTTTTCCATAAAACATTTGGATCGATTGAAATACTTATGTGAAAAACAGAAATTAATCGATAGGTATGTTTTTTGTTTACCCCAAGCCCCCTCTAAATAAATAGGTAACGCATTTAAATTTACATACATCCTGTATAATTCGAGACATATAAGCATACTTACCTACTTGTATGATTGTTAGTAGTTTTACAATGTTTATGAAAATGTAATTTTCTCCAATATACCTACCTATACATAAGTCTCTACGCCCTGGACCATATCATAATTGTACCTTGATTGAGAAATGTAATTAATATTATATAATATTAATAATAAATAAATACCTACCTAATAATAATAACTTGTTACATTATTAGCATATGCTCACTACTATATTCCCGTAGGGGGAGTCAGAGATATTCTGAAACCACAGAACATCCACGTTTCACTAGTACCGAAACTCTGTCCAGTGTGACGGGGAGCGAGCCCGTCATCACTTGTAATGGACAGTAGGTACAATACTTGCCTCGAAATTGAAGCATGCAGGTTTCCTCACGATGTTTTCCTTCACCGAAAAGCCAGTGGTGTTACAAATCGTACATAAATTCTGAAAAACTCATTAGTACGTCGGCCTGGACGGGGATCGAACCGTCCCCTCCTGCACGGCAGGCAAGGTTACTCGCCACTGGACCACCACGGCTTACACGCAGCTTGTTACTTTATTAAATAATAAATATTATACAGGGCGAAATTGAAATGATTTGCATCCATTTAAACTAAGACTCTATCTCACAATCAAACTGTATAGCTTTTAACATGGATGGTTGGGAGCAAATATGATATCGAAAAAAAAAATCTGCTGTTCGATACTTTTGAATCGAGTGGAAAATTCAGTTTTGTAAGAAAAAGTTGATTTTCTTTTTTGCGTTTTCAGCTTGATGTGTAGACTCTACACTGTAGAGTTTCAATAGACTTCAATTTTACCCTGTATGATAATAAATAATGTAATCAAAATCATAGTAAATAATTTTTCATTTGAAGTTATACATTAGAGAGCAGTATATATATCAGTATTTTTGTAAAAAACCGAGATTTGTACAGAATCCATACCAAGTGCACGTCATTGGAATCTCTACACTTCAACTTTAAAACAATTAATTAAACATTTAATTTCGTACAGTATAATGCACAAATATACAGGGTAATTAATATGCTGACACTTTTTAAGGGGATGATCAGACCGTCAAACTGAACAACTTTCTCCATGGCACCAACATCGAAATCGCGAAAAAAAAATCACTTGTTCCATACAAAACTGCAAACCTACTTGAAACAAATGTATGGGACAGCTGATACGGCACCAACACCGAAATCGCGAAAAAAAATCACCTCTTCCATACAAAACTGCAAACCTACTTGAGACAAATGTATGGGACAGCTGATTTTTTTTTCGCGATTTCGATGTTGGTCCTATAGAGAAATTGTTCAATTTGACGGTCTGATGATCCCCTTAAAAAGTGTCAGCATATTAAGTTGGACCCTAAATACCTACCTAATAATTGGACGTAGTTATGCCAAAAAGAGCCAATAAACCCACACTTTGGTACAAAATCCTCGTAAACTATTTATTTAAATATCTAAGTAGGTATTAAGATACTATTTTTGATCAAAGATGGTCCTACCTGACCTTCCGAGAAATATATGTAATACAACATAGGTAGGTAATATTATAATATTGAATAGTTTATCTCATATTTAAGTACATGAAAGGGTTTGGATTACTTTGTCGTTGTGGCGTAGTATTATTTCAGAACACGGTTTTCATTAAAACACCTTTTTGCCCACGTGCCTTGGTAAATAACTCAGAAACAGGCTATTTATGTGAAATAAAAAGTAAGTTATAGTCTGTAGAATCCCACTACAGGCCAAAGGCCTCCTCTCACGAATAATGGTGAGAGGGATTGGGCCATACTCCACCACGCGGGCCCAGTGCCTTTTGGTGGAGGCAAGTTAACTTGCTGTCAGAGAATTTTCAAGCCGCCTTAATAGGCCTCTGACCTGGCTTAACGAATAGTTACAACGCCCTCTGATGGAACTATCCGAGACCAACTGCTTAACGTGCATTCCTAAGCACTGAAACGCTCGAGATGAAATACCACTAAACAGTCACCCAACTAAAGACTGACCGGACCTGGCGTTGCTTAACTTAGGTGATCGTTTCCAATACCGAAACTTCACTACGCCAACGAGCGCTTCAAATGTCTAATAATATTACGCCTTGTGAAATAATATTATTATTTAAACTAACATAGGTGGAATTCGTGAATCCAGTGCTTTAAAATGATACCTCAATATTTCATTTAACATGTTCGTAAAGTTTTTAAAAAATCACTACGAAGATGTGATTGGCTCTATTTGGCATAGCCACGTCCAAAATAGATAGAAAGATAGGCGCTTCTTTTTAAAATAATATTAATAACATACAAATGTCCACGTTCATTACAATATTTTGTCTTTGAGTTTATTGTAATAATGTAATTATCAAATAAAAACTGCTAATAACACAATACTTAATTGTTTAAGCTGATACAAAGTATATAAATACCTAAATATAATAATATGAATGTATTCGCATAAGGTGGAAACTCTGTGTTATTGTAAAATTTTTTTTGTCCTTCATCTGCTAGTGGGGTGGGATATTAAGTGTTGCTTGTGTGATAAAATAAAAGAATTATATGAGAACGCTTGTTTTTGTATTATTTCTGCCCCCCTAGACAAAGTTACATTCTATTGGCGTTGACGCTAGTAGAAAATGACAGAATGTATGGATTTGACATTAGCGATCGAAACATATTGACGATCGCTAATGTCAAATCCTCAGAGGAAGGATCTCCATAGAGTCCGCATAAATTTTAGGATTGTAGTTAGTCTCTTTTGTCTTATGATGTACCTTTAATAGTAGAAGGAGATGGAACTATAGATATTTGTTTATGCGGCTCTCAACTTTTTTTTGAGCTAGTGTGTGTGAAATGTGACTGTAAACATAAGGCCATATGTCACTTGGTGCCTTTTGTCCATACTACTTGACACCACACACTCAAACCTAAACGTAAAAAAAAGTGGACGTTTTACAATTGGTATGGCTCACTCTATTAGGTATAATCCTTTGGTCAAATCCATACATTCTGTCTTTATCTACTAGCGTCAACGCCAATAGAATGTAACTTTGTCTGACTGAAAGGGGGGGAGGGGGGGCTGTTCACCAATAGAACTTTAATATTTACTAGAGTTTACCCGCGACTTCGTTCCCACAAATTATAGGTATACCAGATTTTAATTCAGATCATAAGCTATCAAACAAAAAAGTTTCATCAAAATCGGTTCAGTAGTTTTTGCGTGATGCTGTTACAAACATTCAAACAAACAAACAAACAAACAGACAACAATTCTAAAAAAGGTTGATTTGGGGTCCAGGGTACCTACAAATCATACCGTAATCTTTTTCATGTAAATATCTTCAATGTACAGACACACTTCTACAGTTTTATAATAGTTAAGATGGCCTAGGTACCCAGAGTAAGTACCTACCCAGGTATCATGTTATTATCATCATACTTAATCCATTCAAACTATTATACAAGGTGTAACAAAACACCCTAGTAAGTAATATTTAAAGAGGTCTTGTGGTACAGTGAAAGTTTTTCAGTTTCCACTAAAATAAGTAGCTTATCTATGGTTTCCTCCCGTTTAGGCTAATAGGAAGGATCTCCATAGAGCCCGCATAAATTTACGATTATAGTTGGTCTCTTTTGTCTTATGACATACCTTTAATAGTAGAAGGAGATGGAACTATAGATATTTGTTTATGCGGCTGTCCACTTTTTTTTGAGCTAGTGTGTGTGAAAAGTGACCGTAAACATAATGCCATATGTCACTCGGTGCCTTTTGTCCATACTACTCGACACCACACACTTAAACCTAAACGTCAAAAAAGTGGCCACTTTACCATTGGTATGGCTCACTCTAGTCTTAAAGAGAGATCCTTCCTCTTAGCGTTTAGGCCTGTCACGTTTCACCGCTTGTAAGGCAGTCTCAGGAAGCTGGAAATAGTTATTGTCTAGGCAGTCTGTACTCCAGACCCTTTAGCATGATTTCTCTACTTGCGCGCGATTCGGCCTTTTCCTATACTACAATTCGCGGCAAGCGCGGATTTCGCTCTTCAAAAAATGCGGGAACAGGTTATTTTCTATGCAGTGAAGGCGCGTCGCGCGTGTGTAGAGAAATCATACTAGACGTGCAGCTATAGACAATGCCTATTTCCAGCTTCTTTGTATGTACCTTGTTATCATTGAGGATGTATAAAAAATCCATGATTCCAAATCACACATTTTTGGATTTTTTTCTGTATGTTTGTTTGTGCACGTCATAACTACTGGATCGATTTTGATAAAACTTGTTGTGTTTGAAAGGTTATAGTTAAATTAGACTTAAAATCTGGTTTGTCATTTATCTTACTACGATGGATCAATTCGCGGGTAAACTTTAGTATACCTAACCTATAAGTTAAGAGATGTTCATTTTAAACAATCTATTAGATTTTGAAAGTCTAGATACGTATTAGGTAAGTATTTACCAGCATAAAAAATCCGATTTATCTACCTACATATGCTAACTATCATAATAATCAAACAATATGCTCCCAGTATCACTACTTCTGAATAAGTTCTGAATAGCTTAACTGACAGATCGTTTGATATATCTTAATACCTACAAAATATGTCAAATGATCTGTGAGATAACCTATACAAAGTGGTGAAGCAGTCCCGGCCCTATTATTGTCTTTACGAACATAAAACGTACATTATCTACCTGGTTTTTGCGTACCTACCTAATTAAAGTTAACAGAATAAATAAAATCTATAAAATTTAGGTTAGTAGGTACTTTATTTTGACTTTGTCGCTCAAACAATAAATAAAATACAAGATCAAAACTTGAAAAAGAGTTGAAAGTTCCCGCCAGCGTGCCAACATAAGAAAAAAAATGAAATTTTGTATTTGGCGCCGAAATTAATGTCACATTTACCCAAAGACAGACTAGCGCAATCAGAGGTTTGAAACATTTTCAGAGGGAGAGTTGTGTTGCAGGTCTGTTACTGGGCGGTCACGTATCGGGTGTTTCCCGGCTTGCACGTCGCTCCATTATTTTGTTTTAGCTCAAATGTGTTTTTGTACATAATGGCGTGTCTCCAACTCTCCATTTGATTTTTAGCGGACATTAGACAAAAACACGTTACCAATGGGTATGGGTGGCCACACACAACTACACATTTTGTTGTTTTCCGTTGGCGATGGAAAACATCCCCCGCGCATTGGTGAGGGGGATTTTTGCTACACTTTTGACAACTGCCGCTCGAGTCATATCTCTTGGAGGTTATTTAGAATAATGATCGTGCATCATTGTACTCATTGTGGAGCCTTCTAAAATATGTACCTACAACACCTACTCATTATTGAAAGACACATTTTGTTGTTTTCCATCGCCGACGGAAAACAACAAAATGTGTAGTTGTGTGTGGCCACGCCCCCATTTGTGTCGCTTTTTTGTCTAATGTGTTCTATAAACAAAAGTTGGAGACACGCCTTTCAATAATCCATGAGATTAAGAAACTCGTCCAAACCAAACTCACTCGATATTGAAATAAATACGAGTAATTAGAATTGAATGAGGAGTTTTCTGACAGCTAGTAAGACGGTGTTCAACATACTTCGTTAGATGGCGTTGACGTGAGTTGGATGCAAAGACTGCAATTAAGGCTAAATAATAAACAAAAAATTTTTGTCACTGAGTCAAATGCATCCGTTAACGAATAAACGATCTGTCCACCTTTTTGGCTCACTTAAAATTAAAAATAAAATTTCATAATTATTTTAATTACATTTTATTAAATGCAAGGTTGCTCATTATATCTTTCGTTAACGCCATCGCCATCTAGCAAGCCATTTCGAACTATTTTTTCATTTTAATTTGGTTTCGAAAAAAACCCTCATAGAATTTTCATTAAAAAATAGTTCAAAGACACTGGAAGGATAGCTTTGCAGTCTTAAAAACTTAGCTGCCAGAACGATAGTGTTCCGTTGTGGAGCAATTTGTTAATTCATACATTGGGTAAACTGCTTCATAGCAGAAGCAAAAAAAAAAACAATAACGCTAAATATTTAAAGCGGGCGTAAACCTCAAAAATCGTGCTGCATAGAAAACCACAATGGCTAGTTTATTTTGCATACTAAGTGTAAGCACGGCGACACATCAACCTACCCATAGTTGGACCTTATGTCCATGAACATAGAGTTCAACTATGGGTAGGTTGATCTGTCGCTTTGTGTACAATAGTTAGGTCGAGTAGCCATTCTGGTTTTCTATGCTATTGTACACTTAGTATGCAAAATAAAAATTTGATTTGATTTGACTACATTTTATAGAACAGGAGATTTTTGAGCTGTCAGAATATCCATCATTTACCTATTAAGTTATCTTCACATAAGAAATATGATCATGCATGACAATGTCCAAGATATTTATTTATTTAAAAAAAAAAGAACATCGACCAAATGGTTTGTTATCTATGATATCCGCCATTATTTTCGTTCGTCATGTTGGTCAGCCTGATGTCAGTTTACGCGCACATGCGCAGAACGACAGGTGGTCGGCGACTCGACCCTGCCGCCGTCCCGAGCGACCGAACCTATCGACTCGACTTCTCATGCTCATCATCAGCCGCTTTCGTGCTTGAGCTAGAACGATGTGCAGTGCTTTGTGTTGAAGTTCTCGTGGTGACATGGCGTCCCTTTTTTAGAATTTGTGAATGGTGTTAATAGCTTCAAAATATTGTTTATTTACAATGAATGTGAATTATGATCGTGTTTGTAGACTGTGCTTGTCATCTCGAGGCGAATTACTGCCGATTTTTCCTACCACCAGTTCGGATGACTCGGAACCTCCCGTCCTCGCTTCAAAAATCAAGGATTGCGTGTCCGTTCAGGTTAGTAATACGTGAAATAAGTGATAGTTGGAAGTTTTGAGTGAAAGTAGACCCTCGTTATACGTGAGAACTCGTCATCCGCTCCGGTTCGAGCAATGTCATGCAGCGCTCGTTTAGGTGGAGATGTCGTAAGATCGTCCACCATTTTGTAATGTTCCACCGCTATCGCTCGGCTCGCGGCAGCGTCGCGTCACATTCCGAGCAGCCGGCGAGGAATCGCATATATCATGAGGGGTCGGGTTCGGGATAATTCCCGGGGGTCTGGCCGGGAGGGGGTCTGCGTATCGCTAGGTAGGTCCCGCGCTGGGCATCGGGCGTAGGTATTGATTTATCGTACGAGACCTGGCCTGTGCTGCTCGTCCCTCGAACGAGTCGAGCGTCAGTGTCGGCGTGAGTGCGCTATAGCTGTGTGCGTATATCGAGCGCTAACCCTCGAGGGGCTCGCTGCTCGCTGGCTGGCTCTCGACTCGCTTCTACTTATTCGGTCGAGGAGCAGCCGGTCGCCGCCGCTCGGTTGTACCTACGCCTACCTACTTAGCTTCTCCTCGCGTATCTATCTATACATGAGGCGTGGTTACGCCTCGCTCGTTCTGATGAAATGCGCACATCTTACGACCTTCATGCAATGATTACGTGTCTTTTCAGATATCCGAAAATGACGACCTGCCAACGAATGTGTGCAGGAAATGCATGGAAAATGTCAACAACTGGCACATTTTTAAGAAAGTGTGTGAAAGGACACAAAACAAACTACATTCTCTGATTAAAAAGGATGGAAGCCAACTAGAAGAGGTGGGTTTGTTTTTAAGATGTTTTGAGGTTGGAACTGTCAATTTACATTTTGTTATTCTGGTGCTCATAAATTGCATTATGCATTTTCAGGTAAAAATAAAAAGTGAGCCTTTGTCTGATGAAGCTTATGATGATGGAGTGCTGATTGATGGTTCATATCCTGATTTAGAGGTATGTTGTGCTTAGTTATCAACATCTTTATGATCATATTTTAGTGATAACCTCATTTGTACCCGGGTACTTGACTTTCTTTCTATGTATTCAAGTGTATTTTTTGTTTGTGCAATAACATTTAATTGAATTGAATCCTCAAGTCTTGTCTTTCATCAAAGATGTCAAAATGGAGCTCAAAACCATTTCACTCATTTGATATGTAGCCAGTGTTTTAGTGTCAAGGACGTTTGAACAGTTGTCAAGCCAAGCTATTGAGTAGGTACCTGGAATTTATGTGAACTGATAAGACGCTGACCATTATAATCATTTAAGGAAATTCAGAAAAATAAAGAGTTACAGAATATTGCAAATTATTTACCTAGATCAGGGGTTCCCAAACTATTTCACTTTACAGCGCACTTACAGGTATAGTATTTTGTGACGGTGCCCTTGTCAGAATGTGTGTGAAATAAGACATCGAAATTGAATAGCTTCACAGGAATATTATAATAATACAAAAGGTGAAAACTTTCAATGCCAATTTATTCAATGCGACATGCGAGTTTGCTGATCTCCAAAAAAATTGTTTCTAATCGTGTTAAAAGACTTGATACTCTTTCTCTTATTTCTTGCTCCAAATTGATTTTTGAGCGATAGTTGCTCTTTATTACAGTCACAACTAAAAATCTGGCATCACATTAATACTATTTTTTTAGGTGTAAAAAAAAGAATATTTGATCGATTGATTGATTGATGTTACAAAGGGAATGAGAATTCTTAATGCTTTTGAACTTATAGTAGAAATTCAATCTTGACCGTTATCCAATACTCCATCAAACTGTAACACAATAATTTTGTTTTTTAAAACTTATGGGAATAGAGCTCAATGTGATTGTGAAGTGAATTCTGGTGGAGCTTGAGCATGTAAGGGATCTAGGATCTAAGCCAATTTTTCGACGTTATTTTCCTGTTTTTAGTTTTTATGGGGAGTAATCAGGAGCGCCTCGCGGCGTCCCGGCTTGTTCATCACGGCGCCCTAGGGCGCCGCGGCGCACGCCTTGGGTACCACTGACCTAGATAGATTAAATAGGATTAATTTAAGTACTGCGTAGGCTTGTCTTGTAATTTCTTTCACCCCTAAGGTCAGATTTGACTTACTTATTATAATAAATAAAATAAAAAAGCCTTTATTTGAATTCCATATCATATGGTTTCTACATTTCAAATGTTGTTAGTACTGTTAGTATCGTCACTTTTTAGGTTATTAGTATGATTAGTCTTCTATATTTGAGATATGGACCCCACTTTGGGTAAAGGCCTCCTCCATCCTCTTCCACAACTCTCTGTCTTTGCCCGTGCTCATCCAGTTTTCTCCAGCTACCTTTGCAATGTAATCGGCCAATCGTTTGTTCGGCCTGCCAACGCTCCTTATTAATGATTGTTATTTACAAAAACTACAAGAAAATTATATAGATTTTATCTCAATTTCAGAATGCTGGCAGTTCAAGTAAAAACCAGCCGGAGGGCCCACCAATCTTGGCTTCGTTGGGCCTCACACCAAGGAGTGATAAGGTAAAGATTACAAACCTAGTGTGTTATTATCTATTGAAACAAACACATTTCATGTGCCACTTCAATTTGAAGTTTCTGTTGTTTCTTTTACTAAATCTTCTGTTACCTACTTATAAGGTAGGTAAATTATCGAAAGTTTTGTTTGTCAGTTTTTATTACTAACTAAATCAGCATAGAAATATGATAAAATTAAGGTGATAAAACTAACTAATTTCTATGATAGGATAGATATGCATGCATGAATATGCTCACGACTATATTCCCTGTAGCGGTAGGCAAGAGATATTCTGAAAACTCTGAGGATCCAAATTTCACTAGTAGTACCGAAACTTTGTCCAATTTTATGGGTAGTGAGCCTGTCGCCATTTATCTTATAATTAGAGATCGCATAATCGGATGCACATTTACCTGTAGTTGAGGTGTTGGCTGAAAACACTTTTGTATCAAAAATAATGTTTTTTTGTTTAATTTTGAGAGTCGCTTCCTTACTATGCATCCGATTAGTTATGCATTCCCCCGACATCCCGGGATTTATTTTAAAGGAAATGTTTTTTTTTCTTTTTAATTTAAATAGTTTTAAGAAGTTGCTTCCATAATATGCATCCGATTAGTTATGCATTCCCAGATTTCCTGTCATCCCCAAAAATACATAAAAAAGAAAATTTTAAGAAGCCACCATTCCATAATTTTTAACCAAAAATGAAGTTAAGGTAAATATGCATCCCAATATCCGATCTCTACTTATAATAGACAGTAGGTATAATACATGCCTTGAAATTTAAGCATGCAGGTTTCCTCACGATGTTTTCCTTCACCGAAAAGCCAGTGGTGTTAAAAATTGTAAATAAATTTTGTATAACCGAGTCACCCTGGACAGGGATCGACCCATCACCTCCTGTACGGCAGGCATGGTTACACGAGACTGGACCATCACATCTTATTTGATAGACATCATCATCATCACAGCCATCATACGTCCCACTGCAGGGCACAGGTTTACCCTCAGAGAGGGTGTACGGGCGTTTCCACCATGAGGTTAGGCAGACTTCACATATGCATCGGAATTTTTTCTTCAGCATATTATGCAGGTTTCCTCATGATGCTTTCCTTAACAGTTTGAGAGCATTCGGTATTATTTACATAAGTTAGAAAAATTCATTGGTACATGGCCTGTCGTCCGTGCGGATTCGAACCTGGAACTCAAGATTATATTCGTTCATAGAAATACTTCAACATTATAGAGAGCCTTTTGATTTGGACTTAGAATAGACCACCATTTATTCCTGCGGGTGCTGTAACACTTGCATAAGGTTTCTTATGTAAGTGTTTTAATGGGTAAAAGGCTTGCCTGCCATCACCACGACCAAACTATTAAACTGAATAACTTTCTCTATGAGACCAACAAAGAAATCGCGAAAAAAATCTACTATCCCATACGTTCGGGTCGACTTGCAGTTTTGTATGGAACAGCTGATGGCATAAAAAAGTACGTTAGGGTCTGTTCTTTTAATACGTAAGATTTTAAGACAAGACAATTTAAGCACAAGTTAAGGTTAGTCTCCTAAGAACGTTTTCTTGGGAGCTATAATGCTTCTGGTAGCTGCCCTTTGTGCCTCAGGCCCATCTCATATGTCAACCATGTATTTGTATACGGCTTATGCATGATACAAATTATATCCCTTCCCATATGATTGACAAATGTAAACAAAAACGGAATTAAACAATTTTATGCTTGGAATGAACTACCTCAATTGCTTTGGAATAATTACACTGTTTCCTAACAAGTATTGGACACAATTTAATTGAACATTAAAACATTGTTAATTTGTCTATTGGTATCATAGATGTCATTGATACAAAATATGGGAAGTATGTTTAATGATGTTAATGAAATAAAACCTTAAAGCTTACTGTAGTTTTACAGGTTAAAAACAATGTTCCTGACCTTTCGGGGTGGTCAGAAAATTTGCTACAACTACCAGCTATCTTGCAGTTATAACAAGGCTCACTTTTAGTATAGTGAAGGTACACTACATACGATTACACTACGTACGAACCATAACTTTTAACACATTTGGTATTGCGCTAATCGCGGTACTGCTCTTGCCAGCCGTTAGAGCCGTTTTGACAGATCGCTCAGACGTTAAGGGCTGTTACATAGAGTTTAGCGCGATGTGGAATTCAGCACAGTTGAATAGTAATTTTATTGCAATGTGATTAGAACTGAAATTGGATACGAATATAACTTCGATGTTTTAACTTAGCGCAATCGGGCTCCAGTACAGTTCAGTACAATACATTATAAATAAGCTACCTAATAAAATCACAAATGCAATGACCTATGGACAATAAGTTCAGAACTATGTGCATGGTAAATGGAATGACATTTGAGCTGTTCCAATTTCTTTTAGAATACTTTAGCTTCTCTGACTAAACTAGGGTGTTGGTTGATATCATCATGTTGTTTGAAATACATAATATTTCAATTAAACTGCATACAACCACCACAATACAACCCTAGTTTTTAATTACTACTAGACAATGGAACTAAATAACTTTCCCTAAGGAACGTAGGTCGAAAAACGCAAAAAAATTTGTTGAAATGTTGATCCGCACTTTTGTATGGGAGGTCAACAACATTTTCTCGTTTTTTCGACCCATGTTCCGTAGGGAAAATTGTTTCGTTTCATTGTCTGAATACACCCTTAAAATTTTGTTAGTAATTAAAAACTAGTAGTGTATATGGAAATCTTGGAATAGAATAGAATGGTTTATTTTCAGGAATTTGGTACATTATGTCCAACAGTAAAATTCAGCTGATCCAACATATCCTGCCCTACAAGGCTCAGTTTTAGCATATTAAAAAGTTGATGAAAATACGTGTACAAAGTAGCAATAGGTGGCCAGGCTTTCGCCCACTAATTCTTATAAATAATCCCTTAGTCGCATCGTACGACACCCACGGACAGAAATGCCAAAAAGAGTCGAGAAGAGAAACAATTAATTAATTTCTTTATACTAAACTATTTTAATGTCACTTCATTAATACGAAGAAAAATATGATAATTGAAAATTTACTTTGTTTCTTTACAAAAATACCATATTGTACATCTTCTATAAACTTAAGTGAGACATGCATAACAAGCTTTTTTCTTGGCTTTTTATTAGAATGTATTCTTCATCCTTTGGTTTGGATCCTTTGTCAATGATAGATTTACATTTTATAATCATCATCAGTTTCGAATAAACCAAAGACAAGAAGTCTTTGAACGTTGAATGTTGGAATAATTTCACTATTTCATATTAAAAACGTGGGTTGGTAGGATTATAAGGCTTTTTCAATACCTAATGTTTTTAAAATAAAAATTGAGATAAACAAGTTTTAGATTAAAAAAAGAAAGTATCTGTCGATTTCCTTTGTTTTCCTTTTTTCTATACAAAAAGTAAAAAAGTTAATAGCCGAAATAAATTCGGCGTCTTTGATTTATATAGGGTCCTTCTAATAAAATATGCTGAAATTTTTTTAAGGGATGATCAGATTCTCAAACTGAACAACATTATCTATGGCACCATCTTCGAAATCGGGGAAAAAAATCTGCTGTTCTATACAAAACTGCAAACCTACTCGAGCCAGATGTATGGGACAGTTGTTTTTTTTTTTCGCTATTTCGTTGTTGGTCGCATAGAGAATGTTTTTCAGTTTGATGGTTTGATCATCCCCTTAAAAAGGTGTCAGCATATGAAGAAGGACCCTGTGTGAAAATGATACCAAACTTGACATTGTAGCTAAACGGATATTGTCATGCAATTTGGGGTGCAATTTGGGCCCTCCAATCCAAAACTTACATTAAAAATGTTAATGGCTCTGCTTCTTAAATCCGTCTTTGAGTCGTGGTGTTCCTACCTTAGTAGGAATTTACTGTCATTCAGTCTCTAACTTAATGTGGTCAGTTCCTTAAATCTAAACATAAATGTTAATAAGAATTATCTGTAATTTTCAGGGGTTGGAGAGTGATAAAGATGAGGAAGAAGCGGAAGAAGAGATGAACGAATCTGCCCCATCATTCTCAAAAGTACCCAACATGCCAGAGGTGTCTATCACTGTTATGCGTCCCACTGGAGAAACCCTACAATCTCGTCAAGGCATTCAGCAGCTAGCGTCCAAGGATTGCCTGGTCTGCGGCCGTACGTATAGATACTCACACAACGCCAGGCGACATGAACTCACCGCTCATAGCTTTGACAGATACACTAACAAAATTACTCATAAAAAGTCACATTCACATATGCAACCTAAACTTAGACCAAATCCATTCAACCCTAAAGCGCGATTGATGCCCAACCCCATCAGCCATAAAATGCAACTCTTACCAAAGGCCAGACCGATAAGAATAATGCCTCAAAAAATAATATCCCCACCGAAACCTATACCTATAAAACAACCTAAAGCACCGCAAAACAATTTGCCGTACCCTCTTCGAATTAAAGCATTGAAAGACTTGCAAATAAGAAAGAAAGAACCCCAAATTCTCAAGACACTGCTAACTTCAAAACCGGAAGTCTTAGTTTCTGAACCTGAGATTGTTAATTCGGCTCCAGAAAGTCCGGAAACATTGATATCTGAGCCGGAAATAGCATCTTTCCAAGTTGAAGCTATCTTATCTGAGCCGGATGGCTACGACCAGCAACAAGGCGATGAAGTTGATGGCGAAGTGCACAATAATCAGAACTATGATACACTTGACATGGATTCTGAAAATGAAATAGAGATCGCTCGTCAGAAAGAAAATGAAACTGAAGAAGATGAAAATATTGAACAAGACGCCGAAGAAAAGATGGAACACGACGGTGATGAAAACAACGTTGATGACAACGTAAATGATGAAAAAGAGCCTATCGAAGACGAAGGTGATACAGAAGAAGTAGACCACGCCAACGTCAAAGATGATTATGTTGATGATGAGACTAAAGCAGTCGAAGATTGTAATGATGAACATGAAAATGAAGAACAAGATATTAACCAAGACGAAAATGAAGAAGATGACGAGGAACTCCCACCGATGGGTATAGCTCCGGTTGTTGAAATTAATGAAGATATGCAGACCAACTCTTACAACAGTGAAATGAACGAAGACGAGGAAGAAGATGTTGATGAAACAGTGGACCCCAATGATACTGTAGACGGTGAAGACACTGTCAAAGAACTTGACCCTGATAAATTGTATGTAACAAAGACTCAGAAGGAATTTATTCTAAAATATCGCGATATCATCGAACAGATAAACACGAAAAGATGTCTGTGTTGCGATAGAGAACACCCTCGTAGAAAAGCTGTTATTCAGCATTTACAGAAAAACGGACACAAAGTCCCCAAACATACATGCTATAACTGTGTGATCACATTTGGTCATATAGGCGCTTTACTCAGCCACATGAGATCCAATACATGCACGAATTTGTGGAAAATAATTTACAACGAAAACGGTATAACCGACGATTTAGTTATCGAAGATGGGCCAAAAGACGTCAAGGTTCAGTACAAAGACATATTGAATGCCAGATCCTATTCTTGCAAATTGTGTCCAGCGAAATTCCAGTTAAAACAGTTTATAATGAAACATGTACTAAATGTTCATGAAGATGGTCAATCTATGGTGCCGCTAGCATGTGTTCACTGTGGTTCCAGGTTTAAGGAAAAGGCTACATGGAAAAAACACATTCGTAATGGTGACTGTACAGTTTATATTGCTTGCGATTTGTGCGAAGAGAAATTCAAGAATATGCAAGCTTTCAATGACCACGCTTTAGCTGTACACGCCGGCAGCTTCGACCATGATAGTCAAAGCAAATGCGTCGATGGACGACCAACCGACTGTCCTCTTTGTGGGAAAAAGAACGCCACTTATCAGAATCTGATAAAACATTTGAAAATTATTCACAATGAAGAGAAACCCCATTTCTGCAAGCATTGTGATCTCAAATTTGAGTTAACTGCTGACTTAGATAACCACATATTTATGGAACATTCTGATATGAGTCTTGGTGTTCACAATACCGAGCCCGACATGTCACTTGTGAAAGAAGAGGCAGAAGAATATCATTACTCATGTACAGAATGTAATGCCATATTCGAAACGGTAGACGCTTGGACTGACCATCAAGTAGCTGAGCATAACCAAGTAGCTCATCACTGCGACCAATGTGAAAAGAAATTTTTACGACCTTCTGAACTTGCTGAACACAAGAACACACACTTGCGTGTCAAATTCTATCCTTGCAGTGTATGCAGTAATTCTTACAGTACTCCTCAGAAACTATCTGAGCATGTGCAACAAGTACACCCGGGAGCCGGAACGCAAGCTGCTGTAGATTCAGAGTTTTACTGTGACATATGTATCAGGTCTTTCAAAAGCCGTCAAGCGTACTCCAACCATATGCGTATACACGCTAAAGTTCCTACCACTAACAGGAAGCCGGGTGAACCTAAAGGATTCGCACCACAGATAATTGGTAAGCCGATTCAAAAGTTCAATATGGCACAACAAGGTTTCGTTTTCAAACCAAATTGTAACGTACCTAATGCTCCTTACTGCTGTGACATATGTGGTAAAGGTTTTATGCACAAGAAAAATATCTGGAAACATAAGAAAGTTTTGCACGCTGATCTCCTTAATGACAGAAATGACAGTGAGGAGAATACTATGCAGGCTTCTACTGAAGAGGATGAATACAACATTGATGAAAATGGTGCTGTATTATCTACACCTCAGTTTGACAGCTTCAATTTCACCAGCTTTGCAAACAGTACGCCTCAATCGCAGCCAGAAACCTACACTTGTGATATCTGCTACCAGCGATTCTCATTTAGAGACAGTTTGAGGAAACATAAGCGTGCTAAACACGGAGTTATAAATGCCAGTGCTAGCAGTAGCTCAGAAACGCAGACGCTCGCGCCTCAAAGCGATGGCTCGAGGTCTAACTGCACTATTTGTAAGATTTCGTTTTCGGACAAAAAGTCTTACTATCGCCACAGGAAGAATGTTCATAAATCGACGGCTCAGATGTGTAAAATATGTGGCAAACCTCTAAACTCTACATTAGAACTGTACGAGCATCTGAAAGCTGCACATGCACGGGAACTCTTGGGTTACAACGCAAACCAAGGTTCAAGTAAATCTACAAGTCAAGAAGTAGCCCAAGAGATGGAAATGGAATACGAAGGGGATCAAGATTCTGTCGATCCCAGCGGGGACTATCAAGCTCGATACCCCTGTGACACATGCGGGAAACAATTTGTTGGACTGCTAGCATTGCAGAACCATCAGTGTATATCAACTCTCGCATCCACACCTCAAACGTTTGACTGTGAAATATGTCACAAGAGCTATACATCTATAGCTGCGTTGAAAAGTCACCGCGGTTGGCATTTAAGATCGCCAGATGGAAAGGCGGCCGCCAATAATACCGGTCTATGGATGCCTCAGCACAAAGTGACAAGCAAGGTCAGTAAACACGAGGTCGTCGATCCGTCACAGCTCGCTAAAGTCACACATTCGACCCCAGTGACCACTACTACTAAGAGGAGACTGCCACCCGAAGTCGAAGTCACGGTAGTAAATCCAAATAAGAAGATGCGTTCAGACGACTCATTCGAAATGGACCACCAAAATAACCAAACTGGCGGGCTTGAAGACCGATACTGTACGATATGCGACAAGGAATTCACGAAACGGGCGGCATACCAGCGCCACATGGATGAAGTGCATCAACCCAATTCCGTGTTTTGCCCTGTGTGTGACAAAAGTTTCACACGAAAATCGACTTTGCTGGTCCATATGAAGAAGCATTACGAAGGTGGAGAAGGAAGTTCCTCTACCACTGGCCAATTGGAAGATGAATTACATGCATGCGATCTCTGCGGGGCTCAGTATGATACTGCACAAGCGTTGAGGTCCCATCGAGTGAGGCACCACGGCGAGGAATCTGAGCACGAGTCGGACGATGACGGCAACATAAATCTAAGCCAACCGGGTGAATTTACCTGCGCACAGTGTGGCGACGGAGTGGCCACGCCGCGCGATTTGATCGCCCACCGCACAATGCATGCCACTCCCACCAAGTACTTCTGTAATATTTGCAAAGTTTATTTCGCTAGAGCTATAGATCTCTCATCACACACTCGGGCAAGGCACGCTGAGAGTGAGAAAAGTGCAATGTTCCCCTGTGCCATGTGTGATCGCTTTTATATGAATAAGAAGAGCTTGCAGCGCCACATAGAGATGGCCCACTGATCCGCACCTTAAACGGCTCAACCCGTGGCTATTAATAATAAGCAAAATAATCCAAAGGATGGTTTTGCGGCTATTTCTAAGAAGACTTAGGGCCTGTTTCACTACTTCTGGTTAAGTTCATATTATCTGATCTTTCATACGAAATAGTCTAACGATCTGTCAGATAAGCTATTAAGAACTCATCCAGAATTGGTGAAAAAGGCCCTTATTCTTGCTGTGGTGTTGGTTGCCTAAAGACGTGAATTCAAAAGTTTTCTACTTTGTAAATACTTTGTTGTCTTAAAAATGATATAGTTATATCATTGTTTGTCATTCCTTGGTTATTATTTGGCGGGTGTTTTAACGAATAGTGAGTTATTTTATTTTTGTTTTACAATTGTTTTAGGTATTTGCTCACTTATTATGTTATTATTAATACACTATCCTCTTTCCATTGTGACCAAAAAGACTGTTACATAATTCAATTTATTGTAATAGTTTTGTGTGGACTCAGATTGGATTTTTCTACGTAGCGTAGGTAACTATTGTACTGTCATCATAGTTTTTGAATAGTTATGATAAAATTAATTAAGTATAGTAATGTATCTAAGTATTTCTCTATTTTTGAATACCTATTGGAATCACGGGCCAAAATTTTAAGATTTAGTCAAATCAAAATCAGTCATAACCAGTGTTAACTATGCCCTTGACTATTAGATTAATTTTTCAAAATTATTAGTATATGAATCGATATTTTAAATAGGTCAGAAATGATCTTGAACGATTTATTAATTTTTAAATAATTTAGTTTTACTTTATCAATGTAAATAATTGCTACGCATATTATTAATATACTTTTAGTATCATAATTATAATGAGTTATTGATTTGGATTGCAAAAGAAAAAGGGTCGTCTTAAGTTTTATTAAAATGTACTGATTATTTTTAGTAATTTCATGTGTATATTTTATACAATCTACCAATCACTGGGCATATCCTCATCTATGGTAATGACGTTATCGATTACAGATGTACCTAATGTATAACATTTTAGTAAGATTCAAGTGTGCTTCAGGCCTACGAGTTGCGAATAATTTGTATCTAAGGTAGTGAATATTTGTCCCTAATAAGATTTTGGACTAATACTTTAATACTAAGGTCTGTTACATCGCATATGCAAATATTAATTTCAATCGAACTGTAGCAATTATAAGCCAGTGCCAAAACCTTGCTTATTATTTTCAGTCATGTAAGAAAATTGTACAGAGACTTTCACTGTAGTTCCTGTTTAAATATTTAACTAAACTTTGATGTATATGAAAGGAATTCTTAACGCCAAAATGTACATTTTCTATATATTATTGGTGACCCTATTTGCATGTATAAGATAAGACATTATAGTAAATGAATTCGAGATTCATCAGATGATCTTGTATCAAAGAAGTAAGTAATAGTCAATTGCAAATATTCCTGTCACGTTTAGGGCGCAGTTCGTTCAAATTACTAACTAATAATCCACGTGCTAACTATTGCTGTGAAATGTGAAAAACTCCATTCCAAAAAGAATTATTTTAGGTAGGTAAAGTAGTCGCGATTTAAATCATGATAGACATTATTTTGTTGTTTATCTATTTCATATAGAAAATATGCCTGTTATTTTTTTTTATTTGTTGGAAATTTGTATGAACTACGCCTTAGTTCGAGTAAAAATTGTCCATAGATGAGGTTTACTTTTGTCATCTTTGTGGTTTGATAAATAAAGTGACTTAATTAATATCGAATGGTTTTTATTCAAGTTTTATTTATAGACCCTTTTATATTATATCCGTTTTATTTAATGTAAGTTGGTCATCATTTACTTAATGTTTGTATGTACACACGGCGACACATCAAGCTATACCAAAATAAGCTGGCCGCTGGCTGGCTGAGTAACGTATGACGTCGCGCGGCCAGCTTATGTTGGTTTTGTATAGCTTGATGTGTCACCGTGTGTACACTCTCCGTCAGATATATCGTAGCATACAAGGTGTTCAAATATTTCTGAGCAGTGCTAATTTTCAATAAATTTTACAGTAAACGGTACCAATTATATCTAAACATGTAATTTGTCATAAATATCTGAACAATTAATTCTCAATAATTTCTATGCAACGTTATTTAAAATTGATATGTATAACAACGGATTAAGGTCTTTTTTCCAAAACTGCTCAGATGTTTATGATCACCCTGACTGCGTAGATATATTTGATGTTCTAGGCGTTCAGATATTTTTGATTGGTTATGTGTCAAGAAATTATTAAAAATTAGAACTGCTTGGAAATATTTGACCACCTTGTTTGCTACGGCGACTGTACCTAACAACAAAGACATCACAAATATGCACACACACATTAATTTGACTCCAACATTTTCAACTTAATAGTACACGTGTACCACTCCAGATGATAATTTTCATTCTTCTAAGCTAACATAGCGCTGTAAGAAATTTACTTAGACGGTCTGAGCATCTGGTAGCAAAATTATGCTATGTAAAACAATATCTACGCTTTATACTGTGATTATGCTTTATTATCTGGTGTTATTGATGACTTCTATATAGGTCAATTTAAATTATTATCATACAAGGCCAACTTGAAATTAATACTAATTGGTTCTAATCTAACCCCATTGCACTATTTGATAAGTGTAGATTCAGATTTATTGGATATAAACATCAGATCCGTAGGGTTATTGTGTGTTTCCGATTATATCGTTGACAAGATCGGTAACGTATTTTTGTTCAAATTGCAAAAATGACGGAAAAAAATCGGATCGGATTTTGTCTTTGACTAATTATTATAAGGACTAGCCTTGCGGTAGCATTTCCCCTCTGCCACGGTATAAGCACAATTGATCTTGTGCATTAACATTCAATTTTACACCTTATCACTAAACGAGACAGCCTATAATTGCGAAATAATAACTTCGAACTTAGAACGTTTGGGGTTCACACGAGACTACTTTTCATGATTTTTAACTTTCAAAATTAGAATCTAAAGTTATGGGGAATAACTTTGCGGATTTCATGTTACCTCGCCCCCCGCAAAAAGTGGCAGAAATGTTTGTTAGTAGAATTACACGTGTAACCAGTCCACATATAAATAGTTAAAGGATTTTGTGGAAAGATCGTTTTTTTGTATCGTTAATTGCGTTATTTGTAATTAATTCGAGTTGTTATAATATTACTTTGAATATTATGTAACACAAAACTACTTTATTTGGGGCTATTTTTGCAATTGCATTGTTTTTCTAGCATATTCGTCTATATTATAATGCGTGCAGCAAAGCTATCACAATTTAGCCGAACGGCCCATACATGGACGCATGCTGTCAAGACCCCTGAGTATTTAAATATAAAGGGTCCTAATAGGCTGACACTTTTTAAGGGGATGATCAGACCGTCAAACTGAACAAATTTCTATATGGCACCAACATCGACATCGCGAAAAAAAGTCAGCTGTTCCATACAAGACTGCAAACCCACTCGGACTCGATTTCGATGTTGGTCCCGTAGAGAAAGTTGTTCAGTTTGACGGTCTGATCATCCTCTCAAAAAAGTGTCAGCAAAATAAGGACCCTGTATGTATGAAGGGTTTAAGGTAAAATGATACAATGCAGTAGATTGCACAAAACATTTTAATATAAACTTAAAAAGTCGTACAACAATATGAAAAATTATTATTGACTAATTATATTCGCGGACATGGAGAGCCGCTTTTACTATATTATTATGCAAATTTTTATATTATCTTTAACACTTCCATCGAATATATCTTACAAATGAAAGAAAATAAAAAGTATCTTTATAATAAAAATCTCATTACACTAAATTGTATTATTAAACTTACAATATAGATTTTATCTACAAAATACTGTAGCATTTTCATCAGTTTTTCAATCGAGAGTTAAATATACACATTACGTACTTAATAATTTTAATAATTAATAGGGTATCATAAAGTACAGGTATTGAAATCATACAACTAGACTTAATTCTAAATCAAAATATAAAAATAGTAAAAAATTGTTGCACATTTCCATAATACAACTTGTTATTGTTGTGCATCGAACACAAGATGGCAGGTGACAGTGTGGTGCGGGATGGGGGATGGGGGATGGTGGGACATCCCGCCAGGCCGCCCACCATCGCCATGCCATCGACACTGGCATGCGCAGTCGCAACACAACAACAAGCTGAAGTTTCAACTACCCGCATACCGCTATCACTACCTAGGAACACTACAACTCCATTGAAAAACTGAACTCAAACTGCCAAGTGAAATATAAAAAAGATAAATAACACATAGTACTTTATTTTCATGAATTTGCATGCACCCGTTATTTTATGAATTGAGAAATATTTTTTCTATCATTTATTCATATTCATGTCTTTTATAACAATATTATTATATTATAAGTATACCGTATAGACTAAGACCGGCCGCCGCGATGCGGTCGACCAGTAATGTACACAAGGACTAATATCTTCTTAAAAAAATACTGTTAGATTGAAACGTAGCTAAACCTATTAATATATTATTATGTATATTATAAGGGTACAATCGTACGAGTGATGATTACTCTAGGTGAGATCTCCGACGCCTTCGGGCGGCCCGCCGCGCCGTCCGACGCCGTCCGAACGGATATGCAAACATTTATTACATACGATACGAGTACAATACATACCAGTACACTATAGTAAGTATGAATTTCAATATTAAAAATACGTAATTTCTCTATTGGCCTTTCGTTTCCACGTGAAAAATTAGACAATTATCGCGTACGAATATATATATTATGTATACATATTTAAATATCAGTATTTTTCTTAGATCGGAGGACGTATGTATACAGGCTCGCTCTAGAAGGTACGTCGTCGTAAGCGCACGCGGCCGTTCGGCCTCTCGTTCCCTTACATCCTACGAATATATCGATATCGAACGAAGACATCAAAAACTTGACTCGGCATTATAATATTACGAAAATAAATCGCCGGCGAGTCGCGCGGCCGATTATTGCTCCTATCGATAAATTTACACATCGACGTAACGAACGAGAATACAAAAAGTTATGGAAAATCGTACGGATATCACAAGCGGCGGGCGGCGCGGGACGCCCCCGCGGAAAATAAAAAAATAAATCGCGGCGCGCGTCTCTCTCGTAAAAAAGTAAAGACTCTATGAGCGGGTCGCGCGGGGCGGCTAGCGCGCGTGCGCGGCTCAGTTGGCGAGGAGCAGGTGCGCGGGCGCCGGCGGGTAGGGCGGCGCGGAGGCGGGCGCGGGCTCGCGGCGCGCCACGAAGTACGCGGCCGGGTCCGCGGCGGGCGACAGCGCGCGCGCCGCCAGCTGCTGCTGCACGGCCCGCTGCTTGATGTAGTTGCTGAACTCGGTGGGCGACATGCGGTTCGCACGCTTGCTGCTCGTCTTGAGCTTGGTGCTGCCGAACTTGGTCTGGGCGAAGGTGGCGGTGGTGAAGGTGAGCGGCTGGGCGCGGAACGGGGGCGCCGGAGAGAAGGCTGCGGGCGCGGGGGGCGAGGGGGCGGCCGCGGGCTCTACCGGCCGGAAGCACTGCGCCTCGGGGTTGAACGCGCGGGTCACCTGCAACAATCACAATTCATTTTAAGTCTTTCGACAAACCCGTCTCACAATTTATCACCGACTGATAATGCCATCTGTTTTATACTGTGCCTACTCGACTCAAATGTATGCAACAGCAGATTTTTGATCCCATAGTAAAAGTTGTTCCGTTTGATAGGTAGACTCTTAGTTTAAAAGGATGCTAATGATATCAATTTCACCCTGTATATTGAGAGAGCAATAGGCTGAAATACCTACTGCTACCTGGCTTAAAAGTCATCGATGGCGTTGGAAAAAAAATGTTTTTGTCTGAAAACGTATTTCCCTAGAAATTAAACCTATCTATACTTCATTCCAAATAAGGACGACGAGATTTTCCGATTCCTATTTAGCTTTCTGGCCAATTCAGATTACCAAATGTAATTAATTTAATTGTTACATATACTATCCGACATATCTTAGACGTTACTAAAGCTGTTTAAGAATAAGTGAGAGGAAGTGTTTCAAATCTCTGTTTCTGTAATGCAAAAGAGCCTTAAAATTTCGCTGCTATTTTGAATGGAGTATAGGTAGATTAATTTGGAAAATAAAACAGTATCTAACTACAAAATGTCATCCAAATCGTTAAGAGTTTTTTCCGAGAAGCCATTATAATTATACAGAGTGTTAGGGTAGACAGTTGTATTACTTTAATGAGTGATTGTTCTCGGGAAAGTTGTTCAATATCACGGGTAGGTGCTATCACCCCTTAAAGTAATGCAACTGTTTACCCTAACACCCTCTATACAAGATTAGCTAGATTAGATTAGAGATAGGTACTGTTTCATCGTTGCTTAGGAAAAATATCTGAGGCCACCTGGAGAAACCAGTTAAGTGATAGGTACCTAATAATACCAATATGGTCTCTACATAATTGTCTTTATATTGTATTGTTCTTGGCTTTGTTAACAGTAGGGACCCAGGGACGATTATAGGGACTGTCCGTCCAACAATTCGCCATTTAGATCTAGAATAAGAACTGAAGCATAAAAAGCTACTCCACGGCAATACATAACAAGATTATCATACCTCTCGATCGGTCCGCTCGTCAGCGGCTCTCTCATCACTGCTGAATAGAACTTTCACTGCGCCCTTCTCTCCGATGCGGTATGAAACTTCTCCTGAAAAATAGGAAACAAGGTATATATTAATAAACGCTGATGTTCACGATGCCTGGTAGAAAGACTTCCTGGCTTAAGAACCTGTGTCGGTTCGATATGAACAACACCTTACTATTCAGTTCGGCGGTCTCCAGGGTCCGAATAGCTCTAATGATAGCCAAGTCGACAAGAAAAAGATGATCATGACTTTTGAATGTCTGAATACGAAATACTTTTGTGATTAGTGAATGATATCCGAAAGAAGATAGAAGAGTGGATTAGTAACATAATGTGGATTTCCACAACTGCTACTGCATCGGAACGCATGTCACCTGCATGACTGGCCAGGGTACTAGTGACCCCTAAACTTGTTCTTTAGTTCAGTAAAACAGTTCCAGTTCCTCTCCGAATATATTAACTTGCCGTCTCGGCAGCTTGTTGTAGGTACAGGGTTTTTAGATGAATGGTAGTGGTTGACGTAAGTAAATTAAAAAGGATTGTGTGAGTTGCATACTCGAAGGGTATGAGCCACCCTAATGAGCGAAAAGTACGTAATATACGCAAAAAAATAGGGCGTACGGACGGACACTTAATAAACACATTACCCTTCTTTGCGTCGCGCAGTTGGGTAAACGTACGTTTGTATAAAACAGCTTATAAATGATGAACTGTGATGTTGAAGAGACAAAAGAACTGCAGTTGTGATTACCCAAAGGGAAATGGACATGAATAGGCCTGTCAAAAATTGAAGAATCTTTGAACTTTCAGTTCCTTTTTTAACAGTAGCAGACTGCAGACGTAAAGTTATTTTTGTTCCTATTACCAGGTTACATCGGTAGCTCATTCAGATTTTCCAAAGACGATACTAAACAGGACTCAACGAGGACCGATTACATCCAGTCTGATCAAGTAGAAACATAATGATTGTTATTGTCCTCGCTATGGCTACGGCCTCGTCCACTTAGCATAATTATTATGCAACTGTCTACGTAGGTAAATACGACAGAGTAGTGTAGCTACTGTTAATGACCATGTGTACTTTGTTGGTTAGCGTTAGGTATAGTAACGACCGCTTACACCCGGGTAATTTTCATTTAAATTTGGTAATTTTTTATTACTTTCAAATCACATTGGTCTAAAGTACCCTTTAGACCTGCAATTGATCGCAGGCCATGGCCAGATGGCAAAATGGGTTTAGGATTGCAGCGCGCGCTACTTAGTGCGATCTGCCTTTACACTTGCAATTTGACTAACGGGCGATTGATTCGGCCTTGAGAAAAAGTCTGCGATAAATTGGCAAAGGTCTAAAGCCGGCATAAAGCACCAAGCTTTTGATTCCTTGTTTTCTGCTGCCTGGCCAGAAAATAATAAAACCGGCGAGGTGTGAGTCGGTTTCGCGCTAAATGTCCCGAAGGAAAAAAAACTTTTTTGTAAGTTAATAATATGTTGTGTGGTGCGGAACCCTCGGTCCGCGAGTAGTCCGACTCGCACTTGACCGGTCTTATTTCAAATGATAAGAATAAGGTCCTCACCTGGATCAACCCACACGGCGAGATCCCGCGGGAGATGTTCCAAGACATCCCGGACCGGGACACCGGATTCCCGCGCTGCTCTCTCGAGCACGGGGTCCAGCGGACCCCCAGTCTTCAGGCATCGGAACGCAGACCCCCTGCATGGCCGGTCAGGGTACCAGTGACCCCTGAACTTGTCCTTTAGGGCTTTCTCCAGTTCCTCTCCGAATATATTAACTCGCCGCCTCGGCAGCTTGTTGTACAGGTACGATATGACAAAGTTTAGGGCGACTTGCACTTCAATATGCATCTTTGGTCTCACTGTGGACAATAGAGAAGTTATTATTAGTTTTGTTTACAATAGTAGATTGTTTCCAAGGTATGAAAGATACGCATTTAACACGATGTGTAATTTGACTTTTACACTAGTTAAACAGTAAACACCACTTTTCTAATAGTTTGTATAATTATAATTGTTTATATAAGATAAACTTTAAAAAGTAATGAAATGTTGATGACGTCACAACTCAGAATTGAGTACAAATTTCATACGTTTTGACTTCTGATAAAGAGTAGCTGATTTGACTCGTTGTCAAGTAGCCTATTAATTTCTGTTTCTGAATCGCTCGACTTGCTATCCCGCGTTTTTTCTTTTTCGCGCAACTATCTGCCTATATGTTTTTTTTTGTAAACTCTAATACCAAATAGTGCCTGCCAGTTTTTTTGAAGTGTCATGGTAGTTCAAATTTATCGGTAGATTAATTTCGAATTACTCAATATACTGCATTCAAAATAATGACGAAGAAATTTTCCGATTGTATAGCTTTCTGGCCAATTCTGATTTGAGATTTATTTATGAGAAAGATAATTACTATCGGACATATCTTGGACGTTACTAAAGCTTTTCTAAGAATAAATGAGAGGAAGTGTTTCAAATCTCTGTTTCTGTAATTCAAAATGGCCTTAAAATTTCGTTGCTATTTGGAATGGTCAACCATACTATTACAAGTTTGATAAAGGAATAAAGTTTAGCAATAAAGTGTTTCCGTAGGTCAACAAATCGATTTAAACACGTGGCATTCGCATCGAATTAATGGAAATGAATCGATGCGCTTCTTAGAATCCATGTTCCTCAGTATTTCTCCAATCTATTATTTAAATCACGATTAGTTCAAAGAAGATTTCAGATCGATCGATACTGTTTTAAATGTTTATTTGAATGCACATTATACGACATCATAGCCTTATTTTAGACATTATGTTCTCTGCCCATTACTTAGATAGGATACCGACCTAATTTTCTTTTGCTGTAGCAAGTGTAGCACAATAGTTTTTATCCTTCCAGACGATTCCTCAAAGAGTTATTAACTGAGAATTCATGCCTTTTGAGTTTTTGTGTTGCAGCTTACTTATATAAATGAAACTAAATAATCAGCTAAACATTAATGGATACATTGAAGACATAATGGCGTTTACAAATGTAGAAATAAATTAAAATAACATTCAAAACAAAAATAACAACACTTTTCAATGTTACTCCGTCACCTGTCTCTTCGCATCCGTCAACACGTTTTTTCCTACTTTTGAACATCTATAAATATTCTCTCTGTTGGTACGGTTGGTACGGTTGGCATAGGGACATCCTGAGTTTATTATTCGCGTGGGTCACGTGCTTCATGCCGACCGTCCGTGACTGTCGCTGCGGTTTTTTCCTATTCAGACAAAACTAATTTATATCGGTACGTGTACACTTTAGACAGGTAGAATAGAACCGTAGAAACAGCTACTCACGTCTAGAATTTTTATTTCTTTAAAATAAGCATTAGCTTTTCTAGTGCAATAAACTGTTAAGACGTGATCTAAATTAAAAGACTGAAAGAGTAGGTATATTTACATAAGTACATATTCAATTCAAATCAAATATAAGTGCGAGTCGGGCTACTCGCGCACCGAGGGTTCCGTACACCACCACACAAATATTAACTTAGGTACAACAAAGTTTTATTTTCCCCGGGACCTTTAGCGCGAGACCAACTCAAAATTGGCTGGCTTTTATAATTTGTTGTTATACTGTAAAGTTTGCTCTATAATCACACCAAGTTTGACGCTTGCATGTATTGCCGTTTTTACGATAGAAAAAATGTTGATAAAAACTAGATTCTTGTATGAAGACCCTTAAATTTCATCTTTTTGACATTTTTATGTGTTACCAAATCCGCCATGGTAACGCACATTCTGTGAAAATTTCAACTGTCTAGCTATTACGGTTCAAAAGTTACAGCCCCTAAATAGGTAGGACAGACAGACAGACGGACGGACAACGTAGACTTATTAAAAGGGTCCCGTTTTCACCCTTTGGGTACGGAACCATAAAAATACTTAACTACTTTAATTATTAAATGAAAAAGCAAAAACGTAGTGCGGGATTGGAAAATTCTGCATACAGAATTACAGATAAGTACCGTAGGTAGTTACCTGTCTAAATTATGTTTAATCATCGTAGCAAAAATTCTTAATGCTCCATAATTTTGCTGTGTTTACGGTACGGGGATTAACAGTAACTATATGTCTTTTCGGTAGGTAGGTATTAGTAGGTAGGTTTCATTTTACTGTGTTCTCCATTGTCCGTACCTTTCATAGAACACTGATAACTAATTTAGGTACTGTTCCTAGAATTCTAGATGTAGCATCTTCTTCGTTACTAAGACCGTAGGTAAGTTATTTCTTTTCGTTAACTGTTCTAAAACTGTTAAAGATTTTCTTTATATTCTACTTCTGTATTTGCATAGCATAGCATATGCTCACGACTATATTCCCCGAGGGGGTAGTCAGAGATAGTCTGAAACCTCAGAACATCCACGTTTCACTAGTACCGAAACTCTGTACAGTGTGACGGCAAGCGAGCCCGCGCCACTTGTAATGTACGGTGGGTACAATACATGCCTCGAAATTGAAGCATGCAGGTTTCCTCACGATGTTTTCCTTCACCGAAAAGCCAGTGGTGTTACAAATCGTACATAAATTCCGAAAAACTCATTGGTACGAGTCGGCTTGGACGGGGATCGAACCATCACCTCCTAGTTACACGGCAGGCAAGGTTACTCGCCACTGGACCACCACGGCTTCTACTGTATTTATTCATCAATTTGTCAGTGTGTTGGTGCAATACTGTTAAAATACTATAATGTTTGATTATTTATGAGCAATTTATTGAAATTGCTTTAAATCAAATCAAAGGAAAAGTTTCATGGCCCTCTTTTAGATAATATGATTTTAAATAGGTAAACCTACCTAGATACCTACCCCTACCCCTTTTACTTACGTAACCTAACTTATAATGTGTGTTACTTATAACTCATTGAATCTAAATCAGATATAAAAATAACCGAGGCTGTAGCGAATTGATTGGAAACATACGACGAGTTATCTAAAAAAATATTTTCCTTCGCAAAGATCTTACGTCCAAATCCACGGCAAGTATAGACATAGCGAACGAAAACACAAATATTTGCCGACGAGCAAAATTTATCAAATAAGAGACTTGGGCTATACTATACAGGGTCCAACTTAATATTATATAAGAACTAACAAAGTTAGCTGAAACTATTTTAAGACGAGTATCAGACCATCCAACTGAACAACTTTTTCTATGGGACCAATATCGAAATCGCGAAAAAAAATCTGCTGACCCATACATTCGGGCTGAGCTAGGTTGACAGTTTTGTATGGGACAGCAGATTTTTTTTTCGCAGTTTGATGGTCCCCTTAAAATAGTTTCAGCTAATATTGTTAAAACTTATATGCTGACGGTTGCGGCTGCGGTTTGTTTAGAGGATGATCATACCACCAAAATGAACAACTTTCATCCCCTTAAAAACCGTCAGCATATTAAGAAGGACCCTACTAAGAACAACTTTCAATATGGGACCTTTGTATGTGACCAATACTGAAATAGCGATAAAAATAAAAGGATTGTCCCATAAATTTCGAGCAGCGATTGACGTTTTCTATGGAACAGCAGATTTCTTTTTCGCGATTTCAATGTTAGCTCCATAGTGAAAGTTGTTCAGATTGATGGTCTGAAGCACCCCTTTAAGTATGTAATGTATTTAAGTTTACACCCTGTATAACATAAACAGACAAGGCTTACTGAATGAAATTCTGGATGTGTTTGTACTCTGATCATAATGTATTAATCTGGAATATTCCGTCGCGCGTACCTATTCATGACATGTCGCGTGATGGCGTGACACAACGTTGTGACCTAATTCATTGTCTAGCTAGTGCGTAGGTAACGCAAACAGTAGGTAAATATCACAGTTTTTACCTAACTAAGTATACTACTATTTAGCTTTCTGGCCAATTAGGATTACCAAATGTAATTAATTTATTGGATACATGTACTATCCGACATTTCTTGGACGGTACAAAAGCTGTTCTAAGAATAAGTGAGAGGAAGTGTTTCAAATCTCTGTTTCTGTATTGCAAAATAGCCTTAAAATTTCGTTGCTATTTTGAATAGAGTATATATGACGACAATAGGTATAAGAACGTGGACGTGGGTGTTCTGAGTTTTCAGAATATCTTTGAGGGGGTCCTGGGGGAATATAGTCGTGAGTATATGCATGCATGCATGTATGCATGCATAGGTATAAGAAAGAGTACGGATACTTCCTGCCCCCCACCAATTTTTACCATATCTTACCTCTCTTGGTAGGAAGCTTGTCAGAAACTACAGAAAATGGTGTATTCCTGTCTCATTCCCACTAACTCAGTAACGCACATGCTTGTGAGTTTTTTCCCACTTTTATGAAGTGCAGTTCGAGTTGCGGTGTGGGTCTCTATTGGGTAGTCGTGTCGCGTGTCGGTCATCGGTTGCCCCATCCGCGGTCTACAACGATACAACTAAGCTCCGGTAACGATACAACTAAGCGGTGGTGGCTCAGGATAGTGTTCTTTTCGAAAAACAACCCTTGAAGTCACCAGAATACCTATATAACCGTACAACGTCAAGCAATTTTTAAATAAACCTGAGATCTGAAATGCGAAAGAGAAAGGGCATATCATTAACGTATATTAGAGCGAGACAATTAGACGAGACCAATTCTCGAACACGCTATGAGCCTGTATGGCCCTAGCGTCAGTTGTCAACGGAACGAATCCCGTTTTTAAATCTCCGTTTTTTTTTGTCTCGCCTTGGATAATCCATAGCCGATCTAACGTGGTATATGCATAAACTAGGCATTGGCAAAATCATCAATACCAAGATGGCAGCCATATTTTTAAAAATAGACTAGAGGTGAAGTTCAATAAGTAGGTGTGCTTCGACGAAAACGAAATTATAATTAAAAGGCTAAAGCCATAAAAACTAAGCTGGCTTTTTAAGGCTATTAAAATTGAACTTGCAGCTGTAGACAATTTTCAGTTCGGATTTGTTGACCAATCTACTACCTGCAAGGGTGAATATTTGATATGTGATTACTAAATTCATGCAGATGTTCTAGATAAGATAAGAATACAGAACAAGAGATAGTACATGTCTATGTGACCGAGTTTTGGGAAAATATGGGCATGGCTGTGTGCCAAGCTTCCAGAACCAATTTCAAATAACAAAATGTTTTGTAGCGAAAAAAAAAATTTGGGACACAGTTTTCTTGTGTAAAGAAACGTCTCAAGTACCCTCCTTGACCTTATTGCTATCTTGTTTAGATAGAGCAAAGGTTTTTCTAGAGAAATAAATGAAACGGTCCTTAGACTTAGAAACCCTTTCGAGGGTCCTTGTGCAAGTTTACAACATAAGTTTGTTTCCAAAAGTTTTTGTTGCGAAAAGTTGAGTGAGAGGAACGAGTAGGTAATAGATTTAACTGAACCTTTATGAGAATATTTAAGGGTTACTGTTGGCGCGCTCCATACAAACGAAGTCTGGTGATATTTTCAACACTAACCAATTAAACTCATTGAAATTTTGCAGAAACAATCTAGAAACAAATCTCTATGCTTGTATCGTGTCCGATTTTCCTTAAAACGTATAGTTTCAAAGTTATAGTGCCTCAAAGATTTCCGTACAAATCTTAAATTAATCCTAGCATTGAAACTGTATATTTTAACGAAAATCTGACACGATACAAGCATAGAGATTTGTTTCTAGATTGTTTCTGTAAAATTTCATTGACTTTAATTGGTTAGTATTTAAAATATCACCAGACTTAGTTTGTATGCAGCGCGCATTTACGCATTCGGAATAAACTTCTCTTAAGTAGACTAAAAAAAGGAAGAAAAAGAATCAATGGTCTAAAATATTTTTCTAGCCATATTTCCTTATGACGACCCGATAGCCTGGTTGGTAGTGATTCGAGGGTCGCGGGGTAGAATCAGTATAATCGAAGTCGAATCGGTAATATTAATATTAGTATCTATATAATTTGTATTATACAGGGTGAAATTGATATCATTAGCATCATTTGAAACTAAAATAAGATCAAACTGAACAACTTTTATTATGGAAACAAAACGATCGGAGCAAAAAAAAATCTGCTGTTCCATACTAAACTGCAATGCCTACTCAAATGTATGCAACAGCTGATTTCTTTTTTGCCCCGATCGGTTTGCTCCCATAGTGAACAACTTTTGTTCAGTTTGATGGGTAGACTCTTAGTTTAAAAGGATGCTAATGATATCAATTTCACCCCGTATATCGTTGTCTAGTCCTGACTATACATATACAAGGTGTTAATGAATAAGCGCAAAACCTCATACACCCCAACTGATTTATAACAAAATAATTTGATTGAAATAATAATTTCATTATTTCGATAATTCAATTTTAAAGTTATTCGCATTTCAAGTTTTCAGGCAAAAATGATTTGTTATCATTTCAGCAATTAATGAAACCGCAAGCGTGCTCGTGGATACATTTTAAGAATCTTGTGTTGGTCTAAGTAGGGTGAGAGTGCTCGAGCGGTGGATTGAGATCGAGTTCAATAAATTTTAAATTTTACAAACAAATCCTATGTTGAAAACATGATAATTCAATTCTGCTCTCGATTCGAAACAAACTACTTTCTAGTTTTGCGTTAATTCATTAACACGTTGTATACAAAGTCCGGGGTAGATTCTGATACTTTCTATGGGACTTGATAATCTGTGTGCCAATGACCAAATACCTATCTTATCTGCATCTTAGTATTGCTCTTAACTTTTCATCCACACTGCCAATTTGGTATCATGTATATTTCAAATATTAATGATTTTTAACATGTTACAGCCATGTTTTGCTATTTCGAATCAAATTAAAGATTGAAAAATTAAGTATCGGGCGGGACTTGACCCCGCACTCTTACAAATCGGGGAATTGTGTTTATCCGATTTCGCCACCGAGCCCACCACCCAGAGAACGAAAGTTTCAATCGAATGCGTCTTATATTCAATCTATTGCGTCGAATATTGCGTCTTGCGCTCACATCCCCTTAAGAAGTACCTAAAACTAACGACACCTCAACAAGACTAGGTACGTAGCCTTACAAAAAAGCTGGTACAGCGTAAAAAATAGTACAGTACACAGTACATAACACAACGATATGAGCCATCCAGGTACATTTTCCAGGTAAATGGTTCCCACCATTATATCTCGAACAAAGCTACCCTTGTCAAGAGGAAGGCCGTGATGAGAAATGGCAGCCTATTCATGTGGTACAAGACGTAAAAGAAGAGCGGTGCAGGAGTGGTATATTTCAAAATCACACGTTCAAATCAGCAATAGAAAATGTGGAGATTATGCATCGTTCTATCATGATTTTTAAAGTGTGAGATTTAAAAATAACACTTATGAACTGTAAAATATAGGTGTTCTTGACTTTTTACACTTTCAAAATAAATAACACAGATCATCATCAACGTAAAATACTTTACTAATCTCTAACATTTTTGGATTAATTTGATTCGGGATTCAGCGAGAAACAATGCTTAAAAAAGGAATATACGTTGATCTAACTGTCCTGGGAACAACAAGCGCACATAACAATAATTTAACATATAAGACAATTAGATCGATTGAGCGATCTGTTGATATCTCTACGATGGTAACCATCACACCAACAGGCAATGACGACGGCAGCAAATATTCGCTGCCGCTCATCCCCCGAACCACCGCGGCTTCCCAGGCCTCGGTAGTTTTGCCAAACACGTGAACCGTTAAGTTTGAAGGTCGCACTAATTAATTCCGCCCAAGATTAATCACGTACTGAGTACGTATTTATTCCACTCTAATGCGATTTGCTGATAGTTCTTAATACCCACCCACCTACTTCACAAATCCAATAGGTAAGTAAGTATAGGAAGACCCCACGCCACGGAGGATTTCCTAGAACGACTCGATAACTTCGCTTCTCAGCTCTTTTCGTGTTAAGTATACCATAAAAATATTGTTCACCTACAAAATAATTCCAACCGAATCCGTAATTTATTAGAAAAGTCATGTTTTTAGTATCTAAAGGTTCTTATAACGTTTTGTCACCCTACACGAGGTATTTGTAGTCCACGTTTTAAACTATACAAATATGAGAGTCGTGACCAATAAATTTCCAGTTATTTATAGAAGTCGTTAAGTAAACTATGTACCTAATATTTCAGCATCCTGAAGAGTTTGAGAATACTTCGATTACATAGTAATAGCAAAGACCATAGCCATAGTATAAGTAAGTAAGAGTATCTAGTACTACATACAGTACGGACACTCCCTGCCCCCTACCAATTTCTTACCTCACCCCCTCTGGCAGGATTGTAGCGTAAAATGTGAGCAAATGCGTATTTCGGTCTCGCTCGCACTCACTCACTATCGCACATGCTTACCTCTTCTTTTCAATTTTTCCCATTTGTATGAAATGACAGCTAACTTTCCAAGTTGTGTCATAGTTTAAACAGAAACTAGTTTTAAATATCATTTTACCAGTGCCGGATCATTCCTAGAGTTCACGGGCCACGCAACTCTAAAGGCCCAGCGGCAGGCTTTTTTCACCCGAACATCGTACTTACCGCGATAAGTAAGCAGTGCCGGATGAGTATCCGGCAATGCCCGAAAGTGTAGGCGAGGTGAGGAGTCATGGCCTCTGAAGAAGTTAGTTCCTTGGCTCTAAGTCCCTCGCTAGTCGACTGCCAAGAGCGCAAGCAAGAGCGCTAAACAAAATATCGCAGCGAGAAAGAGAGTATATTAAACAGTGGGGATTTATTGTTTTATATCTGTTACGTAGAAACTCTTTAATCTGTGCCCGCGGCCATTAGTTGAAGAAAGAGGTCGTGTTTGAGTTAATTCAATTTAGGTATTCAAAGTGTTTCCAGTACTTATGTAACATTCACATTTTGAAGTAATTCTTTGCCTATAGTGGAGCCCTAAACATAATAGGTAAACTTTAAATTTCACTGGCTAAGGGCCTTTGGATCTCAATCCGGCACTGCACTTGACCCAGAAAGATCTAGATAATTTCTTTCATTTTACGTAAATAGGTAAATCTAATGAAATGTTAAATAAAATTTGCACGATTCCCTTGCTCGCGTGATTGCATGCAATAGGTACCTAAGTGAACATGTGCAACTTAATGGTCACGTGAATTGATGGAACCGACATAAATTATTATTTTGTCATTCTAGTTATGGTTGCTTTAAAATTTCTATATTTTTGCCTTCAACCGATTGCGCGCTCGATGCAAACGCACTTTAATTATAAGTACTATTTATAGTATTTTGGTTAATTTCAAGTTAAAGTCAAAGAAAATTTTTAAACAGGACCTAGATATCAAATCTCTATTCCCGTGGTTTGTCAGATTTTGGTTTCCATACAAATCTTAAATTGATTCTAGCATTAAAACTTTTAACGGAAAATTTCAACGGAAATCTGACAAACCACATGCAGAGAGATTCGTTTCTAGATCGTATTTAAAAAATGCATTGACTTTAATTAGTTAGTTCTGAAAATAGGATCTAACGGATCTAACTTCGTTTGTGTGCAAGGACTATCCTCTTAAGAACAGCAGGTTTTATAAGTGTTATAGCTTTAATACGGTAATTAATGTTACAATATCAATAAATTAATAAGTAACTCGTTAGAATCCTAACTTTGATTATTTTATTCCAGTGCGTGGATATACTGAACAAAAATTTAAAAGAGGGCTTTATTTTTCTGATTTTTTTTTAGACGTGGAAAGTCAATGTACCTTCTTATCTAACTTGTATCTAACAAAAACAAATCTCATTAAAAGAATAAATACCTAGTTGAATCTTCAAACAATGTAAATTGAAACAAAACATTCCCTTTTGTTTGTTTTCATCACGCTTCTCACAAAGTAAACAAAATAAACACGAAAAAGTCTAGGCAAAACAGTGTTGCGGTAGATATCAAATACAGTTGGCACGTTTCCATGCAATTACAAGTTTGCTGATAACAGCCGGCCTTCAAAAACGACACCTAATTGGAATCGACTGAATATAGGTATAGGATAACATTTTATTTGTGTGCTTTATGAAAGAAATTTTATGTTTTACCATAGGTAGAGTTTGAACGAATTAACTGCTATTAGTGACTTCGTTCTAAGCAGATGTCCATAAAAATATGTACGACGAATGTATAAGATGAACAAGGCAGGCGCCTGCCTGGGTCATATCTTGAGGAATGAGCGATACCAGCTGCTCCAGACCATAATAATGGGCAAAGTAGAGGGCAAAAGAAGCGAGAAGAAGTGGACAGGCATCGCCAGTGTCGAAGAGCTGTTTCGTTTGGCGAGAGATAGGCAGGGATATACAGAGCTGACTGCCAACCTCTACTAATGGAGAGGAACCCGAATAAGATGAAATCTTTGATAAGTTATATGTCAAGATAAACAGTCGAAGCTACAAACGCGTCGAAAATAATTGTAGCCCACACTATCCTCTAAACTCTATCGCTATGCACGACCACAGACATAATTTGCATCAAGCGCCTCACGGACACCAACCTAAGAAAGTTGGTTCCTTTTGTTTTATACGGTAAACGCGTGAGGCTCAATCTAGACATATACTTTATCTGGGGATGAAGTATAAGATAGTGGAAAGGAGAATGTATTAACATAAACGCTGGCAAACAATAGGAGCTGGCACTGTAGGTAATTCAGAGTTATAGAATGGAGACTACGAACTGGCTGACGTCGCCACGTTCCGACCTACTACCAGAGTGCTCCACACGGTAGTAGGTCTCTGGAACTAAGAACCTGAGAAAGGTAGCGGGGTGCGATTGAATGAGGAAGGCCGAGGATTGAGTTTTGTGCCGCACCTTGGGCGACTCCTATGTTTAGCAGTCAAGGAGATGATGAAATGTTGATGATGACGATGAATTGCAATAGATTTTGGTGATAGGTATTACAGTACGTATGGAAAAAAATATCCCTACCCGTAGAGTCTGAAAATCCCTCACTCTATACTAACTTCTTTTACATACAAGAATACAAGAGCTTTTCTTTTAGAAATCGTATGGAACATTCAATTTATCCCTAGAGCTTCCAACGCCTATCCATTTACTTAGAGAGTCATATTCTTTACATTTTAGAGTGGAAGCCCGCCATTGTACCCCAGACGCCATTACTCCTTCGCAGCCTCCTCTGAATCGATTTGGGGAACGAAACCGAGCGTTCGGCGTACGGCCTTAAAGTTCGTCTGTCCTATTTATATCTGTAACCCGGTACTCGTATCGATCCGTCGCCCCACTGCCCGACAACCCCCAGCCATGAACCATTCAACAAAGTTACTTAACGCAATTCCCATAGAGTTCAGAATTACATGTTTATATTGTTCACCGGCTGGCTTTGAGTTCGAGCTGTTTGACTTCTTACTGTTATATTCTTACTACTGAAAGAAAAGTCTTGGAATTTACGCGATTGATTGTATTGGAACGCGAAATAAACATTCCTGTTCGTAAAATAAACCTTTATTTTACTGCTGTTTCAATATAAAGATAAAGAAGGTATTTCCCATTTTCCAGAAATATTTAAGAAGCTTAACAACGGCTCAACGTATGAAACTGTTGGTTCAGAAAATGAAACATAAACATTTCTTTTGAGTTAGTCCTACTATGTTTCAAAGGACCTACCGAAAAAAAATTACTAGTACAATCGTTTTGAGAAGCAATTTATGACTAGGTATTAATTTCAGAGACATGAAAAAGGAACCCAATATCTGAACGGACAAAACCTTATCAGTTTTATCTGTGTCGTGAAAAACTTAATATACGTAGCTTCGCTTAGTTCTCAACTTTACTATATAATAGTTTTTAACAGCTGTTTTAGTTTAACTTTAAACTACCTATATACTAGATAGATATGAATTTTGTCAGAAATAAATGGTCATTTAAATTAATAATATACGATTTAGTAAATTATACCTAAGTTAGATTCGGGAGTATACAGGTTGTAAGGAAAAGTATCATTAAACTATAAACCACATACTCGCACAAAATAAAACTGCTGTTTCATACATTTGAGTCAAGTAGACACTGCAGTTTAGCATGAAACTGAAATTTTTTTTTTGCGCTGATATGATTGCTCTCCTACTAAAAGTTGTTCAGTTTAATGGATAGAGTATGTGGTGTAAAGGTTAATGATACTTTTCCTTAAACCCAGTAAAAAAACTAGAGTTCCTCATTGAGATACGTTACTACTTTATGTAGGTACCTATAAGCACTAAAGGTACCTTTGGGACTAGACCATTTGCGAAACTTTTGGTAAATTTTACGTTTTAGTGCACTTAATTCCGTCCTAACTCCTATTTTGGGTGACAGTTATTTTGCGCAGTAGCTTGTCTCATTTCAGATTAAATAACATAAATTAGGATAATTATAACTTTTACTTAGGTCAGTGCCCAACGATTTAATGCGGCTATGAGCTCCGAATAATCTCTTTATGGAATTTGTAGAGCTTCTGAGTTTGGATTCACACTGCTCCGCTTGGCTAAATCGTTTTCCGATAACGAGACCAAGCTGTTTAAATCGTAATATCCTACAATCCTCGCTTCGTTTAACCATGATTAGCAAATACAAGCTTAGATAAGCTTTCTGAGGTTCTTTCTCTGGTATTCTGAAAACCATTTTAGAGAGCAGCCAGCAAGATGAGCCCATTTATAATTCAAGCCGAAGAAAATTGTGGGCGTGGAGAGCGAATTCGAAATTGTTCTTTTATTCCATGGAGTGTGAAGTCAGAAACATGAAGTCTAAGTAGAGTGAGAAAATTGGCTCGAACCTTTCAGTTTTCTACAAAATTGGATTCATCGAATTTTAGGCTATAGTAAAGGTTTCAGAAGTATACAGGGTCCTTCTTAATATGCTGAAACTTTTTTAAGGGGATGATCGGACTTTCAGATCTGATCAAACTGAAGAACTTTCTTTATGGGACCAACATCAAAATCACGAAAAAAAAATCAGCTGTCCCATACATTTGGCTAGAGTAGGTTTGCAGTATTGTATGGAACAGCAAATTTTTCGCGATTTCGATGTTGGTCCCATAGAGAAAGTTGTTTAGTTTGATGGTCTGGTCATCCCCTTACAAAAGTGTCTGCATGTTAAGACGTACCCTGTATGTCAGAGAGATTTTTGCAGTGCCCGCTCACGGTTACGGACCAGTAGGTACTGTATGGAAAACATGTGAAAACAATAAATGATTATAATTATAATTGAAGCTAAATAGTAAGTAATTGTTATCAAGATAAAAATTACTACGCGTTTTCTAGGAAGCAATTTAAAACATTGCGCAAATTATTCTGCAGATAAGTACACCAAGCATACAAGTTGCGCTATTTCCTGTACTAGAAGAATAGAAGCAAGAAAATAAACCTAAACATTTTGTGCTAAAGCCTTCAAGTCGGTTGAGAACTTTTGAGGTAAACTACTTCTATTGCACAAGCTTATAAGCTAGTTTGAAGTGGTTAATAGGGAAACTTGAACCGTGTGTAGGTAGTCACTGTAATACAAGTCACTTTGCTAACTTATATTCTATCTTAAAACAGGCACGTGGAAGTTATTTCCATCAAGTCACTTTTCCCCATGTACAATTTTGCGACCGAGCGCGCTGGATACAAACGATGCTTCGTCCTATTTTCAATCAAAGACAAAGGAACATTTTATTTAACACGATCTAAAAATTAATCTCTGTTACTGTATTTTGTCACATTTCCTTTTAAATATACAGGGTGTTAGAGTAAACAGTTGCATTACTTTAAGGGGCGATTGTACCCATGATACTGAACAACTTTCCCAAAGAATCCTGTATGACAAACGAATATATATTTTTTTGGTTTTCCATACTAAATGCAATCAGCTGATGGAATATTTGTATGAAAAGCCGATTTTTTTAGCGAATCCTTTTCATTTGGGAAAGTTATTCAGTATCACGAGTAAAACCACCCAGAAAATAATGTAACCGTCTGTCCTCTGTTTAGTTTCAATGCTAGTATTTAATTAAGATTTGTATGGAAATCTATGATCCTCGGTAACTTTGAAACTATATATTTTAACGGAAATCTGACAAACTACACTGAGATTAATTTCTAGTTCGAATTTAAAAAAATCATTGACATTAATTGGTCAATATAAAAAATAGGACGAAACTTCGTTTGTATGGAGCGCGCTGCAAGGACTGCTCTTTAAGTTTTTATATTCTAACAATGCGCTCAAACAATATAAAAATATTAAATTCCCTAAGTTGACGAATGGAATTTGAAAGCCAAGTGTAAATGTAATAGCTGAAAAAGGTCGCCCTAGTCGTACGTACGCTGATCAGATCAGATGCGTACTGAAGAAGGGCTAGGGAATGGAAGGGTCGATGATGAAGAGGCGAGATATGTGTCAGTATCTTTGGAATTTGGTGATCTATTGTCTCTGCCTATCCCAGTCGGACATAGGCTTGAGCATATTATGTATTTTCTTAGTCTTACCTATGTATGTACTTTAATGTCACTACAACTATTCTCTCGCTCTCCGCTACAGTTTTGTACCATCACTTTACGAATGGGCTGCATTCATCCACGTTACAAAGCTCTCACCACGTAATGGCCTGATGTATCGTTATAGCTTAATAAAACTCTTTTCTACCTACCCTCAAAAGATACCAGCAGTCCATGGGTATCTTTCGAGATAAAGTGAGTTTAATGGTATCCGCAGACGCCCGATTGAGGGCAATTTTTCGTAGCCATTTCTGTTGCTCTCTGAAAGCTTTTAAATACGTTTTACGCTCCGATGGTAGGGCAAATGTGTTCGTATTATTTTCGTATACTTCTAGTCTTCTGCTAAGGTTTAGAGAAGATAAAGAAATATAAATTATTCATGTTCATAGCAAGTACATAACCTACCTATCGAGATATCTAACATACCTAATACTTTTATTTGAATAATCTATAATGATCAACATTGTACAAAAATTTCCGTGTCTAAATCTATACCTACTTTTGAAAAAGTGCTATTTTAATGAAACTGAAAAAATTTTTAGGTAGTATCAGATTCTTTTAATAGGATTATGTTATATATTATTACAATCTACTTCATTACAAATGAGTTACATGACAATAAAATGAATCCTACTTAATTATAAAATACTTCTTTTAATTATAAGTACACCACTATTTATTATTACTACTAAAATGTCAAGGGTGTATTCAAGTAATTAATCGAAATAACTTTCCCAAAGGGCCGAATTTTTTTTAACCTTACTAAATAGCGGATCAGGTAGATCGATTTTCTATGGGAGGTCCAAAAAAAACACGTTTTGTCGACCCATGTTCCTTAGGGAAAGGTGTTAATAATTTCACTGTCTGAAAACAATCTTAAATTATTTTTATTAGTAATAAATCTATCTAAATAGCACACCACTCTTTTTTATTACAAAATAAGCCGCGGACAGACGGACGGACATGGCGAAACTACCTAGGTTCCTTGTTGACTACGGAACCCTAAAAATTGTAAGGTTGTTTTCAGTAAAATAATGTAATAATTCAAAACTTAACCTTAACTTTATTTTATATCTTATTACACTGCCATAGCAAGTTTTTTACTTAAGAGTTCTTCCATCTCATGGTTGTCTGGAAGAAATAGCTTATAGTGATAAGACCGCCTTATTAGTACCATTACTTTCTTTTTATTCGGTTTTTGTTGCTGTATGTATTTGATGTGCAAATAAAGAATATTTATGTTATGTTATTTTAACCCATGGTAAAATGCAAATAACGCAGACTAACCGATCTAGGACATTAGTATGGAGCAAACTCTCATGAATATGCATTCCCCCTGATTGTAATACCAACTGTAAACACGATGGGACATGGGTTTCACATGTAGATTCGGTTGGGTTCGACCCTTGCTTAGGTATTTTGTGCACGATCTAATGATTGGTCGAGAGGTCGTGACCGAAATGAGTACAAATAAGAAACGTAAATTGCAAAAATATTTCTTTAATGAGGCGTTTTCCAAGACTAGTAAATCCAAAAAACACTAGATGGCAATGTTAAAATTACTCATAAACCTGTCACATTGACAGTAAAAAATATTGTTTGCATCAAGTCTGACAGGTGGTGTTGCCAATGGATAAATTGTTCACTACCAATAAATACGCAAAAGCAACGAAACTGTTAGTTTGTTATATGTAAAATGAACATTAACTGCACAAAAAGTCGATTAATTCGAAGAAACAAAACGTCTTACACATTATAACCTTCATAATCCTATCAAAGAATTAACAAATTGATTCCTAATGTTAGGGAATTCAAAAATCCACGTGACACTTTCGATCTGACAGCTAAATTGGCACAATTGTAACGCCACCCTTCCAGTGTCTTTGAACCATTTTTTTTATGAAAACGCTTCATTCTCTCGTATGTTTTCTGACTGACATTGAAAGAAAAATACTTTTGCACGCTTCTTCTTATTGTTTTCGTGTCAATGGTTCTTTAGTTCTACGCACACTGAATTCTATTCTGTTCTTATAAAGAATAGGGTCTGGTTGTATTCAATCAAAAAGCTTTGGCATTAGTGCCATTTCACACTTGGTCTAATAACATTCGTAATAAAGCAGGGATGTCTAAAAAGAAGATCGGAGACTCTTAGAGTTCATAGATACATACGCAGAAAAAAAAAAAAAAAAAAATACTATACTGTCCCATCACATCACATTTGAATCGAGTACCCTCTACCTCGGTTTGCAGTTTTGTATGGAACTTTTTTTTCGCGATTTCGTCTTTGGTCCCATAGAGAAAGTTGTTCAGTTTTATGGTCTGATCATCCCATTAAAACGGTCAGCTTTATTAACAATGATCCTCTAGATACAAATATCAGTTTACTATAATCAAGAATATGAAGTCGAGAAAGAACAACATTTACCTCAATAAATTCAATTAAAAGTACATTATTGTAACATTTATTAACCCAAATACCATCAGCGTATAACACTCGAATCGTACGCGAATTCAGATCGGTAACGCGAAACAATTTATAGGACATCGACGTCTATTTAGAGTTCATTCACTGTTCTTTAATCTATTTCGAAACATGTGACATTTTATTCGGTTCGTATCGATATATAAAACATTTCCCTGGGATTGATCAAGCTTCAAAAAGCAATTTCAATGCCAATTTACCTTAGTAGGTACCTACTTCATGTAAAATATGAAGCACCGATAAATTTAATAAAAGGGATGCATTTAAAAAAAAATCTAATTGCAAAATAAAAAACTCTTTGATATGTTTTCTTTTATAACTAGGTATTAATGTTTACACTAAGTCGAGAATTAACGGATGTCAGTTTTTATAAAAGAAGATCAATTTAAAAAAAATATTCATTTATAAATTTCATTCCGTATCTTTTTTTTAAAGATTTTGTTAATTTGTTAAAATTGGACAGCAAATATGTTTTCCCTTCAAACAGTTCAGTTTCTCTAAAACAGTTCTCTATCTGACTTTATCTAAAGCGACATAAACGTTTAACCACTATGCAAATTTCACCTAGTTAAGGTACTTTCACACGTGCCACGGGATAACCGAGATAGCGATGTGGGTTATCAATGTTTCATGAGTTGTGGGTCGTGTGGTAGCACCCGTATCTTTTACAGTTTGTCGACATAGTCGGATCGGTAACTGTTTCCTTTGTGTTACGTGCGTATGTTTTTAGGAAATATGTACCTAATTATACTTTAGATAAAGTGTTTAGTCACATAAAGGTAAATAAGAAAGTATTTTTTTCAACGCGTCACCAGTAGCTGTCAGTGAGTGAGAAGGCTCAGAGTTTCCACGCGAGATTGAATCAGAAATGAAGATTTTCGCTGAAGACCCAAAATAGCTGATATAGCCCAAAGAATTGCCTAACTAAAGTGACAATTTGGGGCACATTGCTCGCAAGAACAGACACGGCCGATGAAGCTGAAGAGTCCTCGAGTGGCGACGGCGTACATGAAGGCACAGCGTGGGTAGACCACAAGGTGGACCGATGACCTGGTGAAGGCGGCGGGAACCCGTTGGATGAGGGCAGCGCAGGACCGGTAGTTGCGGAGATCCTCGGGGGAGGCCTATGTCCAGCGGTGGACGACTATCGGTTTATATGATGAGGTGTCAGTGATGGCAAAGTCGGAGATTGATATTAAAATAGCACAATGGCTATAAGTATAGTCACGGTACTTGAAGAAAGGATGTACTTTATGATTAGCGACTTAACCTACCACCAAAGGTAAAGACTGAAAATGGTATGTAAATATAAACTCTCTTTCAATATGCCTAGCGTACTATTTATAACACTTTCCTTTTCAGTGATTGGTTTTACGAAGATTAGAACATGAAAAAAATGATAGAATTTAAAAATTTTAACGAGAAATTGGCAATTAGTTATTAATTTTCACGTTCGAATTCAGTGGAAAGCCTTTGAAAGTACAATCACGGTAGACTAATTTATCGAAATTAATAACATCATTTCAACTGAAAATCTAACTGAAACTGTATGGTAGGTAATTGAATTTCCATAGAGCTTCCAATTAATATTTTGGAAGCTCGTAAAAGCGAAGTTCAATTAAATTATGAAATTACGGATAAGTAGAATATTAATTATATTTTCTCATGTTTCCAAAATACTATTAACTGGTTTCGTGATTCCATTTTTGGAAGGTAAAACGAGGTGACGGTAAAACGAATTGAGTAGGTAAAACGAAAGTCCCTTTGGCGATTTATTTCATGTTTTCATCATAAATTATCAGTTCAAAACTTTTGGTAGGTGCCTACCCAACCTTTTCACGAAACTAAAGCAATAAAAAGTCTAACAAAACCCATTGTTTTCTATTTTTAATCATAATATTGACTAAGTTCTATTTATTAGTGTAGATACAGTTTTTTTGGCAATAAACCTATTTTCATTTTAATATAACCTAATAATTATTAGGTATTGGATAGCAATGGTTCATCTTTTGACCATATCTTATACTGCAATCTGAGCAAACCCACAGCTAAATCGTAACTACCACTCAACTTCATTTCCAATGTATAATCACTTCATAAACCGAACTGTGCACATTCTATTTACAAAAGAAAAATATTAAATGTCCTCAAAGATCAACTGCTCCAGTAGTCCTAGCAATGCTCCCTCCGAGAGAGTGAAACAATTGAGATAGATATGACTCTGTCTCTGTTACTTTAACGCATGCTAAATAAAAATGTATCACTTTTTTGTGAAAGAACATTTTACCTATCAAAAATTCGTGGAAGTACCACAATCTGAAAATCAAATAAAAACAAAAGTAACTTTGTAGTAACTGTTTACATAGGCATATATGATTGTAATTTATTCATACCGAGTACAAGCATCAGTCTAAATATGTTAATTACTCGAAGGCTTGTCTAAATAGTATAGGATCCGAGAGTAAGATTTAGGCGTTCCCACATATTATTTGATTTAGATGTTACGGTTAAATTCAACAAATATTGCGCCCGGATTGCAATTCTTGCCGAATTTTTTTTTCATTTCAAGACTTTCACGAAAAATGTTGACCAACTGCGATGCAAGATTTGGTGGATTGTTGTGCGCATGCCCGGGTAGGTTTATGAAAAAAAAAGGAACGGCAAAGTGTGTGTCGGGAAATAAAATAGACATTGCAATGCATGAAAGCACAGGTAGTAGGTAATTGATTAAATAAAAACTTGCCACCTTTAGTTTTTTTTTGAGATTATTGTGAGTGTAATGGTTAGGTACTTGCACTCAATTTTTTCTAAGGTTAATGTTTACCTCAAAACAAGTATTACCTAGAGTCTAGACTAGAGCTATCCAATTTTATAAAAACAAAATACGCGTAGGCGTTTATAGCAGTTGACGTCAAGTATTACCTACCTATTTACCTGCTTAGGTACCTATGTTTGCTATCATGATAACGTGTGACACACGCTCTCTAACAATTTATCTTTACTCGAATCTACCAACTTTTTAGATTAATCGTCATAATTTATAAAGCAAGCTTTATTTTCCATTACGATTTAAGAAAAAAACATTATTGAAAATAAATTGTGTTGGAATTTATCCACTGAACGAGATTTGTTTTTCATTCGTCAATATGTATCGTTTGTAAGTGGAAATCAAATAGCATGAGTGTTGACTTTGAAAACGATGTAAATTGAAATCGATTTACCTGAGCTCGAATAAGTACCTACTTACTCGAAAATAACACATTTGTTTATCGTTGGATTTGAATTTGTTCATAAACCGCTATGGGCTTAGCGCATGATGATTCGAAGATGCCGATATGTGATAAAATTTCACAATCTCCTGCATAATATTAATTTTAGATCACATCTTAAAGTTATGTTGGATTTATAAATAAAATGGAGGAAGTTATATTTCTACGGCAGATCCGTGTATTTGAAGTCCATTTGACAAAACCTACCGTGAATAAGAAAGGAGGTGAGCAAAGTCATCAATAATTCTCCATCCTACCTATGCTCCATAAGTACCTATTTTTAAATAACGTAGCGGTTAAAAATTACGTACAACAACTATACTATATTTGATACGGGTGCTTTGTAACTTTAAGAAAATACTAGTACAAAACTGAGATGTACCCTGTGCCTACGTATAATACCATGTTTACAAAATACATATTGAGAAATCCACACGGTCAATTTGCTTTCTTGCCATTTTCAAAAATTGTGTAATTATACAGGTACGCACCGAAAAGTTATTCGATTATCCATTTTGCGCAAAGTTGTGCGTTATTTACTAACGCGTTTTATATTTCAACAAATTATTATAACTTCTTAAATGATCGCAAAATCCTTAACTTTTTGCAGAGATTAGGTGGTGATGTGTTAGAAAATAGGCTATTGTAGCTACTTTATAAAATATCAGGGACTTTGATTGATGAAGATAAATGATAGAGACTTTATCGATTTACTTCCTCGCGAAACAGTATCGGGAATGTTAATGATTATCAATCTTCTAACATACATTTATCTGTGCATATGCTTATGACTCTGCTAAGCTATATCCCCGAAGGGTAGTCAGCTATATTCTTAATAAAATATGGCATATTGAGAATATCCACGTTTCACAAGCCGTGTTCTGGTCCTAGTGTGATATGTTTTAAGACAAGTTTATTCCGGGATGCGTAAGTGCGCGCTGCATAGAAACGAAGTCTGGTGATATTTTCAATACTAACTAATTAAAGTCAATGATTTTTTTATGAAACATTCTAGAAACTAATCTCTATGCTTGTATGAAGTCAGATTTTCGTTAAAACGTACAGTTTCAATGCTAGGATTAATTTAAGATTTGTATGGAAATCTTTGAGGCACTGTAACTTTAAACTGTACATTTAAACGAAAATCTGACTTCATACAAGCATAGAGATTAGTTTCTAGAATGTTTCATAAAAAAATCATTGACTTTAATTAGTTAGTATTGAAAATATCACCAGATGTAGTGCTTACACACATACAAGTTACCTAGTAAAGATAGTACAAAATCCCGAGAATTCGCTTTACTAATATCGAGATTAGATTTGATTTTCCTTCAATGTAAACGCTCCAAGTATTTCAGCGTGAAATTCTAAGAAAGGCTAAAACAATATTATACAATCAATCGAAACAAAATGAGACAGTCAATCCCAGCCGAGTGGAACAGATTCTGATTGAATAAAAAGAAATAATGGAATGATTCGCAATATAGGTCGAAGCTTTCACGTCAAATGACAGTCATTTCTCTTTGAATCTTCTTTTTTTTTTAAAACAGCCTCCTTTTTAATTAATGTGTATTTCAGGGCTAAAACCCAGCCGAAATTTAATGTAAGCTACCCTTGTCACAGATTATGAAGGATGATTTTCAAAAATATCCGCAATTCACGTAGGCAATACCCTACCCTGTACGCGTAGATTATAATATTATTAAGTAGGTACTATTTTTAAACGTAAAATCCACGTAGGCACTTTAATGTAGCTAGGTTCAGTAGTGTCGATCTATGCACATCTTCTCTGCATGCCACGCACGACAAAGCGACAAACCGCTTTCGCATACGCAAAATAACAAAGACAGAGGCGCGTCTAGATTTTTGTTGTTTTCTCGGGGGTGGCATGCTAGGCCCGCTGCACCTTATTGCTATACCTTATGTAACAGAGCTTAACATTAGGTGTATAATGCAAATTCTAACTTTCTCTGGCTTTTTGTGAATTATTAACAGAGGTCGGAATCTGTCGGTCATTCGAGGTCCGCATTTAAGTGATATGATTGGGGCACTCTTTTTAAATTGTATAGTGACAGTGGGAGAGGGCTCTACTATGGTTTGGGTTTGTTTAGAATCTCAAAATAATACGGAATTCATTATTACAAATATTACAACTTCTTGAAAAATACAGATAAATGAAAATTAAAAGAGGGCCTCAATCATATCACTTAAATGCGGACCTAGAATGACCTACAGATACCGACCTTAATAACTATGATTCATCGATATCTTATATGCAGCTCCAAAAATGGCAAAACCAAAAGAGCTCCTATAGAGCTCTTTTGCCAACTAACTGACAGTAAACATATCATCGTCGTATCAACGATACGATTAAGTTTAATAATCAAATACAACGTATTAGTGCCACTCAACAGCAGACATACTTCATTTGTGTGGGGTATTGTGTCAATTCGAAAAAAAAAAAATCTTTACTTGTATATGAGACTTGCTGCCAGTTGCACGTACGTTCATCCTCCTACGTACGTACGCACGTACGTTCATCCAGTTAATCCTGCATCAAATCACTTGCTAACACTTTTTGTCTTGTTGACGTAGTTAAACCTAGCAAGAGATTTAATGGAGGATTAACTTTAATGAGCATACGTGCAACTGACCGTTTGAGTCTATAGTATTTAAAGTCAATGCGATTATTATAATAATAAGTTATCAATGGTGGTCTTCAAACCATGCCATAAAAGAGCATAGCCAATTTATCATCATTAATGGCCCCCACATGCCAAGTTAGTGTCAACGATGTAGATTATAGCAAACAGACTACTATTGTCATACCTACTAGTAAACTACCTACACTAATACAATGGAACCGCTAACTATAGTCACAACTATGTCAAGGCGTTTCCCTATTACACTTTTGACATGGACACTGTTTCAATTGGAATTCATTTGGTGTAAAGTTCACAAGCTCTTTTCTTTTTCATAGGGTAGAGTGCCGGACAGCGGGACCTTATTACTAAGCCTACGTCGTCTGTCTGTCCTAACTTTAAATTATAACGACTAACACTCAGTTGAAAAAACGCTTAGAGTTAATCCTCCATTAAATCTCTTGCTAGCTTTTATTACGTCAACAAGACAAAAAGTGACAGCAAGAGATTTAACGGAGGATTAACTTTAACGAGCGTTTCTGCAACCGAGTGTTAGAGCGGTTTTGCACTATGATGATGTCAAAAAAAGTATGATATCTACATACCTTTGTCTATACATAAATAAATATGGCCAAGTGATAAATGTCCATACATTTCTTCGGATTCGGATCGGACGTATTGCACAACCGCTCTTACTATCTATGGTTGTTGTGTCCTATTATTTTTTTTATTTACAAGACCTATCCAAAGACACCTCCCTCGATTTATTAGAATAAACGGATTTTTTTTCAATCCCCATTTCGTTGTATGGGAGGGGTCGAAAAAAATATCTTCCTTCTGAACTACCACATACATCGTGCCAAATTTCGATACAACAGGTGCAAAAATAAGGGAGTAATTGAGGCGGGGCATGCAATAATAGATAGATATACAGACAGAATTGACAAAAGTATAAGGGTTAATTATTTGGCTACGGAACCCTAAAATATTGATTTGGCGGTGTCAACAAAGTCTTGTAATTATAAATTACAATTATAATATTCGATGTGACTTACAAATCAGAATTCAATGTAACATTTACAATAAATAATTCGTGACCGTCCTGTTAACTAACCCCCGAACTGTTAACATTACCGTCATAATCATAACTGCAAGTTACATAAAAATTTTACTGTTTACAAATCGTGTTCTTTTATGAAATTAACACTTCTGTAGAACTGCTGTGATAACATTCAAAATAGCATGCTTCAGCAGAATCTGGATAATAAACTCATGCATGCATGCATATATATTAACCATTAGATGATAGTAGGTAATGAGGGAAAGACATCTAGAAATATAATTTGTTCAGTTTTCATTGCATACTTAGGTAATTTAGTAATTATAATATACAAACAACCCGCCCGAAGATCATAATCATTTATTGTATCAAAGATAATTGACCATTTCTTGAGTTCCTATTCGAACTCAAACTTAACTTTTTTATTCAAAATAATATCACATAGACAACTTTCTAACGTCTTTTATTTGAATCTACCAACGCGTCGGAAGGTATTCCGTTGTAGAGAAGATGCGGCCAGAAACTCTACAACACACATAAAATATATAGGTACTTACAAAGTACAATCACAAAATACAATATTAAATTACATAGTGTAACATTCGCGATTACACTTTATGTTTTTATAACTTTACTATGTGTGTGTGTTTGTCTATGGATGTGTGTATGTATGTTTATGTGATACCTTCAAGATAGTAAACTACTAGAATATAGTAACCAATTCTTAGTCCCCAGTTTTACTGATCAATTCCATAATAGAATTCTCCATAACACTTTCTCTGCAGTATGCAAACACATAAAGACAATTTCTACAAGTGCAATAAAAACACATGTTATCGTCATTCGAAAATACGTCGGTTATGGAGGGGGCGGTATAGCACTCAGCGATAGGGTTGTACATTATAAAGAATATGGACAAAACTTTATTGCTAAAAGAAGAGATTCGATTTCGTATCATTAACCTGAGCCTAACCAAACATCAATAAAAGTATACTAGGCTTGAATTATGTAATGCATTTAATTTGAAACCGTGTACCTATTTAGGCTAGGCCATGTATCTTAAAGATCTTCTGGCCAAAAATAAACTGGAGGAGAGCTATTTATCCGAGCCCTATACCCCACGTACAAGAAGAAGAGAAGAGAAGATAGGCTAGTAACATAATATTTGGCTTTAGAACTTGCGACATTCATTGCCAATTTTGTCATACAGGGATTTGGTATACCCTCTTAATATGCTGAAAATTTTTTAAGGCCATGATCAGACCGTCATGCTGAAGAACTTTCTCTATCGCACCAACATCGAAAACACGGAAAAAAAATGTGCTCTTCCATACAAAACTGCAAACTTACTCGAGCCAAATGTATGGGACGGCTGATTTTTTTTTCGCGATCTCGATATTGGTCCAATAGAGATAGTTGTTCAGTTTGATTGTCTGATCATCTCCTTAAAAAAGTGTCAGCATATTAAGAAGGACCCTGTATATTGTAAATATTCCGTACATAAAAAATGAATACGAATTATCGTTACAACCCTACTCAGCAATCTGGGACGATGACGTCAAAGTTTTTACATTAGAGCTACTGGGTCTCGGTCGATGGGGCGAAGCATGGGGAAAGAGAAATAACACTTACTACCGCAACATAAAGCTCTAAATCCCACTATTATGCACACCCTCGTGACGTAAGAGTGAAACTACTATGGAATTAACCCCGTGTACAAGCTTTCACGTATAGTATCAGATTGTCGCAAATTGAGGGTGAACAAACATAGTTTTTGTATAAAGTTACGATATTTAACATTTGTTTTTGGATGACATGACACAGTTATGCATGTGTGTGAAGTATAACTTTCCTTGAATGTCTTTTTAGGGTTCCGTACCCAAAGCGTGAAAACGGGACCCTATTACTATGCCTATGTTGTCCGTCCGTCCGTCCTACCTATTTAGGGCTGTAACTTTTCGACCGTAATACACTTGACTCTTGACTCTAACAACAATTTTCAGTTTAAAGCTTCGTGTGGGCAGCAAGCCCTGGTGTCAGAGTTTTTTCAGACCGCCTTACGACCTCTGACGTGGTACCAACGGCTTAACGTGCCATCCGAAGCACAGAATCATCTTTCTTTTCAGACATCAGGTGATTCGGCCTGCAATGTCCTAACCAACTGGGGAAAAACGCACAAAGTGACATTTTACTAGGTGTCCCCCGTGGGAATCGAACCCAAGACCTCCATGTCAAGAGCCCAATGCTCTTAACCATTGGACCACGTAGGCAGTGTTTCGCTAACGGATCCCTAAATCGAAAAATGCTTCTGTTATTAAAGATTTTGTTAATTCCGACCACAATAATAGATGTTCACTTTAGTTATTGATTAAATAAACTGTATTACGTCATCGTGGATAAATTTATTACAAAATCGATAGAGCCTTTCAGCGTTTTATTATCATAATAAGGCGTTAAGTGCTTTCTTTTTGTTACCTACGTTTTATGGAGAATACTAAATGTCGTTTTCTAAATTGATGTTTAGGTAGTAAAAAGTAACATGACCTTCATTCTTAGACGAATTATATACGGACCCGCCTCGCCTTAGCATTTCCCCTCTGCCAACGTGCAAGATCAAAAGATCTTACGCATTTACATACAATTTTATACCTTATCACTAAACGCGACAGCCTATAATTGCGGAACAATAATTTCGAACTTATGACGTTTGGGGTTCACACGACACTGTTTTTCATGATTTTTAACATTCAAAATTAGAATCTAAACTAATGAAATAAAATTCAAAGTTGCGTATCTCATGCTACCTCGCCCCCCGCAAAAAGTGGCAGAAAAGTTTGTTAGTAGAATTACACGCGTAACTAAGTAGTCTAATCCTTCATTAGGTAGTTGATCAAATTGATTTTCAAAGAAAAAAATGTGGTTTATTTTTGTTTAAAAAAAAGGAGTACTTTGTGAGTTCTCTAAATCGATATTTCGCTTTAGTTTATTTGGCATGAACCAGTATTACCTATCAATATAACACCACGATTAATAACGTTAAATCTTTCGTCCCACATAGCCCATTCCTTATCAATATCTCAAAGGAAAGTAGAAAGAAAAAAATTCTCTGAGATAAAAGTGACACTTTGCGACAAAACTAGGCCGAACTACGTCCATCCATAATGATTAATGTTGCCCATTTATTTCGTGTAGATCCCGCAGGAAAGCGGGAGAAAAACTTGATTGATGTAGGATCGACCACGATTCTAGAGAAATGTTTTCCCTCATTTCCGGGTTATGTGTTCTCTTTAGATGTATTTATGGATATGGGCTTTAGGAATTTTGTCGTTTGGACGGGACAAAAGTTGGATAAAGTATGATGATTGAAATTCGCATTGAGTCGGGAACTATTTTTTTAGTCTCAAAAATGTTTTGTTGATAGGGGTGTTGGTGCTGTCGTCGTGTGGTGTTGTTTACAAATACCAACACAGTTTGTTTTTATGTAAGCAGTTTTGACTTTGAATGTTAAAGAAAGACAATATCTAATATTGTTTTACATTTTATTACAATATTTTCTGATTTAGTTTTACCTCTAAGAGGTGAAATCGATACAGGTAAACTAGAATTAATCCATCTAGATTTTGATTTACGAGAAATAATACTTTTCTAAATAATATCAAACAAAATAGCTATTTTTGTCGATCGAAAATTGAAAATTCGTAGACTACCTAGTGTCAAAGTACCCACTAAAGTATAGATAATAGATATACCTACATATAAGATATTAGATGTTACCATCTATGTATAAACAAAAATAAATGTAACCTTTAGTAAAATGTAATTTAAAGTAAATCGAGAGACAAATTGCTTAGGTAGATATTTAATCACGTGAATTCTCTGTATAGAACTCTATGTTTCTGTCTTATTATGAAATTCTCTCAAAATTGCCTAAGGGTTTATCCTCTTATAATCTTCTTCAATTCCAACCGATTATGTCAACATTTATATAAACCTAAAGAATCCCTTATGACGTCATAATTTTAGTCAGTAGGTATAATTGTCTTACAGCGATGTCGAAAAACGTCATAATTCATAAGCATCGAGAAGAAAATACTTAACTTTTTGTGATGTAAAGGTATTCGTACCTACTTATAGATTTAGCATGTGTAATAATTGCGTGTGCTTGCTTGAGTTTCGGCACTACTGGTGAATCGTGGATATTCTGAGGTTTCAGAATATCTCTGACTACCCCCTCGGGGAATATAGTCGTGAGCATATGCTTATGCTTATGAATACTTGCTGTGTATGATGTGTAGGTAATACCTACTTGGACTCTTAGGTAGGCAGCTATATAGGGCCCTTCTAAATATGCTGACACTTTTTTAAATGGATGACCAGACCATCAAACTGAACAACTTTCTCTATAGCACCAACATCGAAATCGCGAAAAAAAAAACAGCTGTCCCATACAAAAGTGCAAACCTATTTGAGTCAAATGTATGGGACAGTTGATTTTTTTTTCGCAATTTCGATGTTGTTCCCATAGAGAAAGTTGTTCAGTTTGATGGCCTGAAAATCCTCTTAAAAACTGTCAGTTGGACCCTGCATTAACAGTGATAAATCAATGTTACTACACTGCAACCGAATAATTGGTGATAGGTACTAGACTTGAATTTAACCTAGTTAAATACGAGAATAGATAACTTAAAACCTCACACGCTCATACTTGATATGAAGTAATCAATACCTATCGAATAACGAAATTCGTCTGTTACTGACAGACAGACCGACGCCTTGGAGACTTTCAGTTTAGGCTGTTTAGAAAATAACTCTGAATGTAGGTCACCTAAGTTGTTCACGTCACCTTTAAAAGGGTGACCGCATAGATAGGTCGATTATTTATAGTCACATCGTTACTCATTATTAAAATTAAAATATTTTGGTTTTGGTTTCTATTCACGAATAAAAGGTAGTCAATACACAGTTATCTACAGTATTTCTCTAACGTAGAATAGAAAACAGTACCTACTTTATTTGTCTGAATATGGTACTTTCAGGTCTGAAGAACAAAAAGGTAAGGTGAAGCAAGATTTTATATTCTGCCACACTGGCAATTATAAAACCAAAAAAGTTGTTTCTGAACATGCAATTAATTATTGAAGTAGGTGGGTAATTCAGATAGCCTACCTACCAAAAATCTATCAAAATATGACTTTACCGAATAATAATAACATTAGTTTCAAAAGATCGTAAAAAACTATGTACTCTTTGTACATAGTTTTTTACGATCTTAGATAGCTCTTATACTACGACTTAGTCCAAAGTTTCAGCATCTATTCAGGAGGCCGTTCGCGGTAAATAAATCTTCACTGAACCGTGATTGGACCGCCTGCGCACCATAAAATTTACACATTCGTTATCGCGCTAATCATTTGACAGCCGTTAAAGCCGTATTGACAGATCGCTCAGAGGCTGTCAATCATATAGTAATTTAGCGCAATACGGAATTCAGCAAAGTTGAATAGTAACTAGATTAGAATGTGATTAGAACTGATATTGAATAAGTATTGAACTTGGATGTTCTAAATTAGCACGATCGGGGCCCAGGACTTATTATGGTAATAGAATTCTCAATTTAAATTAGTAGTGTCCGATCATCTGGAAGGACCCCTACGTGAGATATGTAGGTAAGTATGTAATTGCAACAAACTGCTGTATTCATAATAGCAAAGGGGTAATTCACAGTTTCGCAGGTAGGTTAACTAAATCACAACAAATATAACAACATGCTCTACCATAAAATCCTCGTACCTATGTTGTTAAAACTTTAGTCAATTTACCAAAAAGCCTAAACCATTAACTCTATTTAAAGCCAAGCCCACGTATTTTGTATTCAACCCTAATGCGTGAGTCGGCCAAAATGACGGAAGTAATTAATTTTATTATGTAATTTTACTGAAGCCCCTGTGACATAGTCTACAAAAGCAAGGACGTTTATTGAAAATATTGTTTCGAAAACATGGCGGAAGTAATCGATACACAACTTTTAAGTAAACTTTATTTTATTATTCCTTCCGCCTGTGATTTTTAAAATACTATTAGTATTTATTTGATCAATTCCATTAATGAATTACAGACATAAATGTTCACAACATTACAGACAAGAAAAATGTAATTTTCTCATTCAGTCTAAATGCAGCGTTTTAATTAGAATAAGAAGAGATTTTTGTTGTAACTTAGATATTAGGTACCCATAGTGTTTAATAGATAGTTATGTAATTGAACGTGCTTTATCAAAGGTTATCTGCAGTTTAACTGATTATTATGTAATTTAAGGTTTGGTATCACTTTTATATGAGACTCTACGTGATTTGTCATAATAACGGAAAGTGTGTTGTAACAGATTACTTTAAATAAATCTAAGATTGTGTACTATCTAACCTACGTTTTAGAAAAACCTGTTTTAATTTCGTTTTCGACATTTAGCGAAATTTTAATCTAATTATTAGCCTTAGAGACTAATAAATAAGCTTTAAAGAGGTCTGGTATTAAATTTGTGTCATTTATAACAAAATGAGAATAGAATATGTATAACAAAAGATATCTCGATATAATAGAAGATAAAAAAATCGTGTTAAGTTTATATTTTTTATTATAAATTAAATTATGAAATGTTATTAGTATTTTTTTTATATTTAACTAGCTTTAGCCCGCGACTTTGTACTCGTGGAGTTTGGAAAACCCATTTAGGGTCGATTTTTAGAAAACCATCCTTAGTGCACCCATTTGGCTCGAGTAGGTTTACAGTTTTATATGGAACAGCAGATTTTTTTTCGGGGTTTTCGATGTTGGTGCAATAGAAAAAGTTATTCAGTTTGACGGTCTGTTCATCCACTTAAAAAAGTGTCAGCATATTAAGAAGTACCCTATACATTCTGTAGGGCACACTAAGAAAGGATTTCAATCTTCAATGGTTTGGGCTGTGCATTCTCTCAGTCAGTCAGTCAGTTAGTCACGGTACTGAAAAAAGATAAGTAAAAATTTTACTGCTTTATCTTTTTAAAGCGAAGAAACAAGTGGAAGAAATAGTTTCATTACACATAAATAGCATTAAGTCAACTTTGAAACAAAAGACAACCTTTCATTAAATTTCTACTAAGAACCATTCATCGATTTGTATAAAGACATTTTTTTCAAACAAGAAAAGTACACACCGTTCTAAACGAATTACAACATTATTATAAAACACCGTGACGTGACGCAATAGCAAAGGTTGACTTCGTTTGACCGAACAATGGACGTGTCCGTGACACCGGCGAGGCCAGAGCAGCATTGTACTGCGAAGAAGACAAACGATCGTTTTATAGACTGCATTCTAAATACGCACGGGGCGCGTGCGATCCGCACGCAATGTTTGACTGAACGTGATGTCACGTGACATTGTCATGCTCATGATACAAGGTCATGAAGAATTTATTACCTAGGTTCATTAAGGTAGTCTCGGCTGCTGCTCCGATAGTTTTTAATGAGGGGATGATATACAGTGTCCTTCTTAATGCATATTGAGGGTTGAGCCTCATCTGGCAGCACGGAATCGCATTTTTTGACGCTCAATCCTTTGCTGTCGCTCAGGAACGTCATTGGCTAGAGCGAGAAAGGTCACAGCACTTACGATGCTGCCGCGAGCGATCGCATTCCCGCTAACTTTTTCGCTCTAGTAAATGAAGTTCCAGAGCGACAAAAAAGGATGTAGCGTCAAAAAATGCGATTCCGTGCTGACAGATGAGGTTCAACCCTAAAGGTAACGGTTTTTTAGGGGATTATCAGACCATCAAATTAAACAACTTTTTCGATGGGATCACCATAGAAATCGTAAAAAAAAAGTAGCTATCCCATAAATTTTGGGTCGAGTAGGTTAGCAGTATCGTATGGAACATCTGATAATTTTTTCGAGATTTCGATGTTGACCCTATATAGAAAGTTGTTCAGTTTGATGGTTTGATCATCCCTTTAAAAATACGACGACGACACTTGACTCTAACAAAATTTTTCGCTCAAAAGCGGAATATTTCGTTAAAGGATCCCTGAATCGAAAAATGGCTTTCCCACATCCGCAATATTTTTGAACGACCTATCCAACGACAACCCGCACCATGGGATAGCACTTTGTCGGCGTGATACCCATGCCAAATTACAGCATTCTAGTACTAAGCGTCGCTGAGCTAGCCGCGGACAGACAGACGAAAATATCGACAGACAGACAGATGGACAGACGGACGGACGGACATGGCGAAACTATCAGAGTTCCTTGTTGATTACGGAACCTTAAAACTAGAAGAAACTTAAGGAAAGGTCTTGCGATTTCTTTGAGGGCCTACAATAATATGTTAAAAAAATACAGTTGTCTAGTAAAACACTCTGTCTGTCTAATAGAACATTTAAAACAGTCCGTATAACTCTACATCACAAACACCAACAAACTTATCAATAGTTCGTGTATATGATTGAGTTAATTAAACAAACTTCTATGAAACTAAAATATTACGTTAACTTACATGAAATTCAAGTGTGACCTTTGCTTAAGGTCAGTCTAAGGTCAAATGTGATAACAGCCGACGATTTAATTAAATCTGAAGCCTGTCGCAGGAAACAATGCCTTTAACATAATTGTTAATTCAAGGAGACCTACAAAGGTTTGTTACAGTTCTTATATAACACGTGTTTAACATCTAATTTGGTCTTCGATTAATTAAGTTATCGTTCGTTATGTACCGAGCAAACCGCCGAGCCTATACCGACAAATAAACATACCTACTTGCTGAATAAAATTGATAAGTGGATAACATTTTTCAGTTTTGTTCTGGTTTTTTTCTCGTAGGCATCTGTTGTGTGTTAGAGTCTAGCCGCATCTTATCTACAATGGAACACTTTCCGACGCGGTGGTAGAGTCAAAAATGACGTCAGAAACCTATCCAAGTGATATTATTTTGAATAAAACAGTTCCAACCAGTTAAAAACCAACCGAAACCGAGCCGAGCCGTGAGTTTAAAAACCAATTAATATACCTACCTATAGTTATACAACTCAATAAAGCAATGCAGATAATTTGCGACGTCACGGTATTTCTGGCACTGGCCAATGTCATGGACTCATTGCGGCCGGCTCGCTTGGCACCACGCATGCTCTGATGCGTGACACCGTTTTATTTATTTTTTTGCTTGTTTTTTTTCTCACGTTTCGTTCGAATGATGGCGCCGCCCGCGTGACTGGTGCAACGGAAATTCAAGGTGTTATAGTATTTTTCTGAAGTTGATTGTATTTGATAAGTATAATTTTTTTTTCGAAATTTAATATGTAGCGAATTAATTTAGAAATAAGCATTATATACTTACAGGATGTAAACTAAAGCGCGTCATATACTTTAGAGTTTAGGGGGGGCTTCAGATAAGACCATCAAACACAACAAATTTCTCTATGTGGTCAACATTGAAGTAGTGAAAAATAAATCTGATGTTCTAACATATTTTGTTTGGAGCACCAATTTACATTTTCTATGGAAGAACCAATTTTTTTCGCGTTTTCGATATTAGTGTCATACTTATAATAAAAGTTGTTCAGTTTGATGGTCAGAAGCACCCCAGTATGTAACGCCCTGTTTGACTGTATATACCTAGTTCCTGTCGTGTAAATTTTTTATTTTTCTTCTTAGGTACCTACTTACCATTCTCTATACTTAGTGTTCATTTCTAGCGGTTCACATGCTTACCTGAAAAAAAAAATAGATTGGTTAAGAACAGAATAATAGGTAGTTATATTGTTAGTATAATGAGGATATTTAATATTATAACATATCTGATAATACCCCCTGGAGGAAGACGCTCTGTCGTTGAATATCATATTCGGAATACATCATATTCTCAAAACACCATATTCTTAAGATACTACATTCTCGATAGCAGTCTTATAACAGTGACAATAACATAGCCATGCATGGCACAGATTGACAACAAATCGTTGCTATCGCGCGTCGCGTTTTATCCTGCCACGAGTTTACGCAATCCTCAATCTGTTCTTGTTCTTGACCAAAAACAATCCCTGAGATTGGGATAGATACTCCCATAAACTACTTTAAACTGGCGGAAATGCAGTGCTAACGCACAAGCAAGAGTCAAAAACTGATATAAGTGTATTTCCATTATTTTTGTACCATATCTGGAGCAGAGCATTTTTATCAATTCTTTACTAAAACAATATTAAAAACAATTAAACAGCCAATACGTTCCTTAAGCTACAGTACATTACAATATTTTTAAGTACGATAATTGCTGTTCATTTCATCATCTTATTATGTAATTTTTTACTGAATTTGGAAAATAGGTAATTGATCGATTTAAAAATCTATCAGGAGCAGAAAGATCTTTATTTACGAGACAACAAAGCCCAAAATCCATCTGATGTCAATAACTCAATAAGGTTGATTTGACGGATGCATTCCGAGGTCATATGGAATCGACCTCATCATTCAATATCCTTGTTTGTGTAACCAACTGGTTACATCTGACTATTCCTGAGGAGCATCTAGTTCTGTGGGGTTAACGAGTTCTTTGCACTCGTCCGAACGAGCCTAGACACATAAATGTAAATTACAGGTCTACATTATGATAAAACTGTAGCAGAAGTGTATGTACACTGAAAATAATATTTACAAAATAGCCAACAAGAGTGTATCGGAGTCGCCTATGATAAGGGTCCCATGGTCATTATATGAAAAGCTTGTCCACAGACTGTTTAGATAACTTAAGGAATCTTCAAAAGCAATCAATAGCGCGATTTAATTTCGTTGAGAGCCATATATCGATCTAGCCGAGAAAATAAATTGGGGTTTATGTTGACAAAAATATTTTCTTTATAACTACAACATTTCTGTTTTTGGGTTACTGGTCTTGCTAAACTTCGATCTGTCTTCATGCTAAATGCCGATTCAAGTGCAATAATGAGCTAGTGATTGTGAATTTTTTCCCCCTCTTTATCAAATAAGTATTAGATACTGGACCAAATTTATTCTTTATTTCAGACTTGTTTCTCATTCTAGAAGTCATCAGAAAGTGAATTGTAAACAAAATTACGTGTATTTAGAGTAGGGTACTTTTATTGTTGATAGAATCAAATTTTCACAAAAATACGTTTTGAAAAGAAAATTATCAGTATCGTCATTCCTAGCAAGTTAAAATAATAAAATAGCTTTTTAAATTGGGAACAACTTCCAATTTAGAGGATTGTGCAACATCAACATAAATCTGGAAGGAGGAAGGATGATCTGGAGGCTTAAGAATGTGATGAAAATGTTAAAACTGTTTTGAAATAAATAAATAAAAAAAACGTTTCGTAGAAATATATATTGTGTGAAGTGCGTTTAAGCTCTGAGCAAACTTATCAACGCCATCGACCGAAGTTATAACTCTATTATTAAATAAATAGACGCTGCCAAACCATCACTGCTGATTGAGATGCAATAATCATTTATTCAAGAAGTTTATTTGTTTAGTCTCAAGCCTACATAACAATTGAAGAGCGTTGGAACATCGATCGATACCTAAAGTAGGTAAACACAGTAAACAAGACGCCTAATAGTTATTCTTGTTGACATTGGTGGCTCTGTCTAGTATAATAAATCTAGCTGTCTGGAATTTATCAATGTAAAAAATTTACTATTGTTTTTCCCAATTCAATCTTTAACGGATCTAATCATTGATCACGGAATTAATTATGTATATAACAGACAACGCGAACACCACGTGCACCACGATCAGCAGTGCGGGAGCGTCACGCTGCGGCGATCGCCTGGCGCTGACTCAGTAAGCTTGTACCAATTGGCCTATACTAATGTTACAGACAATTTAGTCTGAGTGTCGCCTCTATCAATGGTCATAATAGGTTTTAGGGGACCATCGCGCTAAACAAATCTCCAATGAAACGTCATTGGACCACATACGATCACAAATTGCACATATTCGGTATCTTGCTAATCATTTGACAGCACATGACAAGCGTCTGACAGATCTTTCAGACGTTTCAGGCTGTCAATCATATAGAAAATAAGTCAAGGACGAGTCACGATTCAGGTTTTACAATTGTCTTTCACACGAAGTTCTCGAGGTTCGCGTTGGAGCATGCCACGAGACGACGCAATCTCTTCTCAGCTATGTTTATCAAAAACAATCCTTCAGATTGGGATAGATTTTCCCACAATCTATTTTACTTGACACTGGCGGAAATGCAATGCTAACGCATAAGCAAGCATTCATTTCTTTATAAATAAAAATAAAAACGCGGTATAGAATTCAGCACAGTAACTGGATTGCAATGTGATCAGAACTGAAATTGAATAGGGATTGAACTTCGATGTTTTAAATTAGCGCAATCGGTACCTAGTTTGAGCGGAGTGGTTAGTCGTTTTTGGGGCAAGTATCCGGTTGGCAAATGTTTTGTTAATAATTATACCCTTCAAGTTACCGAAATATCTGAGGTATCGTTTGGCCAGATCTATAATGGCGCGCTAATATCTGCCATAGTTATTGGCACGACGACAACATATCTTTAAATGTGCGAAGACAACAAACATAGTCTCTTTTCTTATTACCTAAATAAATAATTTAATTTATCTATCTATAACGTAACGCCTTTTTCCCAGTGGAGTAGGCAGAGAACAGGGCACTCCATCTACTACGATCCTTATATACCTGTTTTGCCTCATTCACATCCATACATCTCTTCATACATGCCCGTCGGTTTCGATTACTCCGCACCTCCTCTTTTTGTAGGACGCAACCGATTTGATCAGAATACGTATATATGATCAGAATCTTTATATAGGTATATTTTACATGTATTATAAGTATTATGATTATGTACTTGTATTCCAAGTATGAATACTCGATTAGATTCGACATGCCTAGAGGCATGAGCGTTCTTTGAGAACTACGGTGAAAGCTCAAAATCTAAACCGGTGCTTAGATTAATACTAGAGTTTACCCGTTGTACAAGTACGTTGTTATTATATATGGAATCACTGCAAACACCACAGGTGATTGGCCAGTGTTTGCTTTCAGAACATCTGTCTCAATAATCGTCAGCGATCGGCATCGGAACAAATGTTCTGTGACAACAGTCGCCTAGCGGCTTGATTGTGTTTACGTCACCTGGCGTCGAACAAAACATTCTACGTTTGGAAATGGAAATTATTGTCAGATGACGTCACAGCTGTTAGGTACTAAAATAGTACTAAACTACGAACATACCTTTAGCAAACTTATGTGTTCTGTTCATGTTTAATCCCTTCTTATTTAAGACACAATTATGTATGTTGACTGTTGTGACAATTTCTGTTTATCTACTAACACTGAAACATTGAATACATAGATAAAATACATAGTTTTGCAAACTATAATAATGTAGGATTGTATTGTAATGTATATTGAACTTACTATCAATATCATAATCATCATCGACCTTATGATGTTTAATGATTCACAATTGGAGTTTAAACGAAACTTAACGTTACCTATGAAATATAATGTTATAATATTTTTTCTAAAATGTCAGTTTTTGAATAGGTACCTAAACAAGGTGTAAATTGCAAAATTTATTATAAAAGCGAGTCGTGTTACAATAAAAAGCCCATGTCTTGATACAATTTTGTTAGCTGTTAAAGTTGTAATAAAGCTCGTAAAATGATTAGTCATGGACCGGGTGCCCAGAAGGTTTGAACGCTGTCATATTCAGGGCTTAAATTGAATAACTGAGGGGTTAGGGGTCATGAGAGATTACCGAATAAGTATCTGAGAAGTTTCGGATAGGACCCCCGTTCATAGGGCTCAGATTTTCAGATAAATTTCATACTATGTCCAGAGAACCAGTAATTTTAATGCCATCGAATGCTTGATGCGTAATGACATTTAAATGCAAATTTGACCAACAAATTGTCGAGTTTCACTAATTCCGATGAGTAGGCAAACTAAGATTTGGACTAATTTTGTTGTTCAAATTTGCATTTAAATGTCATTACGCGTCAAGCCTCATAATGTTGGCATGAAAATCCCTGTGCAGTGGGCTCCTATCTGAAACTTCTCAGATACTTTTTCGTTAATCTCTCATGACCCCCTACACCCTCAGCTATTCAATTTACGCCCGAAATATGACTATAACTTGTGGGTCTATCATTTTCATGTCACGCGAAAAAGCAAGTGAGCGAGGTATTAATTTTGAGCTGTGGTTTTTAGTTCATATTCCAAATAATAATTGTAAGAGGTCTAAGGAGTTACGTAAAACACTTGTCTTTCTTAGGATAGTCCGACTTGAATTTTTCTGAATTACGTGCCAATTTATCCAGGGTAATTCAGACGATCAGTCGAACAACTTTTACTCAGCGAGCAGAATTTAATCGCAAAACAGTGAATTTATGCATGTAAATCTTATTGTCGTAAAAACGTTGCACAGTTTGATCATCTATTTATTTTACGTATGTAGCTATTATGAATTCACGGAATGTTTAATTTGGATGTTTCGATGTTTGTGACTCAATAACGCATACACGGCTAAAGGGATTTTATTAAAATTTGGCACACAGTTCATATATGTTCAGTCAGCTTGTCTAATATTTATTCACACACTAGCTGTTGCCCGTGACTTTGCTCATTCTCTGTGTCGAATACCTACTCATTAAAAGTCAACACAGACAAAGTCGGGCAGTAGCTAGTGTGTGAATAATAGATTGCTGCCACAGAATCGGAGATAGTATACAGGGTCCATCTTAATATGCTGACAATACGGCTTCTAAATCTGCCCTTCCCTACAAAACTGCAAACCTACGGGGGTCAAATGTATGGGACAGCAGATTTTTTTTTGCCTTTTCGATGTTGGTCCAATAAAGAAAGTTGTTCAGTTTGACGGTCTGATCATCCCCTTAAAAAAGTGTCCGCATATTAAGAAGGACCCTGTATAGTTCTATTGCTGCTTAGATTTTAATTGTCTTTGTTTCCAACCCAAATAAAACTAATTTACGATATGTAGAAGAAAGAGTTTGTTTGAAGTTGGTAGTTGTAGCAATATTTCTGTCTACCCCAAAAGGGATGACGTTCGTCAGCTATTTATGTTTGTATGTAGGTATGATTTGTATTAATTTGGAATGCTAGCTGGTGATTGATGACGAATCATTGATGATTATTATCAGCGGAAGTACTGACGGAAAACTTTTAAAGAGTTTTGAACGAATGCCAGTTTGACAGAGAGCGTACTGATGTCTAGAGTTTTTGGCATAACTACAGACGTTTTGATGAATATAAATAGGACAAGACTTTCACCTAGGCATAGACTTGGTCTTGAACTTGTTTTTTTTTCAAACGTAAATGACGATGGCAGCTATAAATATTTGAGCTCAAAATACAAGATGTTAAAAAAGTTACTAAAAACTTGCAACATTTATTTTTGTACCGATCAACATTTCGATATTGTAGCGAAAAAATTTAAGTTTTACATACAAACTAGAAAAAAATAACTTTACGTAAAATACAGGTAATATACAGTGAAATTGATATCATTAGCATCGTTTTAAACTAAGAGTCTACCTATCAAACTTTTACTATGGGAGCAAACTGATCAGATTTTTGCTCCTATCGGTTTGCTCCTTTGGTTCAGTTTGATAGGTAGACTCTTAGTTTAAAAGGATGCTAATGGTATCAGTTTCACCCTGTAATCAGTTTAACCAACGGGTTTACCCCTCGCGTATAGTTTGTTTCGGTACAGGGGAAATTAGATCCTATTTTCCGTTTCCCTACACGATTCGTTGAATTCAACCAATATCGAGCGTAAAAGTGTTACAAACAACTAATTTTCGCATTTTTAGGATATCAAATTCACAGTACAGGAACCCAAAGAAACTAATTATGCAATGAATCGTGCATTCCTTATTAGATAACATAATAGCTATTTTATTTTTGGCTTGAACAGAAAAATGTAGCCGTGAGATGATATTAATAGGTACTTAATGTTTGCTAATGAAACGATGTAATCAGACGCATACGGAAAATTAACATGTTACTAATAATAGAGTTTAGAAGGCCAATTTACTTACGCAAGATGTGTGTTTGTGATAAATGATAAGAAATGATTAATAGGACGTCGTGAGACCTTTCCTATTCATGTCATTTCACTGAGAAGGGGTGAACTTATTTAAGCAATTAATACGGAATCGTATGTGAAAGGAACCAAAATATGAAATAAATATTATGTGTGTGTGTGTGTATATATGATATTTTTATGCAAGAAATATATGAATATGCCACGTTATATTACACCACAAATTTTCAATTACTTGAATATTTTTATTATTAAGGATGTATTTAATGATACTAAACTACTTTCCCCTAAGGAACAATATTAGCCGAAAAACTAGAAACATTTTTGGATCTTCCATACAAAAGTGTGGATCATCGGATCGATTTTCTATTGAAGGTCGAAAAAAATGTCTTGTTTTTCGACGTTGTTCCTAGAAAATCGACCGGCTGATCCCCACTTTTCCACTCCACAAAATTTTCTCGTTTTTCGATCCATGTTCCTGAGAGAAAGTTGTTTAGCTTCATCAGCTGAATAAACTCTTGAAATTTTTCTAGTACTTAAAGAAAAATAGGGGTGTACCTACAATGTTACAATCGTTGTATCTCATGACCACAATAATGGCTGAATGAGTTTTCCGTTGTACTGTCATGAATTGGATTTCGTAAACTTTATGTGCGAGTCTGCTTATATTACCTCCGTAGAGCCTGATAAGTCAAAGTCAAAGTCAAAGTCAAAGTCAAAGTCAAAGTCAAAGTAAATATAATTTATTCAATCTAAATATATCTAAAATAGGAGCACACTTATCAAACGTCAAATCTTTTTTAAAGCTACCACCGCGTCGGAACGTGTTGTCGCTGTAGAGAAGATGCGGCCAGAAACTCTACAACATAACACGACTTAATAACTTATAAAGTATAGATACAATCTGTGAATCTTCTATGAAAACTCAACTATAACCAAAGGGTGAAATTGAATAAGAGTCTCTATACCCATCAAACTGAACAAGAACTTTTACTATGATATTACTTTTACTTTTACTAAACTGCAATGCCTACTAGACTCTAATGTATGCAACATCAGATTACTTTTTTGCTCCGTTCGGTGTGCTCCCATAGTAAAAGTTGTTTAATTTGATGGGTACCTATATAGACTCTTAGTTTAAAAGGATGCTAATGATATCAATATCACCCATGATACCACTAGATTTAATTACTAACAATTAATTGTGTATTCGACAATTTGTCGAAAAACCTAAGAAAATTTGGACGTCCCATAGAAAATCGACCGGCTGATCCGCTCTTCTGTATGGGAGGTCTACAAAATTTTCTCGTTTTTCGATCCATGTTCCTTAGGGAAAGTTGTTTAAGTTTCTGTTGTTGCATAGAAAACGTCAATGATGTTTCGACCCAAATATAAGGTCTATCAAAATTAGGTTAAACTATTTTAAGGCGATGATCAGATCATGAAACTGAACAACTTTCTCTATAGGAGTACTATCGAATTCACGAAATAAAAAATCTGCAGTCCCATACAAAACTGCAAACATAACTGTAATGTACTGTAACTGTAAATAAAAAAAAAAGAAATGTATGGGATATGGGACAGCAGATTTTTTCTCGCGATGTAGATATTGGTCTATAGAGAAAGTTGTTCAGTTTGATGGTCTGAAGCACCCTGTTAAATAGTAACGCATTTAATTTTTTTCCCTGTATACATTGTAGTGTGGACATAAAAAGAGCAAATTAAAGAAAACCACAATAATAATTCTATTCATTCATTCGTTCGTTGAAATTAATTCACTCAAAGAAAGACTAGTAATTTTCTTAAACGATTTAGCTAATGCCATATCGTTGTATATTTTGGTTTATTTCTAAGTTGCTTAAATTTAAATATCAATTCGAGTTGTAATTAAAATTCGCAGTTTTGTATAATCAAGATTAATTAAAAAGAGATTAGTCCTTCAGCAAGGGCGGGGATAAATATCTCAGATTTCCATGCAAAGTGATTAATTTCGGTTTGGAATACTTATTTGCATTATACTGATTATGAATGTACCTAATAACTGCGAAGCCCGCTGTCGCATTGTTAATTTGCATATACAAGTATTATATTCATAAAACGTAACACGTAAGCCTAGCACAAAAGCTAGAATCTGGCTGGATTTATATACGTCTATTAAAATTAAGAAGGCTTCTTTGTTAATAGTGTTACATTAAAGTGATACGTGGCAATCATATTAAAGTTTAAATACAACAATGGTTTTATGCATAGAGCACATTAATAAAAGACGTTATGTAGGTAGGTACAGTCACCATCAGATATATCATAGCATACAAGGTGGCCAAATATTTCTAAGCAGTTCTTATTTTCAATAATTTCTTGACGCATAACCAATCAAAAATATCTGAACGCCTAGAACATCAAATAGATCTACGCAGTCAGGGTAATCATTAACATCTAAGCAGTTTAGGAAAACAGTCCTTAATCTGTTACAATATATTTCAATTTTAAATAAAGTTGTGAAGAACATATTGAAAATTAGCTCTTCAGATATTTATGACACAATACACGTTTAGATATAATTGGTAAAATTTACTGTAAAGAATTTATTGAAAATTAGCACTGCTCAAAAAGATTTGACCACTTAGAAAGCTACGATATATTTGATGGCGACTGTAAAAAGGTACAATATTTATATGTATGAAACCGAAGATATGTATATTAAACTACATAACTAAACAACCTCTCCTCGCAAGTATAAAATATCGGTATATCAGGAGGGAGGATATAAGTATTATATTTGATCAATTAAACACATTGCGCACAGATTGCGCGTACATTTACCAAAGACCTACTGGGCTGCAATCGCGGTACATATTCGGTGATTGAACCGTTATTGGACTACGTACGGACCATAACTTTTCCCACATTTAGTATTGCGCTAATCGCGGTACTGCTCTTGACAGCCGTTAGAGCCGTTTTGACAGATCGCTCAGACGTTAAAGGCACATAGTCAGGAAGGATAAGGGTCAGTTACATAGAGTTTATCGCGATGCGGAATTCAGCACAGTTGAATAGTAATTGGATTGCAATGTGATTAGATCTGAAATTGGATAAGAACAGAACTTCGATGTTTTAAATTAACGCAATTGGGCTCCTGTATACTGTATATCACTTTGATGCTAGCTAAAGTTCAACTTTAGTAAAATTATAACAACATAATTATGTACCTACAACTGATTAAAGATACATAAAATTAAAAAATCTACGCGTTACCTTTGCTGCTAATAAGTCTAGTTTTTTAATCGATATCAAAATAATATAAAAGGAAATCGTTCCAACTACAGTGTGAAATTGAAATGATTGGCATTCTTTTAAACTAGGAGTCTACCCATCAAATTGAACAACTTTTACTATGGAAACAAACCGATCGTACAAAAAAAACAGTTGCAATTTTTACTCGAGTCAACTGTATGACACAGCTGATTTATTTTTTTGCTACAATCGGTTTGCTCCCGTTAGTAAAAGTGTTCAGTTTGATGGGTAGACTCTTAGTTTAAAAGGACACCAATGATATCAATTTCACTCTGTAGATGTTTAATTCATCGTCTTTCTTCGTTTTGCTCGGTTTATGGATATGTATAGATAAAATTACCTACTTGATGATGATTGTACTACAACAGTCATGGTTCCGGACATGCCCTATTATTTTAAATGACTTAACACTCGTGCTACTGTTTCATCGTCAAAGTATCTAAAAATTACATAATTGAGTGACTGCGCTTCGTGCCTATGTCGGTGATTTTGGCAGACTCGCCCATATCTTTTAGTTTATTGCTTATATTATGTCAGAGTTGGCTCATTTTCGCTCGCAGAATATTAATTTGTTCAGTTTGATAACTTCTAAGTGGCTCAAACTAAATCAATTTGCAATCGGTGTGGGCTGTTGAGAACTAAATTAATTTTAAACTTTGACTAAAAGTGAAACTGAATATTTGGAGTCAGAACAATTTACGAAAGAATTGTTTTAAATATAAATAGTTTTAAACAAACAACGCTATTGACTGATTTTGTTTCGATACCATAAAAAAAAAACATTAGTAATTTCATTGAGCAAATAGTCGTATCGCGTGCTTATCGTATGATCTCGAATACGTGTATTTTTTAGTCTTCAACAATGATATTTTGGTCACGAATAACAGTCATAGTTAAAAAATATTGTTTTTGTTCATCGACTCTATTTAGAAATGGATACAAAGTGTAGTTGGCACCAACTCTGATGTAGGCATTGAATTTTGGGTATATGGCAGAAGAAGAATTAATATACAATAAATATGCTATTGAAATGCGTTCTATACGCTAGACTAGACTAGACTAGAGGGTAGACTGTGCATGACATAATCCAGAACAATTAGAGAAAGATTTGGTCTGAAAGAGGATATACCTAGTGGCAAGGATTGAAAAGGGAATGCAGATGGTATGGTCATGTGAAAAGGATAAATAATATGAAAACATATGAAATATAAAAACGAGTTTGAGTGGAACAGTCGAAAGGCGACCCCCTTATGACTGTGGAAGAGGCAAAAGAGGTGTTTCAGGATCTTAGCCGATGGAGATCGTTTGTCTCTGCCTACCCCAACGGAACAAAGGCGAGGCGAGAGAGGAGAGTATATAGGGTCCTTCTTAATATGATGACGGTTTTTTTAAGGGGATGATCAGACGATCAAACTGAATAACTTTCTCTATAGGACCAACATTGAAATTGGGAAAAAAATTCAGTTGTCCCATATGGTTCCGTACTAAACTGCAAACCTACACGATCAATATGTATGGGACAGCTAAATTTTTCTTATACATTTGTCCCATAGAAAAATTTGCCTAGTTTTATGGTCTGATCATCCTCATAAAACCGCCAGCATATTAAGTTGGACCCTCTACATATAGTATGTATGTATGTACATAGAGTTTTACTGTTCTTTTTAGTTGTTATGAACATGTGGTTTAAAAGGAAAAAGTTGATGGTTTAATGAGGAAAAAGCCTTCGAAAGCCTTCATGATAGCGTGACTGCAAGGTAAAAATAAATTATTAAATTAGGCCAAGTTATAATAAACTTTCATTAGAATTTGTCATCGCATTCATGACGTTGAAAGAAAATTTATCTTGAAAATTGCAATGACATAATATACCATCAATTTTCTAGAGTCGTTAATTAAGAAGTGACGTTATTACAAAATGTAATTACTTTTCAGTCACTTTAAAGTAGTAATTTGTTACGCAAATGAACTCTATATTTTTCGGTACTGACGTACGCGCACATGTTAAATTACGTAGTAACGACTTATAAGACTTATAAGTATTATTAACTGTGACTAATCAACTTTCACATAAATTAACTTTATTGATCGGCAAGAGTATTAAATTAAAATTATTAAAAATTTTAGCTAAACTAAAACTTAACGAATAAATCTCTAGGTATAACTATTCTCAAATTGCTATAACATATAATTTTTTAATAGTTTTTACCTAGTACGATTATTTATTTTAAGTATTTCTATAGACAATGTTAACGACACAACATAACAAACCGTACGATGATAAGAATAAACTTTTATAGAAATAAAATCTAAATGCAATTAACCTTAAACAATTAAAGTAAAGCCAATTACTATGTATTTAAAGATTAAATTGTTTAACTTAGCTAATTACAACAGAATAAATTACATCTTAAGACTTTCTGTCCTTGAAAAGAATATTGGCCAGATGCCGATCGTTGGATCGGTAGTTTTGCCGCATCGGTAAAGGTAGGAAATTGCTAGTAAAAATCGTAAATGGCTGAAAGAAATGAAGGCTATATTTCTCTATCACGTACGTTGGTTGGTGCTATTATAGCTTTATGCTTTGTTAGTAAAGAGTTATAAACTCGAATCTTCCTCATCACATGACTAAGGTAATTCATGGCATTTATCCACCGATGCTTACCGACTGTCATAGACTACTAGGCTTTTCAACTCAAATCTTCCTCATCATATGACTAAAGTAACTAATGGCATTTATTCGATTACTTATTTATTTATTCTATTATGTATTCTTTTTATTCACCAACGCTTACCGACTGTCATAGACTAGTAGGCTTTTCTTGTGGAGTTAAACTTAGCATATCTACGTAATTTACGTATCAGATAGCGATATGGAGTCGGAGATAAACGATAATTTCATCTTTATCGTTTAACACATGGATCAAAAAACGTACGTTAACAAAGACAGCAATAAGGTAGCGAACATTTTTTACTAAAGCAAAGCTATCATCATCATCTTCCCTGCTTTCACTGTAGGATACGGCCTTCCCTTGAAGGTATAGGCGTTAGTCCACCACGTGTGCCCAATGCGGATTGGTGGACTTCACATACGCACCAGAATTTCATCTTCTGCTTATGCAGTCTGCTTCAGTCATGTTTGACAAACTAGTTGTCACCCAAAATACTTGTGGTGTTTATACCTACACAAAGTCATGAAGGGTCTCAATGAAGAACTTCAGTTTTTATATGTATAATCCGGAGCCAAGCTTGGGTATTTCATCTCTAATTGAATGAATAGCAAAATCGCGTATCTACCAAACTCTAGTCTCTTCTCTCTTCACGTCGACTGTAAACTTTGACTGTCAAACACCATTCATCTATAACGATGAAACTGGCCAACGACGTCGATATTATCTATGTTTGTTGACATTACAATTTTGGCGATGTGATCGCTTGGATGATGCCAGTGGACCGGCGCAGGTGCCGATCTCGCCTTGACATCAATACGTGTGCCATTAACATCTATCTAACCTCCGTCCATTGAGTTTCGGGTGCTGCACCCGTAGTGTTTTGGATTGTCACAAGGCCGCGTAATTAGTGATCATACTATAATTTTTATGATGTTAGTTACGAGTGTTGTTGTAAGAATGTTGTAAGGAAATGTTTTTATTTGCATCCATTATACATTTTCGAGATACCAATGGCATTTTTCCCGGCATATGCCCACCACACATTCCCAACCAGGATCAACAGCGGTGACCTTTCACAACAATATACAATGAAGTCCAGCGAGCCCGGGGGATGACTCTAATCTGTCTTGGAACCCGCAATGAATTAATCAATACCTATGGCATAGCTCTAGAAATATCTTCAGAGATTAGCTCGCCCTTTGTACTTGTCTACTAATCTGTATTCATCTGTATTTCCGTGTGTATAATAAAGTATTGAAATAAATAAAATAGCTTTGAATCATTATTTAAATGATACCTAGTAGTAGTTAGGAGTTCTATGCTACATAATGTAAAATTTTTCGTTACACAAGGTTTCTTAAAAACTATTAAAAAAAATTCTAATAACTAGTAACTAAGCATAAGCAGTAAACATATGTATTGAGTACAATTACTAACTCGTCGAATTTCCTTCAAGGAATACGTTTAATTCCAAGATCTATAGAAATATAGAAGTTTTGCGTAAGCTCATAAGTATTATATTTGATCCAAGATGATTCAGTTTTTTGTGAAAATTCGGTACAATTTTCGATCACGATGCCGAGCCAATCGCAAAGTGCAAGCGATAAGAATCCAATAACCGCTTTTACGGTGCCACGGGCGGAAAGAGTTGATACACGACTGAAAAGCAATTTATTTAACTAAAACGAACAAATCGAAATCCACACGCGTATGCCGTTTACTCGTCGATTTCCGCCGATTTTGATAACTGCTAGAGTTTGACGCAACAAGATTTGGCTTAACTTAAATATGTTTTCTGAAAATGTGCAGGATACTGAAAATCTTGAGTTTAAAAACGGTTTTAGAATAACATGAACATTTTCTCAATAAACTACTTAGGTACCTATGCATTCGACCAGCAGAAGGAAAAGGCTGATGTCGTGTCGTATCAAGAATTCAAGACACTAGCGGAAAAAAGACTGGATTAGCGAATACTTCACCGATTAGAGAAGTAGCTCTTAAATAAGATAGTAAAAGGAAGACTATGTCGTGCCGTATCAGACCATGACTTACAGGAGAATAAGTCCTGACGATCGTTCCACCGACAAGAGCATGATATTGATTAGATGATCAGTGGATCAGGAACGAACGATGACATTGTGGTGCTCTCAACCATTTATAGACCATTATTTCTTTTTTATCTTTACTATGGGTTTATGATAAACTAAAGAGTTGTAATCATTCGATTGGATTTATCATCAATCTGATTTTGTGATCTCAAATATCGTAAATAAGTCGATTTCGAAGACTTAAGCGATACAAGAAAATACGTAAATGTAGTAAATTTCCATAAAAGCGAATAAAAAAAAAATTTGTGTATAAATTCATAGTCTCGTCACCAAAGTAACTGCCACAGACGGTTCAAATCTAATCAAAAGATCAAATCTATGTCTCAGCATTCATCCCAAACGTGTAGAAAAAAGTTATTATCAAGACGAAGAGGGTAGTTGTGTAGGGTGGCAGTCCCCAACCCCTTTAGCATACTTTTTTCTCTCCCATTTTATCGTCTTTTTCGCACAATGGACCTTTTTTTTCTTTAAGTGTCTTCTTATAATATATCGTCTACATTGTGTGGAGTATAAAAATAAAGTAAAAGATAAAATTTCGAAATTATAATTTTGACTAAAAGTTTAATTAGAATTGAGATGAGAGGACAATGGCTATAGCTAAGTAAGTAAAATAGCTACTCAAGTTAATAATGATATTAGTACAGCATTTATTATCCCACTGCAGGGCAAAGGCATATTTTATTTCATCTCCAATCCAAACAGTCCTCACACATTATATATTAGATTCTGGAGACATTTTTGATACGTTAAAAATGCATTAATTGGTAAACACACACAATTTTCAACAACGTAGTTTGAATATCTTCCTACTTCCATTAACATAGATAATAATGAAGCAAATGTGTAAAATAAAAGGACATGAACTGACGCACTATATACCTATAACAAAAGGATGAGCCTTGACAACTTTAGTGAATTGAGTCAAAGGAAATAGGTCGTTTCACAGGCTTTCTTAGCTTTTGTTCCTTTGAAGGGACTCGGGTCCATACTAATACGTTCATATTATACATATATATCTATTATACATATACATTTAATGTATAACTTTATGTATGTACGTATGTTAACTTCAACGTTGTATCCCCTTTGAACTTATTTAAATATCAGTGGTTTTACTGTGTTAGGTCCATCATGTTGACATTTAAGCGACAGGGTTGCACGGAACCGAGAAAGGTCAAAGGTTCCTTTGTAGGTATCTTAACTAATTATGGGAAGGATTTTATGTACCTTTCTCATTAGATTATGTTAAGAGTAGATAATAATATACTATAGTGTTCTTGCTACCTAAATTTTGTAGTCTGTGGAAAGTTTTAGTGGGTTTTGTAAAATTATCTCCAGTTGAAATTTCTTGGAAAGATTGGTGTTTTAACTAATAACTTTTTGAAACTTTTACTATTTTAGTACTTAGTATTAAAATAGTGAACATCTCGGTTTAATAATAACATTGCAGAAACAAAATATGCGTATAAGTATCTTGAATGAATCCCTGTCTGAACGCTTGCCAGATCACGGATCACAGTCGCTTGATTTAGAGTGTTGCGATCTGTAGGTCATGACCACACTCATGACCGACGAACATCTGGCCACTGATCACAATCATCAATACCAAACAATGCGATACCAAACGTCAGTGCATGAGACAATTTACGAAAATCACCTTGAAATTTAAATAACACAAATCAATACTTTTAAATTATTCAGCTCGTTTTGTCCTGAACGGTGAACAGGTATGCCAAATCGTTTACAATAATACTAAGCACGCGACATTACCATTTCAGTGAGCATAATGCGTTCTCGACTAAAACCACAACCTTGGTTATGAGACGTTATCGCATTATTTATTCCAAGCCCGCACTGAAGATCGTGGAGCCGTGAAAATGATTCGTTTTCCTCTCGAGCGCACACGAGACAACAGATAACACTGCATACGATCTAAACAAAATGATCAAAACATAAACGTAACTAAACGTAAACGCGTACGCTAACAGACGCGGCCTTGAACGCTTAGCAGATCGCCTGAAAATACGCGGCGCGTGGAAATAGCCGCGATGAAAATACGAAGCACGTGATAGTTACGTTATTACGTACCTCGCGTACAGTCGTATGGAGAAAATCGATGGTGCTTGCCACTCGGCGACCGGCGGCTGACTGAGCCACTGTGTCAGCGGAACGCGCCCCACCCGAGCCTCCGCCCGCCTGACTTATCACAGTTTTAATAGAAAAATACTTTCACCCTTATCACTTTACAAAAATACGGGTTTTAACACTTTACGATCAGGCGGCGTTTGTGAGGTTTGTATCGCGTGTTGATCATTCGCGAAGGAGTCGCGTCTGACGCGTGCTTTCAGGTCGGAGTGGGGCGGTGGACTGATCGGAGTTCGGAGCGAGGCAGCGGCGGCAGCCAGCGGGCCGGCCGAGGTCCTCCCCCCGCCGTGACGTCTGCGGCCCGCGATGCTGGAAATTAGCAGCTTCCCGCGCGAGGGTCGGCGGATCTAGGTCATGGGGACTGGGCCTGCACTTGCCCATTCTACCGTACTTACTAGACAAGTTTAAGGACAGCTTGTCATTAACCACACATGATTTACATTTTGTATCTTTGATGTAGAGGCTGCTACGGTTTCGTAGCGTCCCCTACGTAGGCGTAGATCGGTTACGCTACCCTGTGCAAATACGAATCTTCGAATATAAATAAACATATTTCTCTTAAAAATACTTCATACTTCTCCTAATCTTAAGTAGAATGTGAATAGAGAAAAATGGTGCGTGAAAATTGAAAAACTTTTCAAGCATTTTCCAAGTATCTCTTTTTATGTCCCAAAGCAACATTCTAAGGTATTATCGTCTCCCTTCTTGACTTAAAATGGCATAATTTCATGAATGTGTAGCGCGATAATTTAATTTCGTAGAAGCAATTTGCTTACGTCAAAGCCGTACAGTGTTTTGTCATCATCAACAATTTATTACGTAAAGTGAAATCTCCGTTTTTATATCCAGTTTTATTGCTTTTTCAAATCATTTATAAAAAAAATGTCATGACGTCTACAGATTGTAGAGATTAGATTTAATTTTGATTCTTGCAATATAGGACTAAACATGCCGACCTTTTACGACTGTAGCTCAAATAGGGAGAGTAATTTGGCAAATCGTCAATCACAACAATTCGATCTCATATTACTTTTATAAGCGTCAATCAATAAAAAATAAAAAGAGAAAAGAGCAACGGTGGCGCGTTGCAGAGAGGTATGGACACTCAATCATGAGGGTCCAGGTTCAAATCCGCACGGACGAAATGCCATGTACCACTAAGTTTTCTTACTTGTGTATGTAGAAACAACTACTCTCAAACGGTGTAGGAAAATATCGTATGGAAACCTTTATAAAAATAAAAAAGAAATTCGGATACATAAGTGAAGTTTACTAATCCGTATTACGCACGCGAGGTGGAATAACGCCCAAACTCCTGTAGTGAAGGCTTATAATGAAGCGTCAATAAGTGGCGTATGTATAAGTGTCGCAATTATATCGCATTTTATTTTAAATCTTCTGCCCGTTGAGTTGATGGCATGTCATATAGATTGACTTGCTATCTTGGTTAAGAGATTTGCCAATCGGCGATAGTGACTTGTTGATTGTCTAGAATGGCCACACTGGGAGGCTCTTTTTCCTTCATGAAGTAAAATCCAATTATTATAATGGTTGTATACATAGACTAGTTAAAATTAATTCTGTTAAGTAACGTTAACACTGACGCCAAAACTCGAGACAGATATTTTTCATTTCACTAATTCGTCATACGCTCTTAAAAGTTTCTTGATTTAGACCATTGGTTGTCAAACTTAAACTCTGTGTCTATATAATTGTTACCTAATCTTGTCATTCTACTTTCGACCTAAGTTCGTATCATTTCTTCAACGCATCCCTGTATCGTATACCTTAGGGCTAAATTCACATGTCATCGGATAAATCCAGGTTGTCTATCTGGTCTTATGGAGGTCGAAAAACATTCTGCACGAATCAACCAGCCAGAACCAGCGTGCAAAACTGAATACCTAGGTCTATTTACTGGACCTAACCTACAGATGTTAAGGCCTATGATGATGATGATGATACAATAGAAAAAAATTTGTAACATTACTTTTATTTTATGCCCTTGTAAACATTTTCCACTGGGGTCTAACTAAATAAAAACGCAATTTTAAGAAAGAAAATGTACCTAATGGGTATTAAAGATTTTTCTCGTTTCCAAGAAACTTTACTTTGCAATTTCAAGCAAAATTATAGCATGAATGACGTCTGTTTCATTCAGACTTCATGCGTTTCAAATTATACCTTTGGAAAGATATGCATAACAGAACAAAAACGAATCGCGTTTGCGCGTATAACCTATTATTCTTTTGTTGTGCCACATATTATGTTGTTCAAAGCAAGAAATATGTCAAGAAATATAGATGAGAAAAAACAACAACACGACAAATTGTGTTTATTAAATTAGCTGCAATAAAATCAAGAACTACTATGAAGGGGTAAGGTTTCATTAGCAGTATTTTTGTGGCTAAAACGCCTATCACAACTTAGTACGTCAATCCACCCTGAAACCAAATAATGGTAAAAATCAACCGTTTTAAAGCTTAACACTATCGTAAAGTGACTAATAACTGCGAAAAGAAAAGCAATTATCATAAATCAAATCTATTCCTACTTTAAACAAATCTGACATAATTGTTGTAAATGGGTTCTTAACTGATAGTAAGCTAGTATTCATTGGTTAAAGTGAAAGTGATTGAATAAGAACAATTGCAAATATTTTTGGTTTCGAAAAGATTACACAACAAACAATGAAAATAAAACTAAAATGAAAAATGTTTTATTCACACAAAAAATACCAACGAATGGAATCCATTCAAATTTAGAATCCAACTATAGTCAGTTAAGAAAAATACTGGATATTTTAAGAGAAAATCGAAAAAGATAATATAGTTTTGTCTACTTTAGTCACGTGCTCGCAAAAGACTGTGATTGGCCGAATGGTGGGTGACGTCAACTGCTTGTAAACAGTTGGGTGTAGGGTGTGAGTATCGTACAAAGTTTACGTCATCGTGACGTCACCTGCTTGTAGCCACGTATATTGTCAGGAAAAGCGTTTTTGCGGGATATTTAAATAATAATTGAAGTTTTCGTTTTTTCTTGCACTATATGTCATGGAACGAAAAATCTTCATTTTATATAGAGTCCTTAGACATCAGTGATTAACGTAGAACAGTTTTTAAAAACCTGTCAAATACCCTATTTCGTTCGGAATTACGGAGGCATCAAATCCTATACAAAATCCTAATTCCGATTCTGAATTCCGAAACGGAATTCTGTATGTGTATGACAGCTCTTAAAGGTAATTTGTCTTTTGGAGGATAGTGTAAAATAAAAATATGGTACGAAAATGTTGAGAATCCCCGCTCAAATGCATTAGTGTTGGGATAAAGTTGGCAGCGACATGTTACTGTACAATGTACAGCGCTGTACATGTGACTCTTGTCGCGGGCTCGCAGGAGTTAATTTAAAAGTTTTTAGCTCTTCGCTGCGGTTCAGTCACCGGATTAGTGGACATTTTTGTCTCGTACGATAACTGTGATGTGAGTACGTCTGTAGTGTGAATGAAAGGCAATTTCTTCGAAATCCTACCAGTATTAAGCTTTTTTTTATTTGAGCAATAAGGTGTTGATTTTATAAATACAATTTGCTGATATATTTTAGTTTTAGGATATTTTCATTTGCTTTATATAACTGTTTTAATAAATAATTTATGTGTACCACAATTTTTTTTTATTGTAGATAGTATTAATCAATTATTTGTGACTCTTCAATATGTTTTATTTGAAATCGTCTAATATAAATAAAAGTGAATATTTGAATGTTTTTCCTCTACGCGTTCCTAAACCGTTCGTCTGATTACGATGAAACTTTGGAGGATCGTTGTGGGCATGACCACAAAGGCGTCCTATACAAAAAAGCAAAAAATTCCGCATTGAAACGCATGCTGGGCACAGCTAGTTAGGAATAAATGATTTCGTATTTTGCTAATGTTACATTCAAATAATTATATCATTTTACACGTACGTATTTTATTTGGTAACGGTTGTTTTGTAGGAATAACACATGAGCTTTTATAATTCTCACACTTTCATAAATTAATAATAGCCAGCCTTTGACTATTTATATGTGTACCGGTTACGCGTGTAATTCTACTAACAAACATTTCTGCCACTTTTTGCGGGGGGCGAGGTAACATGAAATCCGCAACTTTTAATTTTATTCCCCATAACTTTAGATTCTAATTTTGAATTTTAAAAATCATGAAAAGTAGTCTCGTGTGAACCCCAAACGTTCTAAGTTCGAAGTTATTATTTCGCAATTATAGGCTGTCTCGTTTAGTGATAAGGTGTAAAATTGAATGTAAATGCACAAGATCAATTGTGCTTATACCGTGGCAGAGGGGAAATGCTACCGCAAGGCTAGTCCTTATAATAATTAGTCAAAGTAGCCAGCCAATAACTAGACACCAGAATTTGTCATACCATTTATTTGTTATATCAACACTATAGCAAGTCAATTGGAAAAATGATTTTGTAAATAGATCCTGGCAATACTTAGTTGCGATTCGCGAAGCGCTGGATCCTGAAAGATGGCGTTAATGTGTATCTGATTTATAGGCTCCTGCAGAGCAAAGATATGAGCTAACGACGACGATGATGATCAAAACTACTGAAGAACTTACACAAAAACCTCATTTAAATAAAATCACTTTTATTTTTATTAAAATAGTAAGATGAACATTTAAGCCTACGCTGTCCGTCCGTCCGTCCGTTCGTCCGACGTGTTTAGGGCTGTAACTTTTGAACCGTAGTAGCTAGACTGTTGAAATTTTCAAAGACCGTGCATTATTATGGCGGATTTGCAAAAAAATTACAAATAAATGGTGGGCCTCATACAATAAACTAGTTTTTAACAACGTTTTTCTTCACGCTCTATCGTAAAAACGGTAATATATAAAAGCGTCAAAATTGGTGGGATTATAGAGCAAACTCTACAGTATAACAATAAATAATATAAACCGGCAAATTTGTATATGACATGATTCATTTTAATGTAATATAATTGTTATTCTATTCTATTCTATTGCACAATATTTTTAGCACGCTGATCTTATTATTCAATCCGATTGTTAGACTATTTAGGTACTTAATTAGTAATAATTATGATGTAAGTTGTGGTTTCCTATAAAAGAGTTAGCACCGTGCATGTTAATGATTAAGATATTTGTTAAAGAATTGTGTATAACCTGTTGGTAATCCTAATAAACAAATTGAAATTGAAAATTAAGTTAATGTATTGTGTGGTGGTACGGAACCCTCGGTGCGCGAATAGCTCGACTCGCACTGGACCGGTTTTATTCTTAATGTATCCATAAATTTGTGATACGGCATTTAGAAAATTAGCACTAACAACTTTTTGGGCACTCGTACCTTAAAGTCGTATCTTACTCGTTCTTAAAGTTTAACGAAAATAATTAAGCCTCATGCGGCCCACTTAGGTCTTTTACGCAGTCAGATTTTTAATGCCGTCCTAAATACTTACGCAACCTATTTTACAAAGTTTACAAAAAGTCGTCCTGATTTCAGACTAAAAAAGCTCTTGGCAACAGAATTGCTGTTACATTAGAGATTTTTCTAAAGATGTTTTCTCAGTTGTAATGAAATAACTATTTAAGGCATGTCCAACTGCTTTGAACTGCGATAATTTTAATATTATAAAATAAAAATGATTCAAACAAGAGGTGTAGTGTATCAACATGCTACTTACATAATGTATATAAATGAATATTATGATACAAAAGGACATTATATCACACATCAGGGTTTAATAATGATCGAATTCGAGTTTTTAATTCACCAAAGAAAGTGGGCTGTACGGTTTACGACCCGCTATCTCTACCTGCAACCCCTTATCTGAGAGGAGGCCAAGCAGTCCACAAGGGCCATACATATACAACGTGTTAATGAATTAACGCAAAACTAGAAAGTAGTTTGTTTAGAATCGAGAGCAGAATCGAATTATCATGTTTTTAAAATACGTATTTTTTTCAAAATATTAAATAATTGGTTTGTTAAATTTAAAATGTACTGAACTCGATCTCATCCCACCGCTCGGGCACTCTCACCATACTTACTACCAAAACAGGATGCTTTACATGTATCCATGAGCACGTGAGCGCTTTCATTCATTGATAAATGATATCAAATCATTTTTGCCTCAAAACTTAAAATGCAAATAACTTTAAATGTTAACTATCAAAATAATGAAATTATAGTTTCAATATAATTATTTTGTTTAAAAATCAGTTGGGGTGTATAAGGTTTTGTGCTTATTCATTAACACGTTGTTATAGCCTGATGATGCTGAATGCATTCTAAAACTCCGTTTACATACTTAATGCATCATTGCCGCTCGATTATTCGTTAAATAGTTTCGAAAAACTAAATGATTTTTTCAAATTTGCTATGGGCGTTGGTACGCTTGGTTCATAACAACTGATGAAAAATGAATTTAAAGTCAAAGGCGTGCGCTTAAACAGAAAATGCAAAATGTCTCTCGTAGAGCATATGCTCACGACTATATTTCCCGAGGGGGTAGTCAGAGATATTCTGAAACCTCAGAACATCCACGTTTCACCAGTAGTACCGAAACTCTGTCCAGTGTGACGGGGGGTGAGCCCGTCGCCACTTATAATGGACAGTGGGTACAATACATGCCTCGAAATTGAAGCATGTAGGTTTCTTCACGATGTTTTCCTTCACCGAAAAGCCAGTGGTGTTACAAATCGTACATAAATTCCGAAAAACTCATTGGTACGAGTCGTCCTGGACGCCACTGGACCACCACGGCTATTACCTATGAAATCTGGCCTAGGGAGAGAGTTATCCATGCCTTAGTGGTTTTCATCGCTTATAAGTAACTAAAGAAGAGGGAAATCGTGTGCAGAATAATGAAATTTTGCTAAAAAGAGTCAGTTTTCTTAATAAGTCAGGCACTAAATGTTTATTCTATAATTTTTAGGTTACGAAACCGTTTCTTATCTCCATATTACAAAATTTAGCAACAGACATCGCTATCTGATCTCTGATCGTACAGTCTCCATGAAAAGTTTGCAAGTAGGCCTTACTAAATCACATACAACTTCGATGTTATCTTTGTTTCTGATTGTATATTCAGATAAAACCGTAGATTTGAGCAATGAATCACGGCGGAATTTTTATCTCAACTGTTTGAGAGTTCACAATATTTGAAAAACCCAGGTAAATTGGGTTGTAACAATCTGTTTAATAACTGACTAAAGTTTTATTTTGCATAGTTTTTGTGGGTCAAACCGCCTTCCATCCTGAAACTCTGCTACAATCTACTAAAAGTAAAACTTTCTGTAACAGCTTCTACCGAGCTAAAATCGAGTAAATTAAAGGAGATTGGTTTATTTGTTGCTTCTCCATTGACTAGCAAAGTTGAATTATCAGATTATCAGATTATCATATTAAGATAATCTGATAATTCAACTTTGCTAGTCATCTCAGCCATTCAACAGTTTTATTGTGGTGGAATGACTGAGATGATAGTCTTGAATACTGCCACAGGGCATCGTTATTCATAAAGCAAAGTAGTAAGCGAAAATCCTAGATCTATATGGTCAGGTCAGGGGTCGTATCTATACCTAAAATCTGTATCATAATTCGACGGCCAACTTTGACGTAACTTACTAACGAGCTAATATCTCCCGGGGTAATTGTAACTATGGGGTAGGTAATTGCTCAGGGTAATTGCAACTATAGAGTACCTAATTACATAAAACATTTAGAAGGCAGATGTTGGTAAATAAAGAGAAGCACAGAATCGTGATTTATAAGTGCAATTGCTCCATAGTTACAATTATCCTATAGTTTCAATCACCCAATAGTTGAAATTACCCCATATTTGAAATTACCCATAGTTGTAAAAACCCCGAGACTTTATGAATGCATTTATGAAAATTATGAATTTTAGTTTAACGACCTAACGCCATTATCTTCTTCGTTTCATTATCTTCGAGTCAATGGTTCAATAAAGATGTTTCTATATGTTCCTGACAAAGTATTCGGCGAGCTTAAATAGCCATTTCATAGCCGTGCTAATCCCTATACCATCCTAACGTTACTGTCAACAATAACAAGAAGAATATTTCTTCAGTAAATATTATATTGCAATAAACATTTTAGAGAAGCAAATACTGCTCAGCCTGTTATTTGTAGAAAATATACATAATAATGGAAGATATTACCTTTCTATAACGCATAGTTAAATAAACAAATAGCCACACTTTACAGTGCATCATATTGTTCCAGCTGCGTGGAGCATAGCGAATTGCAATAAGCAGTTGAACACAGTAGGGGATGCAATGCACGAGTTTACTATTGTACCGTATCGAACATCATAATATGAAGTCAATAGGGAAACCTTGCAGCCAATTTCTGGCACTAGAGGTACCAGTGTATTATATGGTAAGCAAACTGCCGTTTTTAGGGTTCCGTAGTCAAAGTCAATATAATTTGTTCAATGTAGGAGCTTGCAGCACACTTATCAAACGTCAGATCTTTTTTAAAGCTACCACCGCGTCGGAACGTGTTGTCGCTGTAGAGAAGATGCGGCCAGAAACTCTACAACATAACACGACTTAATAACTATTACAATATAAATTCTTAAGCTAAAGTTATGTATACAATAATACATAGTCTATTTAATAAAATAATGATACCATACAGTAAAGCAAACAAACTACATATAAGCTAGTGACCTCAGACAGTCAGACCTCAGACCTCAGTCAACAAGGAACCCTTATAGTTTCGCCATGTCCGTCCGTCTATCCGTCTGTCCGTCTGTCCGCGGCTAAGCTCAGAGACGCTTAGTACTAGAACGCTGTAATTGGACATGGGTATACATATTTATCACGCAGACAAAGATAAAATAAAATCTTGAAAAACATTTTTTTTTAGGGACGAAAAGTGGGGATGACATTTTTTTTCTCGTCTATCCCATGGTGTGTGGTATCGTTGGATAGGTCTTTTCAAAATAATGTTGGTGTGGGAAAACCATTTTTCAATTTAGGGATCCGTTAGCGAAATATTAAGCTCGCGTGTGGCCCGACACGCACTTGTCCGGTTTTTATTTGTTATTGTATATGACTGTTCTTGAATTATGTTAACGCCAAATTAATAAACTGGAGGATTTCCTACAATTGTACGATTGTGATCATTAATATCCTAATATCCATCGTAATTCCTAGCACTGCATAACATATGCACACGACTATATTTCCCTAGGGGGTAGTCAGAGATTTTCTGAACCCTCAGAATATCCACGTTTCACCAGTAGTACCGAAACTCTGTCAAGTGTGACGGGGGGTGAGCCCGTCGCCACATAATGGACATGATCGTAATTCCTACTATAGATAAATACCGCCATTGTATGTGCTAAAATTGGAATTCACCAACCCTATTCATATTTCATATAAATGTAAATAAAGTTAAACCGAAAAGGTCTTCCAAAGGGAATACGTTTCATTATATTCGGGAATGAATCGCGTATCCCGAATTTGCCGAATCAATCATTTCCATCAGTTATTTCTAACAATAACAACCGTACCTATTCTGATCGATTCTGACCTTTTGTTGTTTTGTTTGTAACTTTAATAGCATACAATAAGTTCATTACAATCGTAATATTTCTATTGTTGAATACCGTTCATAGTGGTTAAATGAAAGTCAAATCAGATGTGCGTCATTCTAAGCTTTTATTAACTGCCTCATTATCATCAGCCCATCATCGTCCACTGCTGAACCTATGCCTCTCCCAAGGTTGCGCTACAAAACTCTGTCCTCGGCCTTCCTCATCCAGTCGCTCCCCGCTACTTTTTTTAGGTCGTCTATCCAGCGGGCAGCAGGGCGTCCCACACTACGCCTACCAGTTCGAGGTCTCCACTCTATAACTCTGACACCCTACAGGTTGTCAGTTCTTCAGCAGATAGGACCAGCCCATTGCCACTTCTAATAACTGCCTTATGTACGTTATTTCCGATACATAACCTCAAAACTTTCTTTTACCTACGACTACGAAGGCGCCCGGGAAGGATAATGACGGCAAAAAAAACCCTCTTTGCAACGAATGCCGGCACAGGTAGTAATTTAATAACAGTATAACTTGTACCTAAATTACGTCAGAAACTGTGAATTCTGACCATTGAGCAGACACCCAGACTGAATTGTTTGTAACACTCGCAAAGGCCAATTGGTGCAAGTTTACTTAGTCTGTGCGAGGTGCTCGCTGCACTGCGACGCCACCAGGAGCCCGATTGCGCTTAGTTAAAACATCGAAGTTCAATTCTTATCCAATTTCAGTTCTAATCACATCGTAATCCAATTACAATTCAACTGTGCTGAATTCTGCATCGCGCTAAACTCTATGTAACTGACAGCCTTTAACGTCTGAGCGAGCTGTCGAAACGGCTCTAACGCCTGTCAAGAGCAGTACCGCAATTAGCGCAATACCAAATGTGTCAAAACTTATGGTTCGTACGTAGTCCAATCACGGTTCAATCATCGAATATTTACCGCGATTGCAGCCCAGGGCGCGCCCTGCACTTGACTGTAGTGCACACATTTTGTTTGGGATGTCTGTTCTATATAATACATAATTATTCAATGCTTCTGATGATGATTTTTCGGAACTAATTCGAATTTCAAACCCAGGACCATTCTTCATCTGGCACGCTACCTACTGCACATTATCATGCCAGACTACTTCCGGATTATTGGCAAAACAATTAATGACCTGTTTAACCGAGTCAATTTCTCGTTCAATTTTGCTTTTTATTACGACATTTGGAGTTTAAAATATACAGTCGATATACACTTGTATAGTATAATAGTCTAAAAGGTCATAACAAGTTAAACCATTGTTCAGCGGGAGAGAGCATGCCAAAGACACAATCATTCCAATCCAAGATTATATTCCGTCTACCTTCACCTGAACATAAGTTAAGCTTAGTACAATTAGTGAAAGATGGGTGATCGCTGAGAGTTTGCTAACTAGAAGAACATTTAATAACAATTGAACTGTTTCTGGTTCGTTATGGAAAAGCAGAAAACTATTACTTAAAACGAAGGGATTAAATTTAAAGTTAGAGGAATTAATACTTTCTATTTATGATTTGATATCACAGTTTATTCCCGTGGTTATCGTAGGGGGTACTAAGGGGTAAAGGGTTACGCGCAGACCATAACTTTTGATTGAATAAAACTAAGTCCTATGCTTTAGTTAAAACCTCATCCAAATCGTTTCAGTAGTTTATAAGTGATGCGTGCAGAAACCAACAGACAGACAAACATTCTAAAAATTCTTACGTATCCTGAACAAAGTCAAAGTCAACATAATTTATTCAATATAGGAGTAAAGAACACCCCGAATTTTTTTTTTTCTAATATCTTCAATGTACATCATCGCTAAGTTTACAATTTTATTATGTAGGTATGTATATAGATAGATTAGAGATTGATAATATTAACATTATTGTTACTCTACCACCATTTCGGAAGTTGTTCCTGTGTAGACAAGATGCAGCCAAAAACTCTACAACACAGAACACACATCTTTTAAACAAAACAAAACATACAAAATTGACTTTTACACTGACTTACGATAACGATTCCATGCAGACGAAGTCGCTGGCAAAATATAAGAGTAAGTATTAAGCTCGTATAAAGAAAGTAGGTACCAGGTAGGCAATATGTTATAACAGGGTATTCCCTCAGCGTTTGGGTCGATACCCGGCCTTGATTGGGAAAATTTTGTTCGTTACCTCCAATGTTACCTACCTCCCATAATCTCTCAAACTTTGAATGACGTCAGTCGGATCTTAAAGATCCCAAAGCCATTACCTATAAGCGTAGAGTAAGGAACGCGAGTTGTGGTTAGATGTGGTACAATGATAATGTGGTTTCGGCTTGGAATATGAACCTCTCCATGAGGCGCCTAAGGGAAGGTGTCTTATGTAGTATTTTTTGGGTAAAAGGCTAACCATATATCACCTCTTGACTCTACATTCCATCCTGAAACATTAAATTTACTGAATGTGCCTTGCTACAGCTGCAAGCTAGAAATAATGCTTGGCAGTTGTAGCAATTTTGCTTACCGCCTTGAAGGGTGCTATATGTATGCATAAAGATAACATAGAGATTTGCAGGAATAAAAACGGTTACAATACATCTCACCGATCCCCGCTTCCCAACCCGTCGCGTAATCCCAGCAACGCCCATTGCCGAGGTCCGTACCCCCCTGGGGTGCCCCTTGGGCAGGTTGCTTAAATCACTGGTTCGGTGACCTACCAGGGCGCTTCGCCGTCACTGGTAAGGCCACCCCCAAAAGCCCGCTGTAAAAAGCAGTAAATGCTCCCTGAGCAAACTGTATATGTCATTAGAAAAAAAAAAAAAAAAAAGGTTACAATACATAATTATATGTACACAACATAATTATTAACTTACAAAAAAGTTTTGTTTTCTCCGGATACTTAGCGCGAGACCAACTCACACTTGGCCCGTCTTTATTATTTGTTGTTATTCTGTAGGGTTTGCTCTATAATTACATCAAGTTTGACGCTTCTATGTATTACCGTTTTTACGATAGAGCGAGAAGAAAAAACGATGATAGAAACTAGTTTCTTTTATGAGGACTACCCTTAACTTTTAACTTTTTGACATTTTTTTTGGAAAATCCGATATAATAACGCATAATCAGTAAAAATTTCATCTGTCTAGCTATTAGGGTTCAAAAGTTACAGCCCTTAATAGTTAGGTTAGACAGACGGACTGACGGACGGACGGACAATGTCCATCTAATATCTTAAGTCATTGTTACTACCACCTCTATGGATCTATGATCTGACACAAAATAAACGAATTGAATGTAGGTAATAGGGTCCCATTTTAAATTTTTAAAAAGCCATAATAGGAGTTACCATTTTTAAGTGTCACTCGTGTGCGACCCTAGATTGTGAGGTAGCAGTTTTTACCAAAATGTTGGTTATTATAAGATGATGAGGTGTGGGATACACTTTCAATACTCGTTCTTTACAGAACATCATTCTTTAAGTATCAAACGTATATCAGTGCCGCCTCATGGCGATTTAATGAACAAAAATAACAGCGTCAAAGTGGAATAATAATTGTATGTCCCATCTAACAAAAATATTCTAATTTCTCTATAATGAGGCGTTTACCAAGAATAGTAAATCGAAAAATCACTAGATGGCAATGTTAAAATTACTCATAAACCTGTCACATTGACAGTAAACAGTACTGTTTGTCTATGATTTGCATCAAGTCTGACAGGTGGTGTTGTGAATAGATAAATGGATCACTACCAATAAATACGCAATAGCAACGAAAATGTTAGTTTGTTATATTTAAAATGAACATTAACTGCACAAAAATTAGACTAATTCAAAGAATAAACGTCTTTCACATTATAACCTTCATAATCCTATTAACGAATTAACAAATTGCTCCCTAAAATTAAGGAATCCAAAAAAACACGTAACACTTTCGATCTGATAGCTAAATTGGTACGATTGTAACGCCACCCTTCCAGTGTCTTTGAAACAATTTTTTTTTAAATGAAAACGCCTGATTATAATTGGGTATTTAGTTCCATATAGATACAGATTTTATCAGCCTATTTTCTTACTGTTGATAATATTGTACGCTATAAAAGTCAAAACGTAGTTTGAAAATGAAACTTGAAAATATTAGCGGAACATTTCTAACTTTTCATTATCTATGTCTTTTAAACAAAGGAAACCTAAATTTACTATTAATTACATCGTTGTTTCAATATCTCTTTGAAGAAGTTTATGATTAATTGTTAAGTTGATAAAGTTGAATTTGTTTTGTGAAACATAATATTTTACCTCAATATCAAATAAAAGCAGAATCCTAGTCTAAGGGTACCTTGCACCAAAAAGTATGGAGGCTTAAACATGTTTAAATATGATGAGGTCACTGCTTTTTTAGGAAGTTATTGAGAAAGAGTGTTCACTAGAATAAATAATGTCTGTCCAAGCCACCCAGTACAATTAATACTATGTACTAATCAGCTGCTAATAACAAAAGAAATGCGAATTTCAGTCACTCCGTAGCAACTGGAAAAATTCTCATTTGGATGGATTCTCTATTAGACAGTTTTTCAAGTGCACAGATTTGCAACTGGACAGAGTAGTTAATAATAAATAACACACCCATACATAAGCTTACGCCTTTTTCACTGAAAGGCTGGCAGGTAGGGACTATGGACTATGGGTTGGATGGTCTTTTACGACTAAACTTACATAAACACATTTGAGCTCTACCTTTTTGTGAAATTTTATTTATTTTTCCTCACATGTGTGTTGAAAAACGTCGTACGAAACGCGTAAGCGTTGATCACTACAGTCTCGGGTCGTTCATAGCACTCGCCTGCGGCCTGTGCTGCATTCTAGCTTCGACTGTAATGACCAACAAAGCTCACTTGTATCAGAATGCAGTATTTGCAGTAAAATGAAAAATGTAACAAAATGTTTTCCCATTAAACTCAAGCCAGGATAACGTTAACGTACGTATTACGTCTGGCTGTTTACATTTTCACGTGGAAACATACGTTATCAACACGTTATTCATAGTTGTGTAACATTCGGCTATGTTGACGTTATCCATGTAACTGTTTTATGCAATTGTGTAACAGTACTTGTTGCCAACCTTATTAAGCGGTATTGTCGTAATTTTCATTTAACTTTTGATACACATAATTATTACTATACGATGGTTACTTTCTTCGAAGTTAGCACCAGCCTATATGTACAGAGTGTCAGGGAAGAAATGGAAAACCCGTTAATTAAACCCTAGATTAAACCCGATCAGAAAATGGACTTTCGTGTTTAGTAAAAAGGTCTTCAACGTTTTTTGGACTTTTAAATTTTGTCTTTTTGTTGGCACCTTAGGTACCTTTTGCGTTTAGAATTAATCTGTTATTTTATTAGGTACTTACATATTATATACAGAAAATATAACCATGAAGCCGGATCGTACCTACATACATAATTATGTCACTATCATCATCAGCCTATGCATGGTGAATTTGAAGTTTTTATCATCCTTTTAAGCTAAGACTGGGCGCATCAAATAGAAAAACTCTTACTATGCGAGCAAAAAAAAAAAAGTCTGCTGTTCCATACTAAAACTGCACAGCCTGCTCGACCCAAATGGATGAAACAGCAGGTTTATTTGTCGCAACTTCACTATATAAGGTTTAACAAAATTAGCTGAAACTATTTTAAGGGGATGATCAGACCATCAAACTGAACAACTTTCTCTTTGAGACCAATATCGAATTCTCGAAAAAAAAATCAGCTGTTCCATACAAACCTACTCGACCTAAATGTATGGGACGACAGATTTTTTTTCGCGATTTTGATATTGGTCCCATAGAGAATGTTGTTCAGTTTGATGGTCTGATCATCCTCTTAAAATAGTTTCACCTAATTTTGTTAGACCTTATATGCATCAGAATTTCTTCTTCCGTGTATGCTTTTCCTCACGTACGATGTTTTCCCGTCGAGATGACGTTTATAACTTAGAAAAACTCATTGGCACATGGCATGTCATGAATGCGGATCGAATCCGGTTCATATAATTTCCGCATCATAATTATATCACTCACTCTCATTTATGAGAGGATTGTCATTGATGTCCCTAATATCTTATTATCTGTGTGTTGGTGCAAATAAAAGTATATTTCATTCATTCATTCATTCATATCTTATGAGTTATGAAATTACGCAGAAAAATCTTTTGAGAATAACCTCAGAGGAAGGATCTCCATAGAGTCCGCATAAATTTACGATTGTAGTTAGTCTCTTTTATCTTATGACGTACCTTTAATAGTAGAAGGAGACGGAACTATAGATATTTGTTTATGCGGCTGTCCACTTTTTTTTGAGCTAGTGTGTGTGAAAAGTGACCGTAAACATAAGGCCATATGTCACTTGGTGCCTTTTGTCCATACTACTTGACACCACACACTCAAACCTAAACGTCAATAAAAGTGGACACTTTACTATTGGTATGGTTCGCATGGTAATAGCATGGCATTGAGCCTTTAGGTATAATCTCTTTGAGAATAACAAATAAATCAAAATACAATATTTTCGTCATCATAAACTCCTAATTTAATGTTCAGAACTTGTCTCCAGGGCATGGTATAGGTTTCAGTGAAAATGGGTTTATACTTAACAGCCGTCGTTAGGTTTAATTAGGCCTTAAATATGAATGAGTTGCCAATGACACGCTTAACTTATTTACGTTTTTTTTAATTAAAAGTTTACAGTGGGATGAACACCTGTCAATAATTTGAATGTGAACGAGCCCAACACTTTTCTGTTCTCTATAAATTCGTAAACATTTTCATGGAGAGGGTTAATATTTATACAGGATGTTAGAGTAGACGTTGCATTACTGGGTGATTTTACTCATGATACCTGCTGAACTATTTTCCCAAAGGAAAGAATATAAGGGTAATTTGTAAAAAAAACTACTTTTCATACGAGTACAAGCGTTCAATTAGCTGTATTTAGAATTCAAAACCCAACAAAAATTTTTTTCGTATTTCCTTTAGGTTTCTTAGGGTAAGTAAGAAAGTAAGTTGTTGTCTGTAGAATCCCACAATAAGGGAAAGGGAGTGGGTCATACTCCACCACGCGAACCCAGTTCGTGTTGGTGGAGGCAAGTTAGTGGTCAACTTGCTGTTAGATAATTTTCAAGCCGCCTTAATAGGCCGCTGACCTGGCTTAACGAACAGTTACAATGCCATCTAACAAAACTATCTGAGACCAACTGATTAACGTGCCTTCCGAAGCACGGAAACGCTCGAGATGAAATACCACTAAACGGTCACCCATAGCTACACTACGCCAACGAGCGCTTCTTTTTTTCTTAGGGTAGATGTTCAGTATTATGGGAACAATTACCCCTTAAAGTAATGCAACTGTTTAACCTAACACCCTTTATTAACTATTATTCTTTGAATAAAATGTTTATCCTTCAAAACTGATTGCAAAGGTTTATTTGTGCTCTAATGGTTATAATATATGATGAATGATTATTTAATAATATCTGATAGTAGTATACATTATTTTAATCCTGCCTACCATACGGTAGGTAAATATGTCATCCAACTACATAAAATTTGTAAGATTTTAGCAAAGCCATAACTACAAATACTTAGCTATGATGTAACTGGTAATGTACACACTATGGACCCAGGCCTCTTGTAAGTGCCTTCTAATGAAAATCTAGAAGTTAGGCCTTCTGGGAACGAAAATTACAAATTTGATTATATTAAGGGGAATAGTTTCGTATTATGCTTTAAGCGAACTTTGAGGTAGAAGTGTCTATTTAAAAGTGTTATGGTCTGTTACTCTACTAGTCTACTTGTCACATCATTTTGTAGAGATATAAGTACCTACCCTGTAGTGTGAGAAAATAAATTATACACAATTTGTTGTTCCGCTCTTGGCTTCTCTAACGTTACCCTCGAAGTGCGGGGTGAGGTGCGGTATCTGAAGTTAGCGAGGGGGTGCGACTATACAGGGTCCTTCTTAATATACTGACACTTTTTTAACGGGATAATCAGACCGTCAAACTGAACAACTTTCTCTATGCGACCAACATCGAAATCGGGAAAAAAAGATCAGCCCCATACATTTGGCTCGAATACGCATTATTCTCAAAAACTTCAAAATCAGAACCTGAAAACCTGTAGAAACCTAGAAGTTGATGTCACTTCACCGTTTATATTAAATGGGGTACTTCAGACGATCAAACTGAACAACTTTCAGTATGGAGACAATGTCGAAATCGTGAAAAATAAATCTGCTGTTAGCTGTTACACAGAAAACGTCAACCCAAATGTTAACTAACTGTTAACTGTTTGGAACTTATGATTATACAACGTGTTAATGAATTAACGCAAAACTAGAAAGTAGTTTGTTTAGAATCGAGAGCAGAATCGAATTATCATGTTTTAAACTTAGGTAATTTTTTTCAAAATATTAAATAATTTGTTTGTAAAATTTAAAATTTACTGAACTCGATCTCAACCCACCGCACGGGCACACTCATCCTACTTACTACCAAAACAAGATTCTTAAAATGTATTCACGAGCACGTTAGCGCTTTCATTAATTGCTAAAATGATAACAAATCATTTTTGCCTGAAAACTTTAAATTTTAACTATCAAAATAATGAAATAATTGTTTCAATCGAATTATTTTGTTATAAATCAGTTGGGGTGTATGAGGTTTTGCGCTTATTCATTAACACGTTGTATATTCTGCGACCTTGCTACAAATAGCACCAATAGAAGGTGTTAATCATCTTAACTGTTGTGCCTTAGGCTGTTTTACTTAATTCATTCTGGCTTTTATTAATATACTAAGAAGAACTAGAATTCGCTTACAGAAGGGCTGAATAGGGCCGGAAAGTTTTGTGCTTGGACCAATAATTCCGACATCTAGTTTGTTAGTTTAGGACTCTGGTTTAGGGGTAGGTGATTGTTGGAACAACTAACAATCGAATTATTTAATTGTTCGGTCTGTCAGTATTCCAAAGAAAATTATATTATTTTTGAATAATTCGATTTGTTCACTCAAAGTGTCGAATAATTCAAATAGGTACAGTTTACAAATTGATTGCAGGTGCACTGGTGCAGTTATTATTTGTCACGAAAACGAAACGTTCTTTATGTGGACGAAGCCGCGGCCAAAACCTATTATCACTTTGGGTCCAATTAATTTATTGGTTACAGTGTTGTATCTAGGTTTTTCAAATAAAATACAAAATAACTTTACCTCCACATAACCTTTTTTGTACAACCTTTTTTCTTAATCATGTTTCTGCAGATCAATTCTATTTTCATAACATTTCTAGTAGGTACTCATTAAGAACTAAACAAAAAGTATTCCATAATCATACATACACACATACATAAACTCACGCCTTTTTCCCAGAGGGGTAGGCAGAAACTATAGATCTCCACTTTGGACGGTTCTGACACACCTCTCTTGCTTCCTCTAAGTCCATACATCTTTTCATACATTCCCTTCGATTTCGGCTACTTTTAACCTGGTATTTTTTAATGACGTCCCTGATCTGGTCTAGGTATCCTCTCCTAGATCTGCCTCTTCCAGTGTTTCCTTCCACACACGCCATATATATCTGTTTCGTTAGTCGACTTTCATTCATCCTTTCAATATGTCCAAACCATCGAAGCATTCCCTTCTCTACTTTAACCACTACATCTTCATTCAAACCACAACGTTCCCTAATTACAGTATTCCTTATTCTATCTCTTATAGTCACACCACACATCTTGCGTAAAGCTCTCATTTCCACTGCATTTATTCTGCTTTCATTCTTCTGCTGCCACACCCAACTTTCACTCCCATACATCAAAGTCGGAACCAACACGCTATTGTGAATAGCCAAACGAGATTTGGTAGATACATTTTGGCTCCCCACAAGAGCGCTGGTGGCACCATTTACTTGCGTTCCGGCTTTAACTCTCTTTTCAATATCCCCGTCACATTTCCCATCCCTAGTGAACATACTTCCCAGATAAACTTCCCAGATAAACCAGATAATCCATAATCCTCCAGAGATTTTTCTTTGCGCAGTGTACAAATTTTTTCTTTCCTTATCTTTGCTTATCGAAACAAACATGAAAGGTTAACGTTTTCCTGGAAACAATAATTAATATCGATTTCCTCAAAGAAAACGTTCTCATACAATTGTCTATTAATAGCGCAAATTCTTTTACATTTATTCACCATTGGAATTATAGATCGTACGGATAATTGGCTGACATTGTTGTCGCTGGGTTCCTAATACCTGATTTATTATTGAACCAGCTCTGTGTAGATTGGCGGTTTTCTTTAATCTTTCAGTTAATTGCAGGCTTTGTGTTACTTCTACGCTTGTACTGAGCTCGCTCCTCTGTTAAGCCTTGTGCTCATAAAAATTTAAATAAGTCATGAGCATCTGTGATACAGACAAGAAGCTGACAACCGTGTTCCATTTCGGACTGGTCAGAAATGTTGCTACAATTATAGAATATTACGACCTGTGAAGTGGTTATAGTGGCATAGCATAGCGTAGCATATGCTCACGAGTATATTCCCCGAGAGGGTAGTCAGAGATATTCTGAAACCTCAGAACATCCACGTTTTACTTGTAGTACAGAAACTCTATGCAATGTGACGGGTAGTGAGCCACTTGGAATGGACAGTGAGTAAAATACATACCTCGAAATTGAAGCATGCAGGTTTCCTCACGATGTTTTCCTTCACCGAAAAGCCAGTGGTGTTACAAATCGTACATAAATTCCGAAAAACTCATTGGTACGAGTCGGTCTGGATGGGGATCGAACTATTGCCTCCTGCAAGGCAAGTTTACTCGCCACCGGACCACCACGGCTTCTTTTGTAAATTTGTCGTGGATGTACATGAAAGATATTGTCAAAAAAACTAAAAAAAATAAATACGTAATGCATTAAAACTATTTTAGAATTTTTGTCTGTTTATTTGTGCACGCATCACTTAAAACCTACTGAACCGATTTGGATGGGGTTTTCACAGAAGCATAAGGCTTAGTATGGATTAACATTTTGTTTTATCGCAATCGGTCCACTCAATCAAAAATTAAGTCTTTAAAGTCAGTGGTCTACGCTTACGTAGTCACAGAGGCGTTGCTGGTCTTGATAGAAAACGTACGTTTAATTTCGCCATGGTCACTGCTTCATAATATTTGTCAATTTCCTATTAGTTTTATCATCATCTCTAGTTATCGACGGCTATCACAAATCAACATTATCGGAAAGATAACGGCAGATAAAAATAACATAAGTTTATACATAATACGCCTACTTAGAATGATGAAATTGTATCTAAAGCAATTATTTACTTCTTTGTACATTATACAGAATATAAAAAAACACCCTAGTAATATGTTTGCAAACTCACAAACAGTATAAATAAATAAATATCTTGGACATTGTCACACAAATTAGCTAGCCACATTTAAAGTACCAGAATCTAACCTGAACTTGTGTTATGATGACTAGACAACGATATAGAATAAATATATAGATACAAACATCCATGACTCGGGAACAAATATTCATATTCATCAGACAAAAATTCTAAAAAAAGGTTGGTTTGGAGTCCGGGATACCTAAAAAGCGTATAGTAATCTTTTTCATATAAATATCTTCATTGTACTGACACATTTTTGTTACAGTTTAGAGTAAGATAAGATTAGGATTAATGTAATTTTTTGTTTGTTTTTCACATTGTGTGTGTGTACCATCCATCCCGTGGGAGTAGCTGAGTACTTAAATGTGGTAAACAGTTAAGCATAAGCATATGCTCACGACTATATTCCCCGAGGGGGCAGTCAGAGATATTCTGAAACCTCAGAACATCCACGTTTCACCACTAGTACCGAAACTCTGTCCAGTGTGACGGGGGTGAACCCGTCGCCACTTATAATGGACAGTGGGTACAATACATGCCTTGAAATTGAAGCATGCAGGTTTCCTCACGATGTTATCCTTCACCGAAATTGTAACACTTGTGATATAATTATGAAAAAAGGGTCCCGTTTTCGTGGAAGAAGAAAATAAGATAAATCTACGCTTTTTGTTCGCCTTCGAGGCCCTTTAAGTACTTTTTACCGACTCAATCTGCTTTTTTAACACGGAATTACATTTTGGGAAGTAGGAAATGCATATTGTTTGGCCTCAAGACTCGAGATGCACTTAGTTCGTCACGGATGAAGTATGGCCATCGAGTTTTTTAGTGAACCAACCAAGAGAAGTTCTCGAAGTCACTATATTCACTTGAAAGTTAAAAGTTAAATGGTTTTAAATAACTGAATAGATGGCATCGATAAAATGTCAAAGTAGGTACCTACGGTTAGTACGGTACGTAGGTAAATGTGATTTTTTTAAGAAAACACTTCCACATAATGGATACCATGTGAGTTGACAAAACCATTCCTAGTGCCTGGGGCTGGCATAACCTCAGGGTTAAAAGCCCCTATTGAAAAAAATAATAATAATAAAGAATTTAAAAAAAAACCTGGATGCCAAAATACAAATTAGAACAATATTATACAAACCTTTCGATAAGACGACAATTCGGTATGTCAAGTTATTTTGATCTTAATTTTATGTTTTATACAGAAAACGTAATTTTAAGAAACATATTTAATTTGTGATGCGATTCATCGAGTTTATCAATATAAATTTGATTTTAAATTACGTTGAACTGTAATCTCTGAATGCAAAAATGGTGGAGAGAAAATAATTCGCACTCCATGGAGAAAAAACACTGCTTTATTAAAAAACAAATAAATTCCTGCCTTCTCTTTCTAACTCAATGCTGGAAACAGAAACGGCAACATCAAATGTCAAATTCTGACATTGTGAATGTATTTTTTCTTAATGGCCAGTAAATTTAAGTTGCATTAAGCTGAAGAAGAAATTCTAATGCGTATGTGAAGTCTAATCCGCATTGAGCACGCCTAGTGGACTGACGCTAATACACCTTCTCTGAAGGTAGACCTGTGCCCTGAAGAGGGAGATATACAACGTGTTAATGAATAAGCGCAAAACCTCTTACACCCCAACTGATTTATAACAAAATAATTCGATTGAAACAATAACTTCATTATTGTGATACTTAAAATTTAAAGTGATATGCGTTGTGGTCCAGTGCCGAGTAACCTTGCCTGACATTCAGGAGGCGATGGTTCGATCCCCGTCCAGGCCGACTGGTACCAATAAGTTTTTCGGAATTTATGTGCGATTTGTAACACCACTGGCTTTTCGGTGAAGGAAAACATCGTGGGGAAACCTGCATGCTTCAATTTCGAGGCATGTATTCCCCAAGACACTGGACAGAGTTTCGGTACTACTGGTGAAACGTGGATGTTCTGAGGTTTCAGAATATCTCTGACTACCCCCTCGGGGAATATAGTCGTGCTTATGCTTATGTATGCATGCTGTAAAATTTAAAGTTATTCGCATTTTAAGTTTTGATACAAACATGATATGTTATCATTGGATACATTTTAAGAATCTTGTTTTGGTAGTAAGTAGGGTGAGAGTGCCCGAGTGGTGGAATAATATCAAGTTCAGTAAATTAAACTATGTTGAAACCATGATAATTCGATTCTGCTCTCGATTCTAAACAAACTACTTTCTAGTTTTGTGTTAATTCATTAACACGTTGTATAGGCCGATGATGATGATGACAACAAATGTACAAATATGTATACCCGTATACCATCTCCGTTCCCTACTGAGTAAAAACTGAAATTGCTCACTCATTTTCTCCTTGGTACCTACATAATATTGATTGCCTATTGTTAGGGTAGGAGGGTAGTGATGCTAAAACCGTTCGCGGCGCGTGATAAATCGTTCCTCCATGACTCGAAAAACGTTACTGTGCTATTAAACTAAGTGATGGCGGCCACTGAATTTTTTTAATTTATAGATCGCGGAACGCTGATGAAAGCGCTTGGTGGAATTTTATGAGCATTTTATAATTGCAGGTTAAAGAGGTTTCAATTAAATATGATGAAACATTACAGTTTTGAGAGTTTCGTAGTCAACAAGTGTCCTAGGTACTGTTTGTAGTACTAGACACTCTTTCTTATACTTTGACTTCGCGGAGCCTGGGTTTGAAAAACAGCGCTGCGCAGTCAGCCCTCTGGCTGTTGTCAGTAACATTGAGATCCTGTACTCTTGCCAAATTATTATTTTATAAATTACCCGCGACTTCGTCTGCACAATTTATATACCATATTTTAAGTCAGATCATAAGCTATCAAAAAAAAAGTTTCATCGAAATCGGTTCAGTCGTTTTTGCGTGATGCTATTACAAACATAGAAACAAAAAACAAACAGACAGAAAAATTTCTAAAAAAGGTTGATTTGGAGTCCGGGATACCTAAAAACCATATAGTAATCTTTTTCATGTAAATATCTTCAATGTACACGCTTCTGTTACAGTTTTATAATAGTTAAGATTCTGATATTTGTGATCCAGTCAATACATTATTAAAGTTACAGAGAGTGGTACCAACTTTAATGCCTTTTTTTTGACATACACCGAAGAGATTAAAGCATTCTCGGCACCATTTTACGGGTCGATTCATATTTTATTCAAAGGAGCTTTTGTCTTTTCAAGAAAAAGATGGGCACGAGTGAAAGTGTAACTTAGCGTAAATGTAGCGCCTTTCAATTTGCTCTGAGATTAGATTTTTATTGTTGCATCTCTTGTTTACGTTTGTTATCATGTCTTCAGTTTGTTTTTGTTTTTAGGGTTTCGTATTATTAAGCCTACGTTGTCCGTCCGTCCTACCTATTTAATGCTGTAACTTTTGAACCGTAATAGCTAGACAGTTGAAATTTTCAAAGAATTTGCATTATGCGAGAGAGAAGAAGAAACGTTGAAAGAAATTAGTTTCTTCTCTCTTCTTTTTCTTTATTTTTTACTTTTTTTCCTTTTTTTATGTGTAAGTAAATCTGCCAAAATAATGCATATTCTGCGAAAATGTCTACCGTCTTGCTATTATAGTTCAAAAGATAGGTATAGCCTTAGATTTATAGGTAGGACAAACAGACAGACGATGGTAAGGATCCCGTAGGGACCTTTTGGGTACGGCTCCCTAATTATGGAATCGATTTTTTTCTTCTACATTTGTTCTTGCAAACCACTATAAAACTAAAAGTAATTACCAAAAACAAATCGCCCCATTCCCGTTAACCCCGATCTCCAAAGTCGATATAAGGGCGCTTCTGCTAATAAATTTGGGTATGATTATAAGGGTCTAGAACCCTCGATATTGTCTGAGGAGCTGTTATCTTTGCCATTGTAACCTACATCCTACATAAGACAAAGTGAATTGATTATATTAGGTATATTGGTACCTATTGTGTAAGAATTGCAAAACTAAAGTGGAAATGGGCAGGGCACATTGCTCGTAGAACTGATGGCCGATAGGGCCAAAGAGTAACAGAGTGGCGACCGCGTATTGAAAAACGCAACTTGGGTAGGCCCCCCATGACTTGGTGAAGGCGGCAGGAACCCGTTGGATGAGAGTAGCGCAGGACCGGTCGTTGTGGCGATCCTTTGGGGAGGCCTATGTCCAGCAGTGGACGTCTATCGGCTGATAATGATGATGATACATATTACTCCAAACCCACCCAGTACCTAAAAATAACATAAAATCATTGCCATAGTAAAAAACTAAATTAATGCCGTGTTTCAAAAAACAGGAAATAAAAAAATACATTTTTCTCGAATACGAGTTGATTAGGGAAAGATACACTAATCAAGCAGTACCTAGTTTTTATTGTAATACTTTTTTGCACTCACAGATATAAATACTCGTCGAAACAGAATAATAGACATGTATGGTCACCCTCTCACCCTCAGGTGAGGAATCGCTCATGTGATTGCTCTTCAATTGAAGACAACAGCGATCGTGGTGCTTCCGGAATCCCCAGAACAGCCTTGCAACTTGACTATGAGCGTGTCACATACATAAGGTGTAATAATGATGCGCATTGTTGTATATCCAAGTTATACAACGTGTTAATGAATAAGCGCAAAACCTAATACACCCCAACTGATTTATAACAAAATAATTAGATTGAAACAATAATTTCATTATTTTGATACTAAAAATTTAAAGTTATTCGCATTTTAAGTTTTGAGGCTAAAATAATTTGTTATCATTTCAGCAATGAATGAAAGCGGTAGCGTGCTCGTGGATACATTTTAAGAATCTTGTTTTGGTAGTAAATAGGGTGTGAGTGCCCGTGCGATGGGATGAGATCGAGTTCAGTACATTTAAAATTTTCCAAACAATTTATTTAATATTTTGAAAAAAAAAAACATGTTGAAAACATTATAGTTCGATTCTGCTCTGTATTCTAAACAAACTACTTTCTAGTTTTGCGTTAATTTATTAACACGTTGTATACACAGGCCTACTTAAGAAAGGTTACATTTTTACGTACCCGAAATTGACAAGCATGTATGAAGCGGTTCATTTAATTATGAAAAGGAAATAGAGGAAAACCAGGATGGTAACAGGTGGTGAATTTTCTTCCTTGATGATGAGTAGGTATTGTTATAATACAAATTGTGGACAAGCCAAATACTTAGACAAATTATATACCGACCCGCCTCGCCTTAGCATTTCCCCTCTGCCGTGCAAGATCAAAAGATCTTACTCATTTACATACAATTTTATACCTTATCACTAAACGCGACAGCCTATAATTGCGGAACAATAATTTCGAACTTATGACGTTTGGGGTTCACGTGCTACCTCGCCTCCCGCAAAAAGTGGCCGAAAAGTTTGTTAGTAGAATTACACGCGTACTTTGTCCTCATATAAGTAGTCTAAGGCCAAATATTGCAAGAATCACGAAGTGAAGAGACAATAAAACTAATTCAATGGTTAAATAGCATATAATGTTTCACTACTGCTTGTTCAGTATATTAAAATTAGGGGCACAAAATATCGCGTCAAATTTTTTTGTCAAAAGTACCAAATACAACGGTTCCGTTTTATCTTCAAGGAAAATCCAAACAAAAGGTTTACTAAGTTGGTAATTTCTTATCTGTGCTCCACCAAAACCAGCCTTGTAGTAAAGTAATCCAACATTTTCATTATAAATGCTAGAAGGGGAGAGTGCTTAGAAAATAATCTTTTGAAATAAAAGCAACTACCAAAGGAAACACTGGATTTAATAGAATAAAAGAGTTCCCTATAGTGTACTAGAATTTTAGATCATAAGTGGATGAAATTTCAAATTACTCTGAAGGTTTTTGTTCCATTTTGGTGGGAGTTTTAATTATGATAATAATGAAACTTATTGATACCTAAAGTGTTGTAACCTCCAGCGCTGATGGCAGATATTAGATGGTATAAAGCATGGGTTTAAAACCAACAATACCTATGCCAGTTTCCTGGTATAAATTAAAAAGTTACTTGCCTTAAGTTGATCGCACACCTGTCCACCGAAAGAGCCGAAAGAATTTAATTTTAGAATTTAAAGAACTTGCATAAAAATACTATGAAACATAGTTTCGTTCGGGCGCGGTTCGGATTCTTTCGGCGCGTACAAGAAGTGTGCGATCACCTTCAGAGTCAATTTCTCCAGCTATGAGAAATAGGCCACTAAAAATGTTAGCGTATAGTTAGCGTATAGTTATGGAACTCATGTCTATTTATTCTCATAATCTCTAGATTATAGCGGTAATATTAGCTATACCTCATCTTAATGGAGTGTCGCGTAATCGCAGTTGGCGCACATCTTGTCTTGGTAAAATATGTTGGTTTTTATCTTTATTTTCCTATGAACATCTAAGACATACACGCATTTTTTTAAATGTGCCGTTTTAACAAGAAAAAAGGAACTAAGCAAAGAAAGTCAAAAAAGTGCATTTTTATATTGATATCATAATTCCGGTTGCATTTTTACCTAATCTTTCGTCCGATTACAAAATTAAAGTTTTAGAGTGTAATACCATCAATAAACGTTAACATTTGTGGGTCTAAACGAAATTGACTCCTTTTATTCTTACAGAATTGTTCTTTAAAAATGCCAAAATTTCGCAGCCCCATTTGACGTCGGTCTTCCATGAAGTAACACAGATTCTTGTGCTACATTCAAGCCACAAAAGTGTAGGCAATCGCAACGTCAGTGACGTAAAGAATCAATTAATCTTGAAACACGTTCAGCACTCGGATTGTTCCTTATCGGTTCTGGTTCACAAGGCCACTGCAGCTTCACGCCGACGTTGATAGATGGGGGCTTGATGAATTACTTGTGCCTTTTGAGAGACCGATAATGTTACGAGAATGAAATGAAACGTTTCCGTACTATATTTTTGTTTGTTTAAATCAAACGATTATTTTGCATACTATACAGAGTGTAAGGAAAATTATCATTAATCTTTACACCACTTACTCTACCTATCAAACTAAACAACTTTTACAATGGGATCAAACCTGTCAGAACAAAAAAATATCAGCTTTACTTCTTTTTCATATTCATAAAAAAAATTTGCTATTCCATACGTTTAGTACTGCAATGCCTACTTGACTCAAACGTATGGAACAGCAGATTGTTTTGTTTCGGCCTGGTTTGTTCCCATAGTAAAAGTTGTGCAGTTTGATGGGTAGAGTATGGGTAGAGTGGTTTAAAGATTAATGATAATTTTACTTACACTCTGTATAGTATGCAAAATAAACGTTTGATTTGAACAAACTATAGTACGGAAACGTTCCATTTCATTCTCGTAACATTATGGGGCCCCCCAAAAGTATGTGACAACGATTTACATTATTTAATGTTTATAATAATTTACGACATCAAAATCTTGACAGGTCACAACTACAATATTTTATGGATTTGTGACCTGTCAAGATTTTGATGTCGTGTTTGATTTTAGTACGATACGTTTTTAATATCGTGCCTTAGCATCAAACCTCAATGACGTTGGTTCGACAGAACCGAAGAAAATTGATAGGAGATGAACCGGCTATTTATATCTTAAGCTTAGTTTATCAGTGTCAAGATTATGATCGACGCTATATAGGATCCTTCTTAATAATGCTGACGGTTTTGTAAAGGGATGATCAGATCATCAAACTGAACAACTTTTTCTATCGGACCAACGTCCAAATCGCGAATAAAAATCAGCTGTTCCATAGAAATCTGCAATCTTATGTACTCTACTCTATGAAAATGTATGGGACAGTAGATTTTTTTTCGCGATTTGCATATTGGTCCCATATAGAAAGTTGTTCAGTTTTATGGTTGGTATCCTCTTAAAAGGATAGGCGGGTGCCGTTAGTCCATACAAAAAATCACGTTACACAATAATTAATCACTATAGCCACATCGGGCACGATTAATTGGGTTAGTCTCATCTAAAATCTTACGGATCTATCTGCGCAGTTAATTTGTTTAAACCGCGCAAACTAATCAGGATCCTTTACTGGCAAAAATAACCTGCTTCTATTGGTCGATTGATTTCGCGCCCATGTCTGGTCTTGACAATGTTACACTATGTAATTGAATATTTTTTTAAATGATGTGTTTTGTAGAGTTTTTGGTCGCATCTTCTCTACAACGGAACACCTTCCGAGACGCAGTGGTAGAGTCAAAAATGACGTCAGAAAGCTATCCTTGTGATATTATTTTGAATAAAACATTTTGAGTTTTTACCAGAGAGCTATACTAGGAATCGGAAAAACTTTCGTCCTTATTTGAAATGAAGTATAAACGGGCGCGACCTTTTGTCGGCGAGTGTGGCTTTTCAGTACGTATAGAGCCTTAGACGATAGCATAAATATTAAATCAACATTTGTATCTTACGTGTTTGACTAACTGAATTTCAAAATTTAACACAAAGTTAGAACGAACACGAATTTAATCTAATTCTCGAAGAAATTCTAAAATATAATGCGGGTATAGTCAAAGGAGTTGTAAATTCTCTAACTTTCGACGTTTCGCCAAAGGCTTTTGTCTGTACGAAATACCTAAGTATTTCTAACTCGTAAGCTGAACGTTTGGAGAATAGTTGTTGAAATGAATATTTATGTCTGTTATGTTTGACCTATATGTTCGAAGTGCAACTAGATGATATCGGAATGCAATATTAATAGTAACCTATATCCATATATCCATATTGTACACAGGGTGATAGACAAACACCTAGACTGGACAAGGAGGATAATGGCGGGTTGGGATCATTTCGGATCTATTTGGGATAAATATTCGGATAAATTTAAATCTTTAAGAGCTATGCTATGTACCTACTATATTTATTTCTAATGATATGCCCACATAAGTTACCTACTTACTCGTATTTGTAATGTTCATAGTTGCTGTGCCCTACAGGGTCCATAATGATCTCTTAGCTTATAAGTTAACACCTTGTTGTACATTATGGAATGCAATAAAATATTGAGTATTGAGTAATTACCTAAGTGAAAAGTCGCATGGATTTTTATAAATCAGAAATTACTAAATAATTTTTGACAAACGCTTGCTGCTACAATTAATGTGGAATGCGGTAGGTATAGTAAGACAATAGACTGACGATTTCTTAAAAATGAAATGATATGAAGGGGCAATATTAGGACGAAATACCTTGGAGGCATCTTTTATTTTTCATTTTTCTACTAGATTTATACAATTTACCGAAACCAAAGTCATACTTCAGTTTTCTTTAGTTTATCTAGTGAAATCATAAAAAATCTATAAAAAGTACTTTTGTTAATTTTTTTTAATCGAAAATACGGCACACGCACGCTATTTTCGGAGGGCTGGGCAATTGCGTTTCTCATAGAAAATATTCGTTTGAACCTATGGCCCCTTAAATTATTTTATTTGCTTAAATAGGCGGGGTGTTAAGGCAATGATCCAGGCCATCTAACTAAACAACTTTCTCTACGGGACTAAAACCGAAATCGCGAAAATGCCAACATCTCTATATAGGGTGAAATTGATATAATTAGCATCCTTTTAAACTAAGAGTCTACCTTTTACTATGGGAGCAAATCGACAGAAGCAAAAAAATGGCTGCTTACTAAATTGCAATGCCTACTTGACTCCAATTTCATAGGAAAAGTTGTTCAGTTTGATGGGTAGACTCTTAGTTTAAAGGATGCTAATGATATCAATTTCGCCCTGTATATTTTTTACTAACTATTAGTGTAACGTAAGCCGTTGGTCCCGGCTACTATATCTGGTGGTAGTAGTCGTTACATAAAAACCACGTCGCCGTAAAGCGGTCTGAAAAAACCTTGACACCAGGGCTTGCTGCCCACACGATAAGAAGAAGTGTAAAGGTGCACTTCCGATGCCAGCGGCCGAAGCGACTGACGCGCGCGGCTCGCGGCCAACTGCCGATGCGACACTACTATACTTCATTCCAAATAAGGACGACGAGATTTTCCGATTTCTATTTAGGTTTCTGGCCAATTCTGATTACCAAATGTAATTAATTTATTGGATATCTTGGAAGTTACTAAAGTTAGAGGAAGTGAAGAGAGAGGAAGTGTTTCAAATATTTGTTTCTGTAATGCAAAATAGCCTTAAAATTTCGTTGCTATTTTGTATAGTTACTATAAAAACGTATGGCGCCGCTTTCGATGCCAGCGATAGACGCGTGCGTCAGACGCGTTTGGCCAATGCGATAGACATATGGCACATGACAGAACCACGCGTCAGACGCGCGCGTCAGTCGCATCGGCCACTGGCATCCGAAGTGCACTTTAACGTCGTTAAATTTTTCTCTCTTAGCAATCTTAGCGAAGTATACTCAGTATCTTACGCTAAGAACACTGCAGTTCATAATTGAAAATCAGAGGATTAATAAAAACGCAACCCTCCCTCGATCCTACCGTTCCACCTCCGTTCCATTTCCTTAAGGGATATTAAAGAAAATTATTTTCTATTCCCGCCCACCTCATCCGATGGAAGTGCTAACAATCTACATAAATTACCAAACTCTTCACTTCTTAAACTGAAATTCAGATAGCTCTAAATAAAGTTAAATTTATTTCATTTTCTTACAAATATTCTGCGTAATTTAGAGTTATTTACTGGCTTGTAAGTCGTTTGAAAATGTTTTGGTTGGTTAACTAAGTAAAAGTGTTTTGAAGTTAGATAAATAAAATAAACGGCTACATTTGGACTTATAGGTACAATTTCACGGTAGAAAACCGGCCAAGAGCGCGTCGGACTCGCCCTTGATAGGGTTCCGTAGCAACTGCATAAATAGAATAAGAAAAAAGTAGAAAAATCGATTATGTTACTTAATGTACATTTTGAAAGTTAACGATAGCGCTATTTAATTTCCTGCAACGCCATCTAGTTTGTAATTTGAAAATATATTCATGTTACAGGTTTTTCAGAAACTGGTTGGGTTGTTCTTACCTACTACATTTCTGTTTTTAGGTTATAATATTTTGTGTTCATGCCAAATTTCGTTTCAATAGGTGCAAAAATGAGCGAAAGTAGTTCCTTGTTTGGCTACGGAACCCTAAAAGGGTTATAAGAGTTTGTTCTTGGCTCCTAATATGGTAAAAACTACATAGTCTGTGGTCGTTTTTTTTATATGAACTAGGTATTATTAGCTAGAACCACAGAGTTACTATATAGGAACTATTATTATTTAATACCTTTTGCTATGAACATTTGAATTTAATTTAGGTATTAAAAAATGTAAATTTTTTACGGATTTTTAAACCTTTTTAAATTTCTATTTTATTTATTTATTTACGAGACTCAACAGTTGTTACTCTTTTTTACACTAATATTAATGGCTTACGTTAAGACTAGGTAACAAACATAGCTAAATGCACAACCAATTATAGATATACACTGATATAATTATAAGTTAGTACTTATAGGTATATCAGTTGTATTGTAATGCTGTGCTACATTAGTAGCATTAGTAGCTTTGATTTAAAAGTTCGTATACTCCATTTCAAATAGCAACGAAATTTTAAGGCTATTTTAAATTACAGAAACAGAGATTTGAAACACTTCCTCCCACTTATTCTAAGAACAGCTTTAGTAACGACCACGATATTTCGTATAGTATATCTTTCTGATAAATAAATAATATATGCAAATTAGAATTGGCCAGAAAGATATATAGGAATAGGAAAATCTTTTCGTTCTTATTTGAAATGAAGTATAGGTAGGTATACTTGCATTGTTACGGACCTTTCTACTCTGCCCATTTCCTTCATCTTCATAAACGATAGCAAATATTTTATTTCAGCAATTCTCTAAGTAATCTTTGGAATATTTTATACATATAATAGCTACAGGCGCAGATTTATAACATAATCCTAATTCCCTTCATAGGATTGAAGCTGGCTTAGCAACAACTACCCTGTAAGACGGCAAACCATTTAAGTTAGACCTCTGAAATTCTGAAGATTTAGATATCTATTTAGATTAGTTAACGCTTAAGAAAGTTCTTGTTATACTAGTTGATCTCACGGATTCAATGTAATCGAAATCGACATTTCTTTTTACACAAAGTGACGGAAACACCTATTCCAAATAGGTAATGTCATAAGAAATTTATATATTTATTTATTCTTTCCAGCCTGGGACCCCTTGTTTTATATAAAAATTCAAAAAGTAATTGACAGTTTTTTAAGATGATGATCAGACCATCAAACTGAACAACTTTCTCTACGGGACCAATGTCGAAATCGCGAAAAAAAAATCAGCTGTTCGATACTAAACTGAAATCTTATTCGACCCAATTGTATGGGACAGCTGATTTTTTTGGTGATGGTCTGATCACCCCCTTAAAAAAGTGTCAGCATATTATGAAAGACCCTATATAAAGTTTTGGCTACAAAAAATTATTGATGACATCATAACTTTAAAGAACTGCCGATGCCGGTCGAAATCATTGTTCTAACCTGAAGCATAGCTTAAATACTTTGCCTGAAGTACCTGTGTACCAAACAGCTATCCTGATTTGCGCCTTTTTATCGATTTTGGCTTTGTACAGCTTAGACTAAATGAGACACTTTATACCTTTATTTAATTCATACCTTTTCAGGACTTCGTAATCTCAAATAAATAGTATGAACGCTCTAGAACACTTTGTAGGTAAGCACCTACCTGTCCAGCCAGACACCAAATATTGACTTACAAGTTTCTATGTTTATACCTAAGCTGAATTAATTTATACTAACAATATTATTTTAAGAAACACAAACAAGGCCAGGTCTCTAGACGATTTGGGATCAGCCCAGCAAAATTAAAAAATCATAGCTCTCCTTTGATTAATCAAAAAAAGGAAGACGCCACCGCCGCTGGCACTCATCCCGCGTTTGCCTGCTTAACTCAGTCCAAAAACTTAGTTTGTTTCCCCCACCACGCTCGGGAGCCTTTCTGGTACAGATAATTTCACTGGCTATCCAGAGGGTCAATGCGGCCAGCATCTTAGGGACGTTTGAGCCGGGGTTTTGCAGGGCAGTGCCTTTAGTTTAACTAGTGATAGTCTGTCGAAGCTTGCATGCGGATTATATCTTGTGTTGCCATTGACGAAGCTTATAGCGAATATAGATGAATTTGATTAGGGTTTGACGAAGCCTGCGTTGCAGATTCAATGTTTTTGGTATATCGTTTTTAATTTGAATAAATGATTTTAAAGGTTTGTTTCCTAAACTTAGTAAATCTCATTATAGACAAAACGGTTTCTTTGATTACACTTGCGTCTATTCTATTTCTAGCTCGTGTGGGTGAGAGAAACAGTACCGCACTAGCATAATGTTGGGACAGTCCAGCCTGTTCGATCAGGGAGGTGTTGGGACCGCGCTGCACCTTGAGATTGACATTACAGGAATATACAAATTCCAATCCTAATTCGTATTATGAATAATGCATAAATTCCGTACGAATTAGGATGTGTGAAATTAAAAAATAGTACTCTAAGAGCGCTAATTGTAAAGGTACTCAAAAACAACGCGAGTGGTTCGCCTTGAACCTCGAATATTTAGGAAGCGTCACATTTTGTGGGGCAACTTCCTTTTTTAGTTCTGATCTAAGTAACTGCAGCATTTATTCGAAGGCGAGTAGCTACCTACTGTCTGGGCAGATTAAAATTTCAGGCCATACAGACGCCCACACAGAAAGAAAACAGTATAATATTAAGCGCCTATTTATATTATATTTAAATCTTTAGGAATAGAGGAAAACGATTTAGCAGAGCGAGATTATCTTTCAAAGGAATCGTGAAATTCCGTTATTTGATACAATACCGACATTATGAATGTCTTTGTTGCTAAATTCGTATTTGTCTCGATTGTAGGTTTGAAACACCGTATTTTCAAGCTATGTAGTTGAAAATATTAAATTCAAGATTGAAAATTATGGTACCTGGTTAGTAGAACACACAACCTTAATTTGTCTATCTGCATGCTCACGACTATATTCCCCGAGGGAGGTAGTCAGAGATATTCTGAAACCACAGAACATCCACGTCCACAACCGAAATACTGTCCAGTGTTACGGGGTGTGAGCCCGTCGCCACTTGTAATGGACAGTGGGTACATGCCTCGAAATTGAAGCATGCAGGGTTGTTTGTTGTTTCCTCACAATGTTTTCCTTCACCGAAATGCCAGTGGTGTTACAAATTAGAAATCGTACATAAATTCCGAAAAACTCATTGGTACGAGTCGGCATGGATGGGGATCGAACCATCGCCTCCTGCACGGCAGGCAAGGTTACTCGCCACTGGACCACCACGGTTTTATCTAGTATAGGATTAATGAAGTCACCCTATTACGCACCACTCCTGGGACAATAAATTTTGTGAGACTGAACAATCAGTGTGAAGATAGGCTCCTCGTAATGTTCATCCATCAGATCTGATTATAATATCATAAATTCAATACATTGAAAAGCGTTATTGGAGCAAAAAACGTATCAAAAGTGAGCTCATACATAATCATTCATTTCATTCCGATATCCGATTCACTGCTTTCAAATATTACCTAAAACCTGGCGACCCAATAAAGCTATCTTCGTCTTGGTTAGTATTTGAAACTTTGTGACATAAGACTACATGCCCTATGGTCCTCTAATGCAAAACTAACACATTTGCTAAATTTAATGTAGTGCTAATACATAGGTTTCTTACTCGGTAATCATCAATGCTAGCACTAAACTATCTCCTACTGCAACCAACAATGACTTAAATACACTGTGTGCGTATCGATTTACTAAATAACATCGCACTTTCCTTTCTGCACTTTGGTTACTAAGAAAATTGCGTATTCGAATTCTAGAGGAGTATATATACTTATGCTGCAGACTTAGTATAGCAATAATCGCTTCGGATACTGTCTATTGCGTGTCATAAATCAGACTGATATCGCGGATGCTACAAAAGTTATGGTGCCACCATAAATTGAGTGTATTGACGGTTATGGCCCCGCTAGCATTTTGACTGTGACCCAAATCGGTCGATCAGCAAAAGTGTAACCCAAGATTACGTGATCTCTGATCGTTTGATCTGGTAAATAATCTTTACTTCATTCCTTATAATAACGAAAAGATTTTCCGATTCCTATTCTCTGGCCAATTCTGATTGAGAAATATAATGTATTTACTACTTTATTTACTTGTACTTATTTTAGTTACAAGTTCTTAATATATTTTTTTTCATTTTTAATTTACCTACCTTTATTTGTTTTATGTTAATAAATATACTTCTCCTTTACTAGAAAGATATACTATCCGGCAAAATGTTGGCCGTTATTAGAGCTGTTCTAAGAATAAGTGAGAGTAGATGTTTCACATTTCTGTTTCTGTAATCCACAAAAGCCTTCAAATTTCGGTGCTATTTGGACTGGAGTATAGGTAGGTACTAAGAGTTTAATGAGGTCTGTAACAATAAAGAAAAAGATTTGTAACTAATTGTTACTACCTATTTCAAATATTGGGCATCCTATGCAGAGCTGAGGACCAAACCGTTTGCTCCAATCCCGCCTAAGGGTTTGTTGTGACAGGACTGAAGCTTCTACTACAATATAATCCTGAATAGTAAGATGGGAATAGGATGCAAGCTTTGACATCTTGACAATAGGTTTAACTACCTCTCGCCTTGCTTCAGTGTACCTAACGTCTATAATATACTTTAGTTTCTGCGTAGTTTCTGCGTAGATTCCACGTCGTAGAACGTAGGTACGAGTAGATGAATATTCTATGTAGTTATGTATTATTTACCTAAGATTCGATTAGACTAGAAGTAATTGGAAAGTTCTAGATAAATTCAAAATGAAAATAATTTTTCAGCATTTAGTTATTTACTTTTTATTATAATTAAAAAGAGCTACGCGTTACTTAAATTTGTACTTGTACCTATACTTCATTCCAAATAAGGACGAAGATATTTTCCGTATCCTATTTTAGCTTTCTGGCCAATTCTGATTAGGAATTAAACTTTATTTATCTGAAAGACTAGATCTGACATATCTTGGACGGTACTAAAGCTGATCTAAGAATAAGTGAGAGTAGGTACACACGGCGACAGATCAACCTACCCATAGTTGAACTCTATGTTCATGGACATAAGGTCTAACTATGGGTAGGTTGATCTGTCGACGTGTGTACGTGTTTCAAATCTCTGTGTCTGTCATTCAAAATTATCTTAAAATTTCATTGCTATTTGGAACGGAGTATAGGCTAGTGATTGCAAAGTTCCTTTTAAATTGCATCACAATCGTGAGTTGATTTAGGTCTCTGTATGCACATATTAAGCTAACTGTTTTATCGACATTCCATATCATCATCAGCCTATATATTTACGTATGTACGTATCACCGTATCCAACTGCATGGCTACATGCCTTCTTCCATAGCATATGCTCACAACTATATTCCCCGAGGGGGCAGTCAAAGATATTCTGAAACCTCAGATCATCCACGTTTCACCAGTAGTACCGAAAACGGTCCAGTGTGATGGGGGGTGAGGCCGTCGCCACTTATAATGGACAGTGGGTACAATACATGCCTCGAAATCGAAGCATGCAGGTTTCCTAACGATGTTTTCCTTCACCGAAAAGCCAGTGGTGTTACAAATCGTACATAAATTCCAAAAAACTCATTGGTACGAGTCGGTCTGAACGGGGATCGAACCATCGCCTCCTGCACGGCAGACAAGGTTACTCGCCACTGGACCACCACGGCTTGAATGACTTCTTTGCCTTAATAAATAAGTGTTGGAGAACGACTGAAGTCGCAATCATAGCCGAGTGATCAACATGATGGAAGAAAATTATCAAGTTACCCTACAATATGGCCTGGCATCGGTCTTATGTCTAACGACATTGATCGGGACCAACTGCTAATGTGCCCTCTTTATAGCACAAAACGAACAATGCTTGAGAAAATCTTAATATCTTAGTCTACGATAAGGATGAGTTTACTTATGTTTAGTGAAAAATAAATGTACAAATACGAAATAAGAAAATAAGAGATGAAAATGTGAAAATTATTCTTTCCATTACTCACATTATTCTTTGTAGTTAAGGAAACAGGGTCACAGTTGATCGTACGATGAAAAAATTCATGTCTACGCTTAAATTTTCAGGTTATTGAACCAGTGAAAACGTTGGTTGCATGAGCTTAAGCAATTTGGGACAAGACTTTAGGTATCGTGGATGAGATAGGTAATATTTTGACGACGAAATTATTCCGCCTACACATTGTCTATGTATATATTGTATTTCATTTGGAATGTCTTAAAATGTAAACAAAAAAATTAACCTCAATTCTTTCAAAATTTAGTCCTTCACTCAAAGCCTCGTGGGGGGAAGTGGGGGCTTCGTGGCTAGTAATCCCAATTCGTACAGAAAGCGACGTCAGATCGGTCTCAGTCGTCGTCAGAGTCATTCATACAAATTATTTAAATTTTATTTACGATTGATTCGACGTGGATGTTATGAGTTTTCAGAATATCTCCGACTACCCCCTTGGGGAATATAGTCGTGAGCATATGCTTATGTTTATTTATATCATCACTATTGTTCGGTTGTTCACACGACTCGTTAGGAAACCTGCATAATGCTGATGAAGAAATTCCTTTTATTCTATGAATATGTGTGAAGATTCACTTAAAATAATTTATCCATATAAGGACGAAAAGAGTTACCAATTCCTATTTAGCTTTCTGGCCAATTTTGATTAGCAAATATAGTTTATTTATCAGAAAGATAGACTATCCGACATATCTTGGACGTTACAAAGCTGGTCTAAGATATAATGTAAGAGTAAGTGTTTCAAATCTCTGTTTCTGTAATTTAAAATAGCCTTAAAATTTCGTTGCTATTTGAAATGGAGTATAGGTAAGTTACGTTAAAACTTAAGATGACAACGATACTCTTTACGAAACCTTAAATATGGTAAAACGACGGTATGGTATGGTATAACAACATGATAGCACAGTCGGTAGTGAATCTGTCTCCTGTGCCGAGGGTCGCGGGTTCGAATTCCGTAAGGGACAAATACTTGTATGATGAATATTAATATTTGTACCTGAGTCGTGGATGTTTGTATCTATACCTGTATTCTATATCGTTGTCTAGTCATCATAATACAAGTCCAGGCTAGATTCTGGTATTTTAAATGTTACTAGATAATTTGTGTTGACTAGACAATGTCCAAATAAAAAAAAACAACCTTGCTACAATCACTATTAGTTCACGCTTAAAAATATATTAATTTGATAGTTGTAGCAAAGTTTATGAAAACCCCGAAAAGAATTAATATTATTTTCTATTCAATTAGCGTTTGTTTACATTATAAGATATTTATAACGGAATGTGTGGATAACAATATATAATAGGCTTAAACAGAATTTGTAATTAGGTTTGTTTTGAAGTTGATCTCATGAATACAGATTGTGTTGTAGTTTAGAAGTAATTAAAAATATATTGTTATACTAATAAATATTATAACATCGCTCCAGTACAACATCAATAGGTAAAGCTACCTACTATATTTACTGAATCCGTAATCAGTCATGAATTTTATATTTTGTGTTGTAGTACCTTTATAAATCTTAACTATTATAAAACTGTAACAAAAGCGTGTCTTTACATTGAAGATATTTACAAAAAAAGATGACGATATGGTTTTTAGGTGTCCCTGACTCCAAATCAACCTTTTTTAGAATGTTTGTCTGTCTGTCTGTTTGTGCGAGCATGACGCAAAAACTACTGAACCGATTTTGATGAAACTTTGTTTGTTTGATAGCTTATGATCTGACTCAAAGTCTGGTATATAATTTGTGTGTTAGGGTAAACGGTTGCATTACCAAGTAATGAACAAGTTTCCCTAAGAAACCTATAAGAAATTACCAAAAACATTTATAGCCTGTTTAAAACACTTTCTGCCTGTTGCACGTACGTTCATTAAAGTTAATACTCCATAAAATCTCTTGCTGTCACTTTTTGTCTTGTTGACGTAGTAAAAGCTAGCCAGAGATTTAATGGAGGATTAACTTTAATGAACGTACGTGCAACTGACCGTTTGACTATTACGCTTACGAAACGAATGATAACGTTTGAGAAAATATTAAAGTTTATTTTTGTGAATTTCCCTTTGTTCCAATGGGAAAGTTGTTCAGTATCATGAGTACAATCACCCGTTCAAGTAATGCAACTGTCTACCCCAACACCCTGTAGAATAAGTAAAGATAACACGTCACTAAACCGGCCAGCAGCTAGTCGTTGGCAGCGACAACCCTATTATCGGCCGATGCCGGTCTCTAATTAATGAACGTCGTTGCTGGCTCAGTAATTAAACCGTATAGCAAATTAACGGGTATTATGGAGAATAGTGGACGTGATTGTAAGTAATTCTTTGTATGGCGTAGATGGGAGTGGGTACGTAATGCGAAACTTGAAGGGAGGGAGAGGAGAGTTCAAGAGAGTAGGTTGTTTTGTTAAGGCTCCTTTCACCGTTCAGTGGCGCCCGCATCACAATTCAAATTCACATCACAAATTTCTCAATCAAGAAAACCTAAATAATGTTGCTAATACCAACATAAAATGTAGTAATTAAAAAAGCTGTATTTCCGCTTCCGCCTTCCGTATTGGTACGGTGCTTGTGCTTGTAACTAACTCTGGTGTAAAAATCACTAAAATAAACCTCCAGTGCTGCAAAAAAGACTTTCCTTTACATCGAACCACTCCTGCCACCAGAAAAACTACAGTCCACTAAAAACCTCTCCAGCGGAGCCGAATAAAAACACCGGTAGGCCACGTTCCCTGCAAATAATAAAGTGCTACTCCAACTTAATACAAAAGCTTTAAAGCTATTTTTATTGAATACTTTTATAGGTTTATCCACCACTAGTTTTATTTAATAAACAAATTTTAAGCGTGTGTTCAGGCAATGAAACTAAACAACTTTCCGTAAGGAACATGGGTCATTTTTTTGGACCTCCCATAGAAAATCGATCGGCTGATCCGTAATTTTGTATAGATCCAAAAAAACAGTCAAGTGCGAGTCGGGCTACCATGCACATACGTAACATAACCTATAAACTTCCAGACATTTCTTTTTCTCCTGGATCTTTAGCGCTAAACTGCCTCCGTGGTCTAATGGTTAAGAGCATTGTGTTCTTGAGACGGAGGTCGTGGGTTCGATTCCCACGGGGGCCACCTAGTGATATGTCACTTTGTGCGTTTTTCCCCAGTTGGTTAGGACATTGCAGGCCGAATCACCTGATAGTCTGAAAGAAAGATGATTTCGTGCTTCGGATGGCACGTTAAGCCGTTGGTCCCGGCTACTATCTCTTGTGGTAGTAGTCGTTACATAAAAACCACGTCAGAGGCCGAAAGGCGGTCTGAAAAAACTCTGACACCAGGGCTTGCCCACTCGATAAGAAGAAGCGCTAGACTGGCTCACACTTGGCCGGTTTTTATACGCTTGTATGTTTTACCGTTTTTACGATAGAGTGAGAAGAAAAAACGTTGATAAAAACTAGTTTCTTGTATGAGGACCCCCATTAATTTTTAAGTTTTAGAAATTTTTGTTATTTGTTAGCAAATTCGCCGTGATAACGCGCATTCTATGAAAATTTGAACTGTCTAGCTGTTTCGGTTCAAAATTTACGGCCCTAAATAGGTAGGACGGACGGACAGACAACGTAGGCTTAGTAATAGGGTCCCGTTTTCACCCTTTGGGTACGGTAACCCTAAAAACCTACAAATTTGAAAAAAGAAAACATCGGCCTTTTTTAATTTTATTTCGTTATTCTTAAAAGTGAAATGTTTATGACAATATTGTTTCGTTTTGGGTTTTCATTATTGAAAAATCTTTAATATTATTGTGCTGAGGTGGGCGGCTACTGTACGGTAAATGCACTCTTTAATTATAATCATTAGCTTCGATGGCAATATGTATTTTAAACGTACCTACTTGTACTCCACTCCACTCGAGCAGTTTTGCTGAATAAGTGACAAAAAAAATGTTAAAACGTACCTATACTCCTTTTTAAATAGCAACGAAAAAAGGCTATTTTGAATTCCAGATACAGAGATTTGAAACACTTCCTCTCACTTCTTCTTAGTGACGTCTAAGATATTCCGGATAGTATCTTTCTGATAAATAAATTATATTTGCAAAAAAGAATTGGCCTGAAAGCAACTGTATAGCAAATGTATTCCTTATGTTAAAAAAAAACACAATCAAAAAAAATATATAAAAAACAAACCATAATAAAATTTTATTCATCTATACTTTATTTCAAATAAGGACGATAAGATTTATAGGAATCGGAAAATCGATCGGCTGATCCGTAATTTTGTATAGATCCAAAAAAACCAGTCAAGTGCGAGTCGGGCTACCATGCACATACGTGAAAACTATGAAAATTTTCCTATTCCTATGAAAGATTCCTATATATATATGAGGATGTTGTGGCACAGTAGTTTATCTATGGTATGACATGTATTTGATTCGATATTGTTTTTTCCTTCTCAAATAAATGGCGGATCGAGAAAGTCGAGTTTTCTTTAAGTTTACGAAATCTGCAAAGTAAAGCGGCAACATGGTGAATATATATATATATATATATAGGAATCGGAAAATCTTATCGTCCTTATTTGAAATAAAGTATAGAAGAATTAAATTTTATTAAGGTTTGTTTTTATATTTTTTTATTTATTATGTTTTTTTTTAACATAAGGAATACATTTCAATTTAAATTTAGGACGCAAACTTATCTCTATTCCCACAATTGGCCTTCCCAGTTTTACTTTATCAAAAGGTCTGAATTCTAGAAAAAAACAGCACACAAACACCTACATATCTAGCAGTTGTTTGCAAAATCTAGTCCCTTGTGGCCTAGCAAAGTACCGAAATATACATACATCTACATTTTATGTCTGAATAGTGTACCTAAATTGTACGCAGAATTTTTGGTGAGTCTAGTGTTTAGATGAAACATTTTTGAAGCTGTTTTTTTGATTAAATGTTAATTGTTGTTCGTCGTTTAATTCTGCAAATGTAGTATCATTTACATCCATTTTTTTAGGTTATTTATCTCAATCTTTATCTTTTGTTTAAAAGAAGTGTGTTGTAGAGTTTCTGGCCGCCTCTTCTCTACAACGGAACACCTTCCGACGCGGTGGTAGATTCAAAAACCTGACGTCAAAAAGTTATCTATGTGATATTATTTTGAATAAACAATTTTGACTTTTGACTTTTTGACTCAAATGATTCTTAATAAAATCTTAATCTTTTGCTTTGAGGGCTTCATAAGTCCTTCTCCACTCACCTTGTCTCTCTCTATTTATCTCTCTCTTTATCTCCGCCCTTGTCTAAGTAGGTCCATCATGTCATAGAAAATGTTTCCGTTTATAACAATCTAAAATTTTTTTGTGTTAATCTTTTTGAAATATCGTTAAGACACAAATTAATGTACCGTTTCCGTATTTTTTTTCCTTTACTAAAACATATATTACGTCCAAACATAGGATAATGTCTTAATTGGACAAATTATCTCTGTAATAGCTTTGTTAGCAACTCAACCGAACACAAACAGCGGGGATGCAAGCGGCTTAGTACACAGAAACTATGTAGGTACCCGGAGGACATAGTATTACGGGAACAATTGAATATCACTAGTTTTCCTCTATGTCCTCAGTAGCCTGGATTTACTACTTAGGTACCTACCTACTTATTCGTGAGGCTTTAGGCTGAATAGTTGTGGAAGTCATTTCTACTTACCAACTTACCTACCTACTTATTAACTTGATGCGTGGTATTTGGCTTTCAATAGCAGCAACACAGTCGAGCCTCGTAAGAGATGACTTAATCTCATTAGGCATTGTTAACATTATATTTTGATGACCTGTTGGTGGCAACCGCGAACCGGGAAGCGCATCATTGGTAGGCCCCCACAAGGTAGACAAACGACTTGGTGAAGGGAGCGGGGGTGTGGTGGATGAAGGCAGCGCAGGACCGGTCGTAGTGGCGATCCTTTGAGAGGCCTATGCCCAGCTGAGTACGTCTGTCACCCTGATATCGGCGTTGATATCCATTGGAGTCACTACATCCAACCCCTTCTCTGATAGTAACGGTATGTAGTAATAGATACTCTTTCTTATACTGTGGTAACGGTTTGCCGTTCCATCACATTTCATATTGTTTTTTTGCACACACGTAATGTACATTTAACGTGTTAATGTATAAGCGCAAAACCACACCCCAACTGATTGTTAACGAAATAATTGCATTGAAACAATAATTTCGTTATTTTATTAATTAAACAGTTATTCATTTTAAGTTTCCATGCAAAAACGATTTATTATTATTTCAGCAATGAATGAAAGCTCTAGCGTGCTCGTGGATACATTTTAACACTCTTGTTTTGGTATTAAGTACGGTGATTGTACCTGTGCGGTGGGTTGATATCGAGTAACTCAGAGTTCAGTTAATTTTAAATTATACAAATAATAATTCAATATTTTGAAACAAATTTACCTATGTTGAAACTTACATAATTCGATTCTGCTCTCGATTTTACAGAAACTATTTCCTAGTTTTGCGTTCTCATTAACACGTTGTATAAATAAATGTATTTTGCTTACCTGACTGCTGTCGTGACGAATTCACTGCAGTATAAATTGACTAGGAGACTCGCATAGAGAGCAAAGTATTACATATAATTTGCATAATTATAATAATTATGCGTGATGAAACCGGCGCCAGAGTGTATATAATATAGTTCCAGGAAAAGCCTTCGTTAACCACTTCCCTAGAAGCATTAATAATACAGTTTCAAAGCACAACATTCATTAAGAAAGACAAAAACAATTTCCTTGTTATTTTCTTCTAAAGTACTAGTACGGTCAGCATCAAAGAAATCTAACCCCCTTGGTTAGGTTTTTTGCTTTCTGTACCTACCTATTTACCTACCATGAATAGGTAATTCATTAAAATCTAAAGAGTTTTCCTGTGCGGGGGATCTGTTTTCTTACAAACATAATTTATAATGAGAGATTCTTAGAATTTGTATAACAAGCTACGTTTTATTTTATTAATGCACAACGACTTAAATTTCAAGGCTTTACGTTAACAGGGTAAAATTGATATCGTTAGGCAAACTTTTAAGTATGTATCAATTTACTTATCACGAAGATGATTGGTTGATAATATACAGGGTCAAATTTAATATGCTGACGGTTTTTAAGACGATGTTCAGACCATGGAACTGAACAACTTGCACTATATAGGACCAATAAGGAAATCACTAAAAAAAATCTGCCATTCCTTAAATTTGGATCGAGCAGGATTTTAGTTTTGTATAAAACAGCAGTTTTTTTTTTAAAGATTTTGATGTTGTACCCATAGAGAAAGTTGTTCAGTATGATGGTCTGATATCAGTGATCTTCCCCCTAAAAACCGTCAGCATATTATAAAGGACCCTATGTATATATTTGAGGTTGTTCGTAAATGGAACTAAAACTTTTGATATTGATTATATGCTACAAAATGGTTGTGAACCATTCACTAAATTTTATATTTAACAAAACATTTTTCCAGTGTATTTATACAGGGTGTAACAAAACACCCTAGTAATATTTAAAGGGGTGCTTCAGACCATCAAACTGAACAAAGTTAACTATGGAGCCAACATCGAAATCGGATAGAAAATCAGCTGTCCCATACATTTGCGTCGAGTCGGTAGGTAGGTACTGTAGTTTTTTTTCACGATTTCGAAGTTGTCTCCATACCATAGTGAAAGTTGTTCAGTTTGATGGTCGGTAGCATCCCCTTAAGTATTTATAGGGTGTTTTGTAACACCATGTATTAGGTAATTCACATGGATTCTACAAACCGAACATTAAGGGAATATAATTCGGAGCGCGCTCCATACAAACGGAGTCTGGTGATATTTTCAATATGAACCATTTAAAGACAAGTCAGATTTTCGTTAAAATGTATAGTTTTAAAGTTACCATGCCTCAAAAATTTCCATACAAATCTAAAATTAATCCTAGCATTAAAACTGTTTATTTATCGAAAACCTGACTTCATACAGGCATAGAGATTAATTTCTAGATTGTTTCAGAAATTTTTTCATTGACTTTGATAGGTTAGTTTTAAAGTTACAATGCCTCAAAAATTGCCATACAAATCTAAAATTAATCCTTGCATTAAAACTGTATATTTTAACGAAAATCTGACTTCATACAGGCATAGAGATTAGTTTCTAGATTGTTTCAAAAAAAAATTCTTTGACTTTGATTGGTTAGTATTGTAAATATCACCAGACTTCGTTTGTATGCAGCGCGCATTTACGCATTCGGAATAAACTTCTCTTAAACGACCGTCAAAGGCAGTATTTACGAAAAAGAAATACTAAAAGCACATCCCGTTAATCAAAACAGCCTTGTTCAAAGAGTTTTCGTCAATGGCAGTCCTTGTATTTTTTGCTTCATTGATTTTTATGCTCACTGAATACAGTCCACATTTCATGCCCGAAAGGTTTTGTGTGGGGAACACAAAAAAAGTCAGTTTGAAATAGTGCCAGGTTACACCACATTTATTTCCATAATAGTGAATGATAGAGGTACCCCAGCAAATGCTTTGCTTAATCGAGCATTCGAAATTAAATGCTCCATAAAGTTAAGTGCGTTTTCCTTGTAATTAATAATATAAACTAGTTTTTAATTACTGACATAACTTTAAGGGTTTATTCAGACTATGAAACTAAACGACTTTACCTAAGGAACATGGGTCGAAAAACGAGAATTTTTTTTGGACCATCTATAGAAAATCAATCGGCTGATCCGCACTTTTTTGATGGGAGGTCCAAAAAAATGTATCGTAAAGTTTTTAATTTTCATGGTCTGAATATACCCTTAACGTTATGTTCGTAATTAAAAACTAGTGGTGTATAGGGATTAGGGATTAGGATCCTTCATATACTGACACTTTCTATGGGGATGATCAGACCGTCAAACTGAACAACTTTCTCTATGGCAAAACATCGAAATCGCGAAAAAAAATTAGTTGTTCCATACAAAACTGCAAACTTGAGCCAAATGTGTCGGACATCTGAATTTTTTCACAATTTCGTTGTTGGTCCCATAGTAAAAGTTGTTCAGTTTGACGGCCTGATCATCCCCATATTAAAATGGACCCTGTACAAACCATTCTATAGTCCAGTGGCCTTAGTATGGTAACGTGATACTTATTTATAGCGCTATTGCATCTTAGCTCTCTTTCTATTTGCACGCGAATGAACGAAATAAAAGGCGTGATATAGCTGTATCACGCGCAACATACTACGACGGTAGTAGATAAAATCCAACTCTAAAATTTTACGACCAGACATAAAGGCTAAAATATAATGACAAACAACCGCAGAATGAGGTACGAATCTAATCGTCATTATTATTTCACGATTCGAGTCCAAATCTCGCTTGCGAGCTGAGTTAGAGCACCGCCGGGAACAGAATCTACTCCGAAACTGATGTTTTATTCAACCTTTCCTCAGGTATGAATGCTCATTAGTCCGAAAATAAATTCTCTTCTATTCTCATGTTCACATTTTCAGGGCTGTAATATAGGACTAACAATTTATTATTAAAAGTTTTTATGCGATCCTGTCGCGTCAGCGTTTATTTTGCTGTGCTATTTTTTGGTTTGAGTATAATAATAGTTTAGTTTGGCTTGAAGACTAAGAAAGAAAGGGAATCATAGTAGATCAAAGAGATAGTAAAGAAGTGGGAAGAATTACGAATTGCTCTACCGACAAGAGCATATGTTTTTAATAAGATGACGATGTCCAAAAACACAACAAAACACTACAAAATAATAGTAAACATAATGCCTTACGTAACTTATCTAAGGAGTCCTTCAGACAATTAAACTGAACAACTTTCACTATAGGACCAACATTGAAATAGCGAAAATAAAATCAGCTGTTCCATACACTTGAGTCGAGTATTTATCGACATGTCCTATGGTACAACTATTTTATTTTCGCGATTTCAGTATAAATAAATAAATAAATATCTTGGACATTGTCACACAAATTATCTAGTCACATTTAAAGTACCAGAATCTAGCCTGGACTTGTGTTATGATGACTAGACAACGATATAGAATACATTTATAGATACAAATATCCATGACTCGGGTACAAATATTTATATTCATCATACAAATATTTGTCCCTTACGGGATTCGAACCCGCGACCCTCGAAACAGCAGGCAGGTTCACTACAGACTGTGATATCGGGACGTCTAAAAAGTAAAGTTAAAATATTCAGTCCCATAGTAAAAGTTGTACAGTTTCATGGCCAGAAGCACCTCTTAAATAATGTAACGCATTATGATCAATGTATGGACCAATGGAAGAAGGGAAAATTGTTTCGTAGAACTACGAGTTTATTTTATCAAGACTTACATAAAATAAAAATATCAAAACATAATGTACCAGCTCTATCTAACAGATATTCAAAAGAAACAACTGTAAAGCAAACAAAACAGACATAATTTAATCATGCTACGTACGTAAGTATTAGTTCATAACATAAAACTTCACTGGCAAAGGTATTCCAGTTGAATGCACTTTGACTGCATCGTACAGTTTACATTTACGAAGTCCCGTGTGTTATTTCATTTTGATACTTATTGCTTCGGTGTAAGTGTCAGATCACGGTCTTGTTATTATGGGTTGAACTTGCTACTTGCAGCTGCATTCCCCTGGAGCGGTGCATCAGAGCGAATCGGCCCTGAACTTCAGTAACGCCGTTTTAAAACTGAAGGTTTAATATAACTCTATTTGGTTTTGGTTTATTTGGTCTGAAATGTTTAAAATATTTAGTTTGAAACATATAATTTTATAAAAAGCAACGAGTAGATAAGGTTTAGAAATTGTAGTAAAATTGTTTTGATTTCAAACAAAAATATTGTGGGTTCTGCGTGGTCAATTCAAAGGTTTTGAACTAACTTTACTGAAATAGTCAAATGTAAATTACAGTGCTCATTTAAATTGAATGATTCTTTTAGATTCTCTTAGATTTTTGATAGGTATTTAATCCTAATTTCAAAAATATAATTTCCATAGCAACAAAGTTTACGTTCTTTTGCACAAAATAATCTCATCTCGAGAAATAACATTCAATGAGAAAATAAGTATGGAGATATTTAAAATACTTTGAGTTACTGTTTCAGACATACTTTCTTATCTCTATTGAAATAATATTCTGAGAACGCACGAATGTAAAGAAATAAATCAATAACGTCATCTTTATAATTTACGTTATTATGTCCATTGCCGATCACCGAGAAAGCCGTGGTGGTCCAGTGGCGAGTAACCTTGCCTGCCGTGCAGGTGGCGATGGTTCGATCCCCGTCCAGGCCGACTCGTACCAATGAGTTTTTCGGAATTTATGTACGATTTGTAACACCACTGGCTTTTCGGTGAAGGAAAACATCGTGAGGAAACCTGCATGCTTCAATTTCGAGGCATGTATTGTACCCACTGTCCATTATAAGTGGCGATGGGCTCACCCCCCGTCACGCTGGACAGAGTTTCGGTACTACTGGTGAAACGTGGATGTTCTGAGGTTTCAGAATATCTCTGACTACCCCCTCGGGGAATATAGTCGTGAGCATATGCTTATGCTTATGCCGATCACACATTTTCTCACCTTTAAAATCTTATAAGTTACAAAAAAAAATTGTTAACTAATGAAATTGTTTTAATTAAGTATTTATTATAGTGTGGCAAATGCTCATATTTAATTAAGGGGATAATTCGGAGCGCGCTCCATACAAACGTACTATGGTGATATTTTCAATACTAACCAATTAAACTCAATGAAATTTTGCTGAAACAATCTTGAAACAAATATCTATGCTTGTATGGAGTCAGATTTTTTGTTAAAATATACAGTTTCAATGCTAGGATTAATTTAAGATTTGTATGGAAATCTTTGAAGCATTGTAACTTTAAAACTAAACATTTTAACGAAAATCTGTCTCTATACAAGCATAGAAATTTGTTTTTAGATTGATTCTGAAAAATTTCATTGAGTTTAATTAATAATTTGGTTAGTATTGAAAATATCACCTTAGTACGTTTGTATGGAGCGCGCTTCAAATTATATCCTCTTAAAGCTGTCAGATATAGTGATTCTGAGATGCGCAGTGGAATATAGCAAGGAAAACGACGTGAACTCGGTTATGAATTTACTACCTACAGCCAAAATTAGTATAAATTATCACAATGCATTTAGGCAACAAAAATTAATACAAATTAATATAAATAATAAAAATATGATTAAAAAAAACGATGATTAAAATACATTATTATATTATAGCTTCGGTGGCGCGTTGCAGAGAGCTATGGAATCTCAATCTTGAAGTCCAGATTCGAATCCTCACGGACAACATGCCATGTACCAATGAGTTTTCCTAACTTATGTACGTAATAGCGACTGCTCTCAAACAGTGAAGGAAAACATCGTGAGGAATCTCATACGCTGAAGAGGAAATTCCAATGCGTACGTGAAGTTTACCAATCCGCATTGGGCACGTGCGGAGGACTAAGGCCCATACACCCTCCCTGAGGGTAGGTCTGTAAGTGTGAAGCTATTCGATGAGCTAGTGGACCACATAATGTGGGTTGCAGGTCGGTGTTTTATACCCTGTATGAATTCGTTCCGCTAAATATAACCACAAACCAATGTAACCACTAGACGATTACTCTAAAAAATCCAATACAATTAAACGTAAATACAAAAAATGTGTACTAAAGTATCAACGTATGGTAGACCTATCGATCATTTCAGCCGATAGGCGTTGATTTTGTAGAGCTTGCATCCTCAAACATAGTTCGCAACTCACATCATTCATTATACTGAAACTATGAGACTAATACAACTTAACAAACAACGTAACGTAACTACTGATACCACCTACTGAAATATATCAGTATTATTATGTAACAGTATGGAACAATACCGAACGTAAGCTCATTGCACTTCGGGTCGGCGTCCCTTGCATCGCGGCCGAAGCCCTCGTTACGTCACTTGCATCTATGCAATCCTAGTTCATAACAAAGTTAGATGCTCGGAATGTAAACAAGATCTTGTTGATATGACAAGTATGACTGGCTGGAAAAAATAAAAGACTACTCTACAGTTACTGCAGAGCAGTTTTACACAACCTGTTTGTGTTTAGTTTGAATCGTACATACAATAAAGATCAAAGAAAAACGGATTAGGGGTATTTATTAGAATACAATAATTATATACTACCTAGTAGGCTTTAGAATTAACTCAATTATAGTTAATTAGCTGTTGGTCGTAACTTACCTTATCACGCATAGAATGTACTAAAATGTAACCTATGTTTTACACGGAATAGGCACTGAGAAAATTATTCCGAATGGTTAAATGCGCGCTGCATACAAACGAAGTCTGATGATATTTTCTATACTAACCAATTAAAGTCAATGCAATTTTGCAGAAACAATCTAGAAACAAATCTCTATGCTTGTATCTTGTCCGATTTTCGTTAAAACATACAGTTTCAATGCTACGATTAATTTAAGATTTGTATGGAAATCTTTGAGTCACTGTAACTTTAAAACTATACATTTTAACGCAAATCTGACATAATACAAGCATAGAGATTACTTATTAGATTGTTTCTGAAAAAAATTGCCGACTTTATTTGGTTAGTATTGAAAATATAACCAGACTTTGTTTGTACGGAGCGTGCCAACAGTACAATGTTCTGTAAGTTTGAAGTGAAGACGTAACAGACAGATAAACATAATATTGAATCACAATTTTTCATTTAAAAATCTCAAAATATACGAGGCCGAAGCCGCTACAGTTCAGCGCATAATATCTAAGTGACATTTTCCTATTTTGCGATTGATCTCAGTTCCTTTCAAATTTTCCGAATTAGAGTGTTTATTTTACAACTTTACGGTTGTGCCTTTGTTCTCTGAATATAAATAAAATAACGTTGGCATATTACATAACAGTGTGATGAAAATGTACTTTTGTGTATCTAGCATAATGAGATGAGTACCCAGATAGAAGGACTAAAGGATTAAACTCGGATGAACTTAAGCATGTTAGTTTATTGTGCTTTAAATAAGAAGTCCCATGACATGATTCTTATGCCGTCTTCATGAGTATTAAAATGAGTTGTTTCACGAGTCTTTGTGAATGAAACAAACTCAAGGATTGTACAGAGACAAAGGTACTGAGTATTATACGAGACTGAATGTAGATAGATAAGCAGGTGGAATCAAATTATAATGAAATGACAATATTCTTATTTTAGGAGCAAATAAAATAATAGTATCCTGATAGAAATACGACATTTGTAACGAGGTTCCTTTGCTGTATACAGGGTGGAAAATTAAATACGTTACATATCTAAGGAAGTGCTAGCCCATCAAACTGAACAACTTTCAATATGGAGTCAACATTGATAAAAAATTAGGTGTTCGAGTAGCGGTTGATCGAAGATTCAGTTTCAGTTTCTCGATTTCAGTGTTGGTCCCGTAGTAAAAGTTGTTCAGTATGATCGTCTCAAACTCCTATGATTCTATACGTGTGTAACGCATTTAAGTTTACATCCTGTATTTGTGACCTAAAAACTAACCACCTTCTAAATTAGGTAAAGTCGTAGTGCTCCGTCACTCGGGTGTGACAGGTGCGATAAGTAACTACGGCGCCGTGTATCTCATGAGACACAGGCTGTCGCGCATAGACAAAATTTTTTTATGATTGTATGAACGAAATGATCTGGCTAGCAATTATAAAAAAAATCTTTAAGTAAGTACTTTTCTTTCTAATAATTGAATAATTTCTAACTCGTATCTGCATCTTAAAAATGACATAATTTTTGCCACACTTAGAAAAATCGATAGAAATCATGAAAACAAACCAGCGCCCGCGGCATGATCGCGCGATAAAGCGCTATCGCGCCCTAGCTCCCTTTCTTTTTGCGCGGGAACGAACGAGTTAGCAGGCGCGGTAAAACGTTTATCGAGGTACCATGCCGCGGGCGCTGTTACAGTATCCTAAAGCGTCTCCAACCAAAGATATTTATGGTCAAAGTTATAACTATCTAGATTGATTATATCGGTTCTTATGACTGAGAAAAAATGCTTCGTATACGTAAAGAAGTCCTCTAGTAAAAATTCTACAACGTCTACACTGAGAAAAAAATGCTACGTATACGTAGCCCGTCGCAGCTTATACGTAGCCCGCCGCAGCTTACGTACCACGTAGCTGACACAATGCACCTTCATTATGAAGTACGAGACAACTAAAATACTGATACGACATTCGAAATCAGTATCGCGTTGTAAGCTACGTGGTACGTAAGCTGCGACGGGCTACGTATAAGCTGCGATGGGCTACGTATACGTAGCATTTTTTTCTCAGTATAGACGTTGTAGAATTTTTACTAGAGGACTTCTTTAATTAATTACCTACCTCTACAGTCTTTGGATAATATTAAATGTAGAATTTAGATAACTCTTACCGGTTTACTAAAACGCGACGTACCTTTAAAAACGCTAGGCTCCGGTGAACTACACATACGCATCAGAATTTCTTCTTCAGCGTATGCATGTTTCCTCATGGTATTTCCCTTCACCGTTTGAGAGTAGTCGGTATTGCCTTCTAATCAAAAACAAAAATAAATCGCGTATTTACAAAATGACCCAAGTAGATGACCAAAACACTTGAATAAAACACGTACAAATAGTTGGATCTGGGAATTGTATAAAATGAAGAGTAACCAACCACTCAAAGTAAACTGACCCATCGGACCGACTCTCATCGCAACACAAGCCAATCTTATTCGACAGACAGACAATCCATGTAATTTAAAAAAAAATGCTTTAACGTCAAGTGTTCAATGTCCTATCGGTCACATCTTCGTTCCAACCCGTGGTAGGAGTGAAAAGGTTTCAGTGCTTTAACTAAAGTCATGGAGGAAGATTCGACAGAACTGATCGTTGTGTAAACCTTTGTCTTATTTTTCCTTTAACCAATAATACGAAATGTCTTTTTGATATTTAAATTTTACTAAGAAAAAAAATAGTGCGCTAGTGGGATGAAATAAGCTAAGAAAAAATAAAAATACAATGAGGATGTAAATATGATAATTTACAAGGCGCGAAATCTCTAAGAGCGCCATAAAACAAGGCAAAATGTACTATAAATTGTACATATTGGTTTGGCGGTAATAAATGTAAAAGAATACATAATTTATTACCACAGTCTTGCAATGATATACTGTGATATAGCCCAATTGTGGTAATTTATTTAGGCGAGATAAGAATCATTTAGTTTTAATTTAATATTGCATCAAGTTTAGTTACTACATTAACGAGTCTGAGATTTATGAGGGTATTTGTTTCAGCATACCTATTCTGTATGCTTTGTTTCGGATACGTATGTTAAGAACAAAACGACATCTATGCCTTCAGTTCGCAATCTGATCCAGGGGTGAACATTCGTTTAACTGACCTAAAAGCGAGCACGAGTTGACGTAGGACGTAGGTATTATCACTTGCATCTACGATGTTGAATGCAACTTGCATTTCTATGGTTTATACTGTTTTCGTTATGAGGTCGATGCTCACGAATAAAGAGGAGACTGTAGAAGGCGTTTCGATGGAATTGTTTTTCTTTTAGTAAAGAGCTTTGATTAAATTAAAATAGGAAGATAGGTTACGTTCTTGCAATACGTACTCGAAAAATAGACCTGCTTTTCAAGTCTCTTACGAGTGAAAAGTAATGCCGTGGGTTTTGCTTCTTCTTTTTGAATGATTTCTACAACGAGTAAAAGCACACGACGGCATTGTACCTTTATTCGGCCTGAAATTAAAAAGAGTTTCTCAATCAGGCAATGCCACTCATATTGTGACTAAGGAAATTAGGCGACGGGAGCTCAATTTATGCGGACCATGCGCTGTAGGCCAGTCACCTATCCTCCTGTTTTAATTTAATCAAAGGTAAAGAGCAATTGTTTCCATGATATCAGTGTTGATTTCAAATGTAAAAAGTTTGACGGCCTCAAGCAATCTATAAAATAAAATGACTGAAGCATCAAATAAAACACCCTAGTAATATTTAAAGAGGTTACACAATTTTTGAGAGTTACGCGGTTATTAAATAAGCAACTTGCAACACTGCTGAAATATCGGGATCTCCAAAACCAATAAAAACGCGGTAAGAACCCGTTAAAATGATTAACTTTAGCTTATTTAAAGAGGTGGGTTAGACCATCAAACTAAACAACTTCGAGTATGTAAATATATGGGACAGCAGACTTTTTTTTAGACGTTGTTTCCATGTGATAGTTATTCAGTTTGATGGTCTTAAACACCCCATTAAATATGACTAGGGCGTATTTTCCAACCTGTATAGGATCGTAAAATTTTACTTGATTAATTAATATTTGTCTTTTTTTTACTTCTTTTTTTTTAAATGACGTATACAGCGTTGCTCAGGGAGCATTTACTGCTTTTTACTGCGGACTATTGGAGGGACCAGAAGGGTCACCGAACCAATTGAATGAACTTAAGCAACCGGCCTAGGGGCACCCCAGGGGGGTACGGACCTCGGCATAAGACGTTGCTGGGGCTACGCGGCGGATTGGGTAGCTGGGATCGGTGAGAAATATTTGTCTAGTGCAAAGGCTTTATTGTGATTCTGTGCAATATGAGAAAATCTCGTAAGTCGATGCTGTCGAACTCTGATGCAATTAGCAACATCCATCCAGACACTAACTTGTTAGTCTAACAAGGTTTTTTACAAAAGAAAACAAAAACATTCTTTATGCTCCTTTTTCGTAAAAAGGTTCTCGAATCATAATAATTGGTTACAAAAGTTTTAAGTGCCATTTTCTGTTGATTCCGGGAGATTTATCGATTCTAATTAACTTATAAAAAGTAGGTAAGTCTTTTTACACCGTTCAGTGGCGCCCTCATCACAATGTTAAAAATTTCTCAGTAATGAAAACTCAAAATGAAAAACTTACGACAAAAGCCTAAAAGCTATTTTATAGAATACTTTTATAGGTTCTATACATTCCAGTTTTAAGAATATCGAAATAAATTTCGATCTATACAGGGTGTAAGTGACAGCCTAGCAAATACTGAAACGGTGAACTCAGACCATCAAACTGAATAACTTTCACTATGGAGCCTACCTACGGAAACGCGAAAAAAATCAGCTGTCCCCTACATTTGAGTCGGGTAGGTACAGCAGTTTTGTATAGGACAGCTGATTTTTTTTCGCGTTTCCTGAGGTAGGCTCCATAGTGAAAGTTGTTTAGTTTGATGGTCGGAGTTCTCCGTTTCAGTATTTGCTAGGCTGCAACTTACGCTCTGAATAGCCGTTATTTTCAATTTTTACTTACCTATAAAAACCTATAGTTTGAGCAGCACTTTTATAATTAAGAAATCTTATACACTCACAAATGTTATTGATTATTAACCCGTTCACAGACGCGCACTGCAGAAATTTCGAAGGACCACCTTCGAAGTGCCTGTAGTGTAATTGATCTTAAGCAAACTCCAGATCGACAGCTTGTTGCGGTTTTTAGTTCCGTCCAATACTGAATTTTTCTATCTTAAATTTCAGGTAAGTAATTATTTTGTTTTTTCAAGCTATAAGCATATTATCACGACTATATTTCCCGAGGGGATAGTCAGAGATATTTTGAAACCTCAGAACTTCCACGTTTCACCAGTAGTAACGAAAATCTGTCCAGTGTGACGGGAGGTGAGCCCGTCGCTACGTATAATGGACAGTGAGTACAATACATGACTCGAAATTGAAGCATGCAGGTTTTCCACCACGGCTATAGTTATTTCAAGCTATAGGTGTACATAAATACGAAGCTTCGCCAACCGTTTGAGGTAAAACATTCAGGCTGTTTGTCCGTGGCCCGCTTGAGGCGTGTGTTGAATACAAAGAGAGTTAGAATTTAAAAAAAAGGATAGCATTGCCCGCTTTGACCCGAAAAACCTCTTTGTCAGCGTGCGAAGAGATATCTTTCACAAAAACATCGTAGTGTTTTTGTACCTACAGTTTTGTTTTGGGTTTAATGAAGTTAACACGTGATATTATAAATAGCTAGTGACTAGTCGTCATCATCATCTCAGCTGATAAACGTCCACTGCTGAACATAGGTTCACTACAACAAACGGTTCTTCGTTGCCCGCTACCTTCCCCAGGTCATCGTTCCACCTTGCCTATAACATCGCTGCGCTTTCGGCAGGGTGCGGCGGCGGTTCAATCCTATACAGAAAAAAAGATCAGTCGAAGATAAAAACTAAAACTAAAAGGAAGCTTTTTTGAAAATCTGTCAGTCATTTGCAAAGAAGTCATTTGCTGGATTGTCAAAGAATACCTATTAAAAATAATTATCTAATACCTGATCTGACCTGATCATAAAAATAACAAGTATTGTGAGCATTATAAAATATTGCAATACTGCGTTTTGTTAATTTCAACGTACATTTCAAGCACTGAGCATAGGTATGTCTTTTAAACTACGAGTACCTTTAACATTTACTGTCCTAAACTTTTCATCGTTTTGCATTTTTCATAGAAAAAAATGTCCTTGGATCAGCCACCGGAGTTTAAAAAGAGCAGAGTTTCTATCAGCCAATCCAAGAACCTTCATCCAGAACAGTCCAAACTCAAGTCCATCGCTAATTTAAATCAGGTATGCAAGTTCACATTTTGCGAAGTTTCCGAAAGCTCCCAGCGCTGCATATAAACGAAATTCCGTCCTATTTTCAATATTAACAAATTAAAGTAATTTAATTTTTAAACCTTTAAGATTTCCGTGGAAATGTATCATCATCATCATTATCACAGCCTTTATAATATACGTGACGTTAACATACTGCAGGGCACAGGCCTATGTAGGTATATGGGCGTTGGTCCGCCTCGCGTGCCCAATCCGGATTGGTAGACTTCAAATACGCATTGGAATTTCTTCTTCAGCTTAAGCAGGTTTCCTCATTACGTTTTCTTTCATCGTTTTTGAGCAGTCGGTATTACGTATTTAAGTTAGAATAAAAACCGGCCGAGTGCGTGTTGGGCCTCGCGCAGGGTAGGGTTCCGTAGCTGCCCGTCACAATATACGGACTTAAAAGGGGGCTTTTTGTTTTAAAATACGGTTTAACGGCTAACAAAGTCTAAAAAGCACATTTTACAAGTTGGTCGACTATTACTCGTTAACTTAAGAAGCTAACTTAGCGGTGATAGTTTTCCTTTTAAATTCGTTATATACAATACTGCTGTGAATTTTTTCACGTATCTAGAAACAACCGTTTAGCTGGCAGGGGGAGAGGGACGACGACGACGACACTTGACTTTAACAAACATTTTCACTTTAAAGCTTAATATTTCGCTAACGGATCCCTAAATCGAGAAGTGGCTTGCCCACATCGACAATATTTTTTAAAGACCTATCCAACGATACCCCACACCACGGGATACACGAGAAAAAATAATGTCATCCCCACTTTTCGTGTAGGGGAGGTACCCTAAAAAAAATATTTTTCAAGATTTTATTTTACCACTTTGTCGGCGTGATAAATATGTATGTATACCCATGTTAAATTACAGCTTTCTAGTGCTAAGCGTTGAGCTAAGCCGCGGACAGACGGATAGACGGACAGACGGACAGAGGGACGGACATGGCGAAACTATTAAAGGTTCCTTGTTGACTTCGGAACCCTAAAAACTCATTGGTACATGGTATGTCATCCGTGCGTTAAAATATTTAGTTAACGAAAATCTGATAAACTGACACAGATATTGGTTTCTAGATTGTGTAACAACATTTTGTTTTACTTTAATTACTAAATGTACAAACTAGGACGTAGCTTCTCTTTGTAATTGTATGCGATGCGAATTATATCCTCTTAAATCTGATCATCATTAACTTCAACCATTCTAAAGTTACCGTAGTTTATAACTCATTTCAATCGTTGCCTTCTCTATCCCCGTAGTATGGCAGCGTGATATATCGCTGCGCTATCATGCTTTAGCTGTCTTTCTATTTGTTTGCGAACGAACGTGATAGAAGGCGTAATATATCCCTATCGCTCGCAACATACTACGGGGGCTGGTTTGCCAATGTATTGTTTAATTTTTTCTACAGAAAGCTACGAGTAGACAAAAAGTAAGAAGGCAGTCGTATGGATTCGGTGGAGTACCTGGGATACGACCGGTTGAAAGGACTTCGCAAGTAATTAACATTTCAATAATTTTAGAAGCAAGGGTAACTGCACTATCTGAGGGCAAGACAGAGTTTGGGTCGCTAGCCCAGTGGAGTGACGATGATGATGTCCTCCTCGACGCATCTGTTGACGGCAACTCTCATTGGTTCCTGGCGTGAGCTCGGATCTGGCTGGAGAATCCGAGTTTGGTCTTGTATGTGGTAAATATGGGTGAGCTTGGGGCGAACACAAAGGACCAGTGCTGGTCTCAGTCTCGGTCTCTGTTACATAACGACCCTTGCATCCAATAGCCCAACCACAAATCAATCAATCCTCTGTGTGACACTTGATTTGAGCTGGTTGTTTAACTTCCTCTTGGTTCATCAATCATCATCCAGCATCCCATCACATCGACACAAAACTCCCTGCTCTGTAATTTTGAAATCCAACTCCCCGGCTACATAGAGATTATTTCACAAATAGTACACAGGGAGTCAAATTAAATGCGGTACTCAATAAACAGGATGCTTCAGACTATATTTGTACCATATTTGTGTGATGAATATGAATATGTGTACCCGAGTCAGAGTCATGGTTGTTTGTATCTATATATGTATTATATATCGTTGTCTAGTCATCATAATACAAGTCCAGGCTCGAGTCTGGTACTTTAAATTTGACTAGATAATTTGGGTGACAATGTCCAAGATATTTATTATTTTTTTTTATTACTATCAAACTGAACAACTTTCTGCATGAGACCAACATTGAAATCGCAAACAAATATACTGATGTTCCGTGGAAAATTTCAACAACTACTCGACCCAAATGTATGAAACCGGTAACCTTTTTCGCAAGTTCAATGTTGGTCCCATAGTAGAAGTTATTAAGTTTGATGGTCTGAATCATCCCATAAGGTATGTAACGCATTTAAGTTTACAAGCTGTATAAGCCAATCGAGGCAAGCAACAATAGCATGTAATCATCATTTAATTTCGTTTTTCAGGCCGGTCTCGAATTCAAGCGCCCACCTCTATTATATTTGCCTACTTACCAACTGGAGCCGGCACTCCCGTTTAACGCCGCGAAAGTCAAGGAAGCAACGGATGAAGTTTTGGATCAACTTTTCACAGGACATGTGTATAATGTTAATGTATGATTTTTTTTTTGCTTCATACCACAGAATAGGTAATAGTATAATATAGTTATACATACAGAACGGCCACTCCTCGCCCTCCTCTGACTTCAGATACCCCACTTCACCTCACACTTTCGGGGAGCCAAGCAAGGGAATGCAGTCAGGCGTGCGCACCCGTTGGATTTGACTACATAAAACAGTGCATAAAAAACGTTGATAAATATCACTAAATTCACATTTTCAGTAAGTCTTTAGCTCAAATACTATTTCGAATCACAGAACGAACAATAAAAAGTATCGAAATGTAGATGATGCTAAATGCAAAGCGCGGCTTTCAACCCTACACGAAACGTCATGGACAGTTTGCACAAAATGCGCATTGTGCAGACGCCATTTCCAAATTCAAAAAAGTTCTGTACAGTGCCGGACCTGTGTTCATAGTCAAAGAGTAAAAGGTCGAGTAATATAAAGATCTTCAATTATCAGTCTGAAATCTAAAGGAAACTAGAATTAATTTCTTTAGCGAGAAAATTACAGACGAAAGCTAAGCTTGAGGAAAATGTATTGTTTCCCTTCGAGAGCAAGCTATAAGCGAGTGATAAATACTAACTAACTAAAACAGTGAATTAATTTTTATTATTTCCAAATTTAAAAAAAAGGAAGATAGTTATAGGCTGTAGAATCCCACTGCATGGCAAAGGGGTGGGCCATACTCCACCACGCAGGCTCAGTGCGTGTTGGTGGTGGGCGGTTAGTGGTCAACTTGTTGTCAGATAATTTTCTAGCCACGCCAAGCCATTTTTTTTTGTATTAGGCCCTGACTTGGCTTAATGAAAAGTTACAAAGCCATCTGACGGAACTATTCGAGACCTTAACGTGCCTTCCGAAGCGTGGAAACACTCGAGATGAAATACCAGTAAACGGTCACCCATCCAAAGACTGACTGGACCTGGCGTTGCTTAACTTCAGTGATCGTTTCTAATACCGAAGCTCCACTACGCCAACGAGCGCTTCCTAATTACTTTTCAAAAATTGGAACAAAATAAGGAGGGGTTGAAAATTTAGCATCGCTAGATTTTGAACTCATCCTCATTTCCGCTGTCATTGAGATTAACCTAATCTTTGATCTTATACAGATCAAACATTAGGTAAGATTAGGTAAATAATTCTGATTTTCATCGACGACAAGTATTGCCACCGGATGATATACGAACCGTCCCTATCATAAACCTACTAAGATTCTTGACTGCTGTAGGGATTAGTAGATTTAGGGACTTTTTCACCACTTCTGGATAAGTCATTGTTAGCTTATATGACAGATAATTTGACATATCTTTTGTACGAAATATGTCAAAAGTGTAAGATAGCAATGACTTATCCAGAAGTGGTGAAACAGGCCCTAAGTAGGGTATTTTACAAAAGGTTACACCAGCTAAAACAAACAACATACACCATGAAATCCTGTCAAGGCTCCCACCCCAAAATATTCTCACTAATAATCATTTTAAATCTTAAAGTTTGGATGTTTAGATGTTTGGATGTTTGTCACTCAATCACGCATAAACAACTGAACGGATTTAGATGAAATTTGGCACAATGATGGAATATGTTCTGGATTAACACATAGGATAATTTTTTAAGGTCAACACAGACGGAGACGCAACCAGCTATCACACCTTGACCCGTCATATAATCCTGAAACCCTGTTTCAGCAATCTCCACCTCTAACCTTACGAATAGCCGGTGAAATAATGCGTAAGGTGAAAAATATGCAGTTTAGCCGATACCGGGTCATCACCGTGGTCACATTAGGTCAGAAAAGATCACAGAGCTACAATAATGCTGTCCTTTTTCTTTGGGATCATGAAAGAGACAACTACGTGGATGTTCAGAGGGAGGTAACGACTACTTTCATTCAAGTTACTATTTTTGGAATTTATTTGGATTGATGGATAATCGATTTTAATTCTAAGCATCGGCTTAGGATCTGAGGTGTCTAAGTGTGATGACACACTGCCGAATTTACGCAGCAGAAAATACGCTTATAATAATGACTTGATTTTCAGTACTAATCCGCGTACAGACTACGAGGTATTTTGTGTCACGCGCCACTAAGTGTGATCACACATCTGCCGAATTTACGCAACGTAATTTACGCGTCTACTAGGAAAAATGGCGCGTAATAGTGTGTCATAGGTCGCGGATTAGTACTGAAAATCAAGTCACGCGTATTTTCGGCTGCGTAAATTCGGCAGGTGTGTACACATCAAACTATACAAAACAAAAATAAGCTGGCCGCGCGACGTTATACGTTATTCTCCCTACGCACGGCCAGCTTATATTGAGTTTGTATAGCTTGATGTGTCGCCGTACATTCACTTGACAATGGTAACATGTGGGCGGTTGATTTTGACGGCAAAATGTGATCCGTGTGAATAAACTATTTATTTTCATACATATCAAAGCCCTCCTACCTGTTGTGGTTGTGGTATGGCTGTGGTGTGATTCCACCCTTACGCTGGTCTTGGCGGGTCCTTGTTGACGATGACTTGTCTCTGTTGGAAACTTCATTACTAATGCGAAATTGAATTGTTTTTTAATATTGTGCGCATTTTCTAGTTTGTAATTTTATTCTTAATTGCTTCAATTAGATATTATCGTAGTTAATACTATGAAATAATTATGTTACATTTAATATTTAGTTGATTTGAAATAAATTTATGATTACAATTATTCCTAAATTTTTTTACTCGACACTTTTAATGACACGGTGGAGACTTGATAAACGTCTCGAAATTGTTAAAAAATAAAAAATATACGTTATTTCAGACATACATCATTCATAATTTGTTAGTATGAAACTTAATAACCATATTAGTACAAACACTTGTAGTAGTTTAAGCATGTAGCCAGGAAGCTGGAAATGTAACTGGCTCAATGTATTTTCCTTCGCTCAAAGTCAAGGAATTTTTCTGAAAATATTTAGGAAAATTCGTCTGTAACCTGTACCACTCTTTAAAACGTTAAAGTTTACGATGTGGGAGTACCTGTCAGTACCGAGGCTTATCGCTTGTGCCTTTTGAACCAAGTAGTTAGACGTTCATGAAGGATTTTCGCTGTCATTCGATAAGGGTCTTTCATTATTAAATTTATGATTAGGTATGATGGTTTAGTCTACAAAGGACCGATTTTAGAAATTTCTACGGGCAGCGCAGGACCGGTCGTTGCGTGGCGATCCTTGAGGGAAGCCTATGTCCAGCAGAGGACCTCTATCGGCTGAAATGATGATGAATAAATATTCTAAATAGAATAGGCTCAAATGGAAAAAGTAGAGGAAATTTCCACCCAGCAGTCAGCGGGGTGAAATCTTCCAAAGGACGAAATACGCTAAAAGAAGCAACATGCAAAACGGGTCATTTTTGTACTACCGAATGTTATGTACGGCGTCATAAAAATATAGTAATACATATTACTAAAACTTTATATTTCAACGATATATTTTGTGTAATGCGTGTAGCAAAGCTATCACGTGCATATCACAATTTAGCCAGGCGGCCCATACGCATCTTGTCATTTATTTCGTATGGCAAGTAATCGTTCCCTGCATAATTACTTTACATACAAAGTTAAACATGCAACAACAATTAACGTTATAAATAGCCGAAGGCCAAAACATATAAGTTCAATTCAGCTCAATCCGTTCGTAGTGCACTGAAAAATGTTTATTTGGAAAAATTGAAATAAGTACTTGTACTGAATGTTAACGCTTCGGAAATCTGGGTTGACATTACTTCAATCGCAATATCCAGTCCGTATAAATTGGATTCCCGGTTTACTTCCAGAGGTATGGGGAAATGAAATAAAAACCTGTTCCAAGTTTTCGCATTAAAATTTCATCGTGTGTGGGGAAAGTATGAAATTGAATAGACTTGCATTGCTTTTCAATGCAAGCCGATATAACTAGGTTTTCTTATAACAGTATGGCAAGAAGTCTTACACAGAATGATATCTTATTTCAACAAATATTTACTACCAATACGGGTGTAATCAAACTGAATAACTTTCACTATGGAGCCAAAATCGAAATCGCGATTAAAAAATCCGCTCTTTCATACAAAACTGCAGTATCTCTCGCTTCAAGTGTATCGGACAGCAGTTTTTTTTTCTCGATATTGGCTCCATAGTGAAAGTTGTTCAGTTTGATAGTCTGAAGCACCCACATATATATTACTAGGGTGTTTTGTTGTACAGGTTGTAACGAAAGATGATAATAATATTTAAAGGGGTGGTTTAGACCATCAAACTGACCTGGTGGCTTAGACCTATCTAGATTGATTTCTTGTCCCCATTCTGAAAATGTTATCGAAATCCTTATTTTCTGGAACGCGATTACGGAACACAGATATAGAAACAAATGTTGCTCATTTAATAGTATATAGTATACATATACTATGTATACTTTACATATACTATAGGAGTACATTAACTAATTGGTGTCATACAGGTAAATAAATCGTTTATTGTTAAATAAAATTAAAGTATTGATTGAAAAAACGATGTAAGTATATACAGTTTTACGTATGCAAAATTCCGGAATTCAAATGTACAAAGAAACATTTGCATGGAAATATTCGAAATGAAACAATATCGACTAGACGGACAGACTGGATAAATAGCAAAAACTTAGCAACCATAAATAAACAACGTTTGATTAAAAACTTTATTACTCAAGCAATAGCTTTGAGTCTTGTGTTGATTAAACTGTAAAATGAATGAATACGAATTATGGACGTTACAGTCAGAAATAGAACAACATTTTGTGAAATATTTTCCTTTTGTTTATTCAAGAAATTAATTTCTTCTCAACAGTTTTATGGTAAGTACAGTTTTTAGAAGTCACGACCCCTTTCCTCGTACCTTATCCTTCTTCGATTTCGAATCCGGTCCCGTGACTGTTTGCAGGACCCCGTGATTACGAGATAGTAATCGAAGGCTGAGAATATCTGAATTAATATAAAGAATACATCATTAAATTGAAAATATTTGGTATAATTAGACAGTTTCTATTGAATATTGAAAGAGTCCCCTTTCCCGATATTATACAAAATAAACTACCCTAAAATGATATCGTACAACAAAATCACTTAACAATATACTTAATAAGTTAGCTTTCTTTAATTTTTTATATTTTACTTCAACATTAATTGTACCTATATAATATTTGTACGGGGATTTGTAGTCTCGTAAATATCAGTATTCTAGGTTTACACCTGAATAAACTTCTAGGCAATTACTTATATTTGTTGATCACTTTCATTTCAAATCCTTCGATTCCGATCAGAAATTACCACAAATAGGAACTTAATTTTCTAGACATGCTACGTTTGATATCGGAAGGCTATTAATAAGCCTGGGGACTTCCCACCCCGGGAGGCTAATGCTAACAGCGGGTTATCAATCTATACCGATCAGTCCCAAAGTGATCGTTTGCTCATTAGATTGCCTTCACGATCTTCGTTGTAAGTACTACGGGTTTGACATTTATAGCACAGTTTATAGACTCCAACAAGCTGTTGCTACCTGAAAAACGGTAGGTGACGCAATTCGATATGTCAAGTTTTTATTCGTCTTCATTGTATATTTTTTACGGATAGAAGACATAACTTTAAGAAGCCAAATTATTTTTATTGCGATTCATCGAGTTTATCAATACAAATTTAATTTAAAATAACTTTGATCTGTAATCTCTATATGCAAAAATGGTGGAGAGAAAATAATTCGAGCTCCATGGAGAACTAATTACTGCTTTATTTTAAAAAAAATCTTTCTCTTCCTAACTCTATGCTGGAACAGAAACGGCAACATCAAATGTCAAATTCTGACATTGTGAATGTATTTTTTTTTTCATAATGACCATTTATCTTAAGTTTACCAAGGAGTTCATTGGTTTTCATGTGACGTCACTGGACGGACCAAAAACGACGTTATTTTATTAAAAATATCTGTAATCCTTTTCCTTTCATTTTAATATTTCTGCCGTAGAAAATATTATTATTGAGACTATTATCTCGAAATGGTTTTCGATTCAGCACTGCAAATAAAAACTTGACATACCGAATTGTATTTACTGATGACAATTGTAGGTTATTTACAGTGACAGTTTACAAGATAATTACAAGTAGGGTACAATGTTGAGGACGCAAATGTTTCCACATAGATTAATAAGGTGATAAAGTTGTTCAAAAACTTGCCACTCAGATAGCGACAGTATCCCACTCTCCCCCACTTGCGTAGGGAAGCGAACGATCATCGAGGGCTGATGACATCTGTCTTCGCCCGCCTCACGCTCAGGACACCGCGCCACATCTCATCAACGTGGCTAGTGGAACCTCACATAGTGTGAAAGTCGCTTGAAGAGCTTACTATAGAAATGATCCTATGAAGTAAGGTCTTAACATCACGAACTCAATCTAAACATTATATCCAAACGTGAGGAATACAACGATAGCGCGATGTAAAGTACACGTAGCTCCATCTATTGGTATAGCTGCAGACTAATTGCGCGTCGACAAAACGATGACTCATGACGTCATCGCGTCATGCGTCTGAGCAGCTGTCAATGCGCGCAAGCCAAAATCAACCTTGGAAAACGCCACGTGGTGTGTTATCTTACTCGTATCACCTATGTAGATCCAGTAATTAATTTTAACAACGCTGATTAAAATATTACATAGATGACATGTTTTATGTATATAGGGTCCTTTTTAATTCTGCTATTCTAAACAATCATCGAAATCGCAAATATATAAAATCAGCTGTTCTATACAAAACTGCAAAAGTTTTGTTCTGAAAAAGATGTTCAGTTTGATGATCTGATCATCCCTTTAAAAAGTCTTTAGCGTATTGAAGGTATAGTTAAACGTTAAATAAAATTAGGACACAGGGAAAATCGTCCGGTTGCAAGTTCAATGTTATCTGCTAAAATGGAAATAAGCGACCATCCAGTCACGAGATCTGTAAAGGATGTCAGTAAATATCACGTGCACGTCAAAGCACATTTTCTTGGACCTCCGTTACCAATTTTTCCTTTCCCCCCTCTATTTTTGCATCTAAATCAATTCGGTACGTGCAGATATGTTTAAGTTTTGTTGCAGCATGTATGACATATATTATTATGTTATTAATTACTAGCAGCCCGTCCCGGCTTCGCACGGGGTAGACAAATAAATTTTAAGACTCATTTTTCTACACCTTCGGTTACATTGTTCAAATTTTACCAAGGATCCCTAATTTTTTTCAAAATGAAATGTAGCCTATGTCAAATTGGAAGAATGTAGCATTCTATTGGTGAAAGAATTTTTTAAATCGGCCCAGTACTTTTTGAGCCTATTCATTACAAACATACAAACATACAAAAATAGGTCTTTATAATATTAGTGTAGAAATACAATATATTTATTATTTAGCTATTTAGCTATTTAGGTACCTTTAATTATACAAGGAATATGCTGACACTTTTAAGGGGACGATCAGATCGTTAAACTAAACAAATTTCTGTATGGGAACAAAATCGAATCGCGAAAAAAAATCAGCTGTACCATACATTTGGCTCGAGTAGGTTTACAGTTTTGTATGGAACAGTAGATTTTTTTCGCGATTTCGATGTTGGTGCCATAGAGAAAGTTGTTTAATTTGATGGTCTGGAGTGCGATTTTTGAAACTCATACGTTTAACTCAGCAGTTTTAAATCTACTGCTGATTTGACTTTCAAAAATTATACTTCAAGAGTGCGATTTTTTAAAGTCAAATCAGCAGTAGAAATATGCATATTTCCATAGTAATTTTGACATTTTCAACAGCTGATTTCAACGTATGAGTTTCAAAAAGTGTCAGCATATTAAGAACTAAGAGGAAGGATCTCCATAGAGTCCGCATAAATTTACGATTGTAGTTGGTCTCTTTTGTCTTATGACGTACCTTTAATAGTAGAAGGAGATGGAACTATAGATATTTGTTTATGCGACTGTCCACTTTTTTTTAACTAGTGACTGAAAAGTGACCGAAATCATAAGGCCATATGTCACTTGGTGACTTTTGTCCATACTACTTGACACCACACACTCAAATCTAAACGTAAAAAAAAGTGGACACTTTACAATTGGTATGGCTCACTCTAGTCTTAAAGAGAGATCCTTCCTCTTAGATTAAGAAGGACCCTATATGTAATAGTAATATGTATATATATGTTTTCTGTTGTATTCGCTTCTTTTATATCTATAACTAATTTTTGAAACACCACCGATCCGTTCTCATATTATAAATTTCCTCTAACCTAAGGTTGTCTGGAAGAAATTCATACATTCACGTGTAAAAAGCAGCTTTATGTACCTATTCGGTAACTTTATTCTTCATTGGCTTTCGAACTTGAAAAGATTTTGGTCACGTAAAGTTTGTGAAAACACATTTTTCCAGCTATATACTAGTACTTATTGCCGGCAGCGTCCATAAGCTCATTGAAATCCTATCCTACTAATATTATAAACGCTAAAGTTTGTAAGTATGGATGGATATTTGTTACTCTTTCACGTAAAAACTACTGAATGGATTTTAATGAAATTTAGCATATAGGATATGATCTGGATTAACACATAGGGTACTTTTTTAAGGTCTACGCAGACAGAGTCGCGGACAACAGCTAGTTATTATCATAATATCAAACATACTAGTTATGAAATGGTTTCACTGTCATCGTAGGCATATCGTACACACAGATTCAAATTAATCAGTTTGAATCTCCAGAATGGAGAAATCTACTGTCAATTTCAGTGAACAACACATAGGTAGGTAATTTTTTTCGATAAGTGTCTGTATTCTAAAGATGTGAAATTATAATTAAGAAGGTCTGGAAATATTCTTTTTCTATTATCTTTATATAAATTGTCTGAAATTAATTAACTAAATATCAGCAGAATCGCTAAGAACTGCCATAAAACATCATGTCAGTTTAATACCATTTGAATAGGGTAGTTACACAATAAGACCCCTGATTCGAAAATTATTGGTCTGTGATCTGATTATAATACAAATTATATTTACTTGGTGTATATTTGACCACAATGTGCTCTGTCTGCTCTGTCAATATTCATTGAAAGGAGACCTTTGATTCCCTTTGCCTTAACACACATCACATCACTGGTAAACGATTCAATTAATTGATACGTTTGAATTGAACCCGCCGCGTTTGTAGGAAAATAAATAGGTATGTTTGTTGAGAAGATATTGAAGTCGACAAATAAATACTATTTTATTTTATTTGTAGATTGAAAGTAGAAAAATTCAATTTCTATAAAATATCTGGATTCTGGACCTATAGACAAAGTAACATTTTTATTGGCGTAGAAACTAGTAGAAATGATAGAATGTATGGATTTGACATTGGCGATTGAAACATTTTGACGTTTGCTTTCGTCACCATATGTCAAGTGCATACATTTTTATATTTTCTACTGTCGTTAACGCTAATCTGTACTTTTTATACCTTACGAAGCTAAACTTAGAGAATCTCTATGAAGCTAAAACAGAAACTATAGCTTGCAATCCGCTTGCAATTTGCGAATATTGTAACCATCAAAACAAAATTCTTCCTATAATTAGGAATTGGAGAAAAACACGGAACACTATCGATATGACGGCAAAATTTTTAAGAATAGCCATACTATACCAACATAGGTACCTAATTATAATTATGTTTTATTTCAGAATAAACAAATATTCTAACGGTTTGAAATAATAAACACACGTCAGAAAACAATAATGAACAAAAGCAGAATATATATAACAATAACAAATAAAAGCGTGTAAGATTTGGTTACGACAACAGCGTGCAACCAGACACATTTGATGGCACGAACCATTTTATTTGAGGGTGAAATTGGAATACGAGACAAGACTGTTTGGAAGGGTCAATACTGTCTGCTTGATAGGGCTGGTCACACTGTTCTTGATCAAATTATCGGCAATGTCAATTCGCAAAGAAACACAGCATTATAAAGATGTGCCAATCGTCTTTGTGATTTTGAATAAATAAGCTCCAAATAACAATGTACCTAATGCCCGTTGTAGACAATGCGCAGTAGTCTGCGCAAGTACTACTACTGTGCAAATAATTTCGTCGTATTAACATATTTTGCTTAGTAAAAGTGCGAGTGCAAGTTGCTTAGTTGTACTCGCTTTGGTCCTTGCGCGAGAGCAACTCCTTAGTCTTCGTCTGCTACTCGCTCTGCGCATCGTCCGAACGCGACGTGGTTGGCACTGGCGCCATTTCGTTCAGTACGCACTTAAATAATTTACGCAAAACCAATAGCCATGGCTGTCTACTATGCACTGGCACTGCACAAGAGAGGTGCAAGTGATCAACTACGTTTGAACGCTGGCGCAAGTACTTATGATTAGTACTTGCGCAAGTTACTAGATGTCGTCTGTAACTGGCATGAGAGACTAGTTGTTTCTAGTTAAAAACGTAACTTTAAGGGTGTGTTCAGAAAATGAAACTAAACAACTTTCCCTAAGGAACATGGCTAGAAAATCGAGAAAAATTATTGGACGTCGCATAGAAAATTGATCGGATAATCAGCAATTTTTATGAATGGTCCAATAAATTTTCTCGTTTTTCGACCTATGTTCCTTACGGAAATTGTTCAGTTTCATTGTCAGAATACACCCATACAATTTTGTTAGTACGTAATTAAAAACTTGTGGTGTATAAGTCAACAACACTGTCAACAACATTCTATGGACTTTTAATATGAAACAAGATCAGTATACCGCCGTTACTAGTAAATGATTAGGTAGGTTTTATTTTTATTTTTACTTGATATAATCAAAACAATGTTCGTCATAATCTTAGTACCTACCTACTGAATCTAGCTTAGAGCATGGCTAATAGGTAGATATTACGAGAGGCTAAAGCATTTTTGTTTTAAATTTCTGATTATAAGTGACAAGAGTTTATTTTCTAACATGGTTTGCGTTATGAAAAATCAGAAATAATAATATCGACTGTATATGAGAAAAACAGGGATTAGAAATCGCAACTTCAAAGTAATAAGTCGGGTGCCAAGCTCTTTATAGGTACAAATATAAATCTCATCTGATTTTACTCGCTATTTCTTTTGCAGAAAATACAAATTTACTAAAACGGATCTGCATTATCTCCGTTTGTTATTAAATGAAAGAAAACAAGAGGATTTCCTGAGGAAACCAATTACCCTACTCCTGACTTTGGTTGTTCAACATTGTTATGCCAACAAACGAAAACATAACAAGCCTAACTACATGGAGCTATAATTAACATAATATTGAGGCGTTTTCCAAGAGCAGTAAAAGTAAAAATCTGCAGATGACGGTAGTAAATTTCACAAAAAAAATATCTGTCAATTTGGAGGTTAAAAAGGTTATTTGTCAATTTATATTTTTCTTATTAATGGCCGGTTGCTTGCGTCTAGCGTAGGGGAGTTGACTACATAAAATACATTTTAGTTTTAAATGCTCAGTAAATAACCCGTTTGAAAAAAACGCTAAACTCACATTTTCAGTAATACTGTTGCTTGAATACTATTTTAAATAACTGGATAAACTATAAAAGTATCAAAACGACGACGAAAACCAATGACGTCACTATTCAATTTTTAGTACAATATTAATCAATATTTCATACAAAGCACGCGTTTTGACGTTTGATAAAGAGTTGTTAATTTGACTAGTTGGAAACTCGCGGATAGTTTATAATCTCAAGTTATTGTTTTATAGTTAAAACGCAAAAGAGCTTCTCAAAATGGCGGAGCCACGTGCAAGCCTAACAAACGCCAATACGCACGCGTCCACTCTCTGTCAGACTTGCAGCGCTAAACTGCAATGCCTACTCGACTCAAATGTGTGCAACAGCAGATATTTTTCCGATCGGTTTGCTCCAATAGTAAAAGTTGTTCAGTTTGATGGGTATCTTAGTTTAAAAGGATGCAAATTATATCAATGTCACCCTGTATATCCTTATTAGCACACCTGATCCTACCCTGATTTAAAGAAACTAAAAATAAATCTTACTAATCTCATACAAAATATTGACGCAGACGAAGTCGGGGGCAAAAGTTAGTTGTAAATAAAGAAATAAACATAAGCAGAGAAAGTAATCTAAAGTAGTTATATGCGAAGAGACATCTTCACAAGTAGTTATCCCTAGTACATAGCTTTATATACCTACATAATTTTATATCGAGTGGACGAATACGCAGGGTAAGGAGTGAAAACAGAGACAAATCATTTATTTGTAAGAAAAAACGAAAACAAAAACTTTTTTAAATATCCCGCGAAAACGCTCTTCCTGACAATATAATTGGCAACAGGCAGGTGACGTCAAGATGACGTAAATTTTATACGACACTCACACTCTACACGCAACTGTTTACAAGCAGTTGACGTCATCAACCATGCGGCTGATCACGTGACTAAAGTAGTTATTTTCTTTGTCGATTTTCTCTTAAAATATTCAGTATTTTTTTTAACTGACTAAATAGTTGGTTACCCTCATAAAAAAACTCATAAAAACTCATATTCAATAAGGATGCCATCAATAGATCCTATATTTTATATGCTGTCAAATACATACATACATTACATATTTTAAGGGGTGCTTCAGATCAACGTTCACTATGGATGGAGACAACAATGAATTGAAAAAAAAGTTGTAATATTTTTAAAATGAATTTCAATTCCCAAAAAATACGACTGTAAGAAATAAAAGTAGGTTAGAATTTCCTGTGTTTTTTAATGACTGTTTAACTTCGTACAAAGAAAAACAAAAAATGTGTTATTATATTACTGACTCTTCTGTGATATTTTAGTACATTCATAAAATCTTACCTAAATCTTCGGGGTGTTTTTCGTATCATCAAATATCAAGATGCCTCATGGTCGACGTTCCTTAGTAATTAGCTTATCGGCCGACCGGATAAGTCAGACGTCGCCGCGACGTTGCAAATGCAAGGGGCGTGACGACATAGGCGTTGTTGCAAGATGCGGGCGGAGGGTGCATTCTTGCCGTAGTGTAGGTAGCTCAGTTTGCTAACAACAGCACCCCGCCTCCGCCACCGCACAATTGTAACGTCGCGGGAGTGGTCTGACTTATCTGGTAGGCCTAAGCGACCCTCTGCAGCAGAAGGACAGATAAGCAAAATCCCGGAATAGCAAAATCCCAGATTAGCCGAAGGACAGATTTTGAACCGTATTTGAAATAATGACGACCATATATAGATGAATCAAACTAGGTAGCTAATCAATTTAATTATTGTGAGAAGGATTTGGGCAACCAACTGTTTGACATACTCAACTTATTCCGCTCACTTGTTGTATTAATGTAGGTAAAAATTTAAGAAAGCAGTTCCCTCTAAACTTTGTGTTTAATCTAGGACAATCCGGTGACTACAAGTAGCGAAATCTCCGATGAGCTGAAAACTACATCGAGAAATCATTCGAGTTTCGTCTTTTTTCCTCTAGAAACTAATGGAACCAAACGGAGGGAGAAAACAAGATAAAATAAAATATCCCGAGTATCAATGCATTTATCAAACAGTAGCTGCAACACATACCTACTACACGTACACACAGATACGCGCGCTATTCCACTTGGACATTTAGCTGTAATTTTATGCTGGCACTTCACATGGTGTATCTGGAAAATATCACACATGACTACTACGCGTTTCCCGGCGTCTCGTCTGTCGGTTTTCGACGTACATAAATGGAATGAAATAATAATGATAATAATAATAAAAGACGTTTATTCAACCACACTTACAATAACAAAAGAACAATATTTATAAAATAGCTAATAAGTAAATTTTACATTTTTTGAAAGTGCAGTAGAATAGGACAGAGCCTCAGCATTGCTGCTGTTTTTCAGTCTCTTCCTTACTCAACTGCCCGAAATTGCTCGAGCGGAGAACTTAATTTCTAATCTATAATAAATGCTTATACAGGACAAATCGTAGGTAGTGCTAGTTATGTACGAGTATGTATATCGGCCATCGCAAAATCAAAACAGAAAATTGCAGTTGAAGGACAAACCGCTCCCATCGGCACTAATTTAGAAAATACTACAGTATTTAACAATATAAAATTTGAACAGTATTATTAATAATATATATATTTATTTATTTATGCAACCAAGTAGGCAAATATGCAACCAAGACATCCCCTAAGAAGTAAGCATGTGTGTCGCACATTCTTTCCTCTTCTTTTAATTTGAGTGAGTGCGAGCGAGACAGGAATAAGCCATTGCTAACTCTGCCACGCTTCCTATCAGAGGGGGTGAGGTTAAAATTGGTGGGAGTCAGGGAGTGTCTGTATGTAGTATGAGATAAGTTCTCTTTCTTATACTGTGGCTATACGCTGTACGCTTGGAAGATTTCAGCGGGTTTCTTCGAGAGAGCGTCTGGGATTACAGGTGTGTGTGATCTGATATTTAATAGGTAATTATCTATAAGCTTAGTGTGCGTACTGCTTCATAGTATAATGTGCCCGAGTGTCCTAAGATGTTTCAAATAATTTCACTTTGAAATACGAACATGGAATTCATTCGGAATTTTTAATTTCTTTTCAATTGCCACGTATCGCAATGATTGTAATTTATATATACATAGAAAGAAGGTGTTCAGAAACTGACTACAAAACTAACTAAACTTTTAAATTGTATACCTATCTAGTTGAAGCAAGGTTTATTTATCTCACAATACTTAACAATACATTGTTGTTATAAATTTTATCTTCCAAACTACAGCGCAGCTTGTTGGCACTAAAATTCTTTGCTCTATTAGAGTAAAGTAGTAATAGATTGCTAGCCTTTGTTTAAAAGAACGCCTCAAAGGAAAACCTAGTTGATAGTGATACGACAAGTTTCTGACCACTCCAAAAAGAAATTATACCGGATCATTTTTTTTACCGTGTTAAAATTTTCAGGGGTTGTTCAAACCATCAAACTGAACAAAAAACGTAAAATCGCAAAAAAATATTCTGTCGTTCCATACTAAGCTGCAATGCGTAATTGACACAAATGTATGAGATAGGAGATAATTTTTTTGCGATTTCAGGTTTGCTGCCATAGTGATGGTTGTTCAGTTTGATGGTCTGAAACATCCCTGAAAATTTCGACGCGGTAAAAAAATCTATTATTAACTATTATAATCGTGAGTCCGTGAGTTATTGGATCTATGTGTGCCAAGTTCTAATAAAATTCCTTACCTATAGAGTTATAAACCATTGTTAATGGTCATTTCAGATTTGGCGAAAAAATGTTCGAGCATACTCGAGCATGTTTTAGCCGCCGCCGTACTACTTATGTACTATTGCACAATATGGAATATGGTTGATACTTAATTACCACTTAAAACGTGCTGGAGCATCTTTCCGCCTAATCTGAATTGACCCTTAGGAATACAATTTATTACCTGCTTGCTATGTTATTATGTTTACTACATTCCATTAGGTTAGCTACAAGGATTTGGAGTATAGCTTTCAAAATATAGGTAGGAAAATATTAAAACGCTATCCTAACATAAACGTTACATTTCCGTTATTGCAAACCAAAGAGACCAACATTATATAAATTATACACATCAACAGAATAATACAAACAATAACATTAATTACTTGAATAAACATTTGGCTAACAAAGAACACCCTGCGTTTAGTCCACTTTCGAAGCGACATTATACACGCCATTTTCGTACTCAAGGTCTCGACATAAGTGCTATTTGAGGGAACTTCTAACTTTGCACGAATAGAGTTTGCCCTCGTGACGTCACAACGTAACTCTGACGTCAGAGCTTGCGTAGATGTGGGTCAATAGAACGCCAGCTCGGCCCGGGGAGCACCCTGCAGCTGAATATAGGTCGCAGCTCTAAAAATAAGAGCATTCATTCAGGAGCCTCTTTCCTTGGTCGGGTTACAAAGCCTCGTGTGGATATAGAAGGTGTAACCTTATTAAGTGTTTAGTTTATACACCTTAAGTTTTTGATTAAAAATTAAAGTATTCAGACAATGAATCTAAACAACTTTTCCTATGGAACAAGGGTCGAAAAAATAAAATAAAATTTGTACTTCCCATTGAAAATAGATCGGCTGATTTTGTATGGGAGGTCCAAAAATGTCCTCGTTTTTCGACCCATGTTCCTTAGCGAAAGTTGTTCAAATCAATTATACTTTATTGCACACCAAAACAGAACATAAACCTTGTTTTTTTTAGTTTTATTATCTGACCACACCTTTAAAATTGTGTTAGTAATTAAAAACTAATGGTGTATAATAAATAGCATAATAAGCGAAAAAATATTTATAATTTTTTTGTAACTTTAGTTTCCCGAACTAAAAGTAACTAAAAAGACTTATTTCAATAAGTCATTTAAAAAAAAAACTGTGTTATTAATAAAATTTGTTCGTGGCTGTATTTGTATACGATAAAAATGATTTTAATTAAGTAACTTATTAAATAGTTTGTAAAATTATATCCGTTTCATATCGAACGAAAGAATTAAATAAATTTCACTATGGAGCCAAAATAGAGATCGCGAAAAAAAAGGATTAAAACAAGAACAGCAAATTTGTCCCATAGTAAATGTTCAGTTTGGTAGTCTGAAGCACCCCTTAAAGTACATAACGCATTTAAGTTTTCACTCTGTATACGTATACGTCCCATTTACAGACACAATTATGTGTTCAATGTTGTTGCCATCAACTTTTTTTTGTTAAATTTATAAAAAATAGTATAAAAGGTTTCTTAAATTTTATGCTGAACTATTATTATAAAATATCCACAACTTATAAAAAAAACAACCTGTATATTTTTTATCTAAAGGTCCTCCAGATAATAAAGAATAATACCTACCGGTCCGGCACAAAGTCGTTCAATAAAGATGCTTTATCTCCTTCAATAATGTTCAGGCCCTTTGTCTTAGGGACAATAGGGATTCCGTTGAGAAATGTCAGTCTTATAGGTACAAAATATTGCTATTTATTTATTAGAAACTAACAAAGTTGCTTTGACAAACTCTGCTCTAGTTTCTTAAGGACAAAAAAAAACATCAGCAAAATGTCAACACGAATCCCAAAGTTTATACAGGGTGTAAGTGACAGCCTACCAAATACTGAAACGGTGAACCCATCAGACCATCAAACTTAACAACTTTCACTATGGAACCTACCTCAGGGACCGCGAAAAATAGCTGTCCCAGACAAAACTGCTGTACCTACCCGACTCAAATGTATGGGACAGCAGTTTTTTTTTCGCAGTATTTTCTAGGCTGTCACTTTCACCGTGTATATACTGAACAACAGCAGGAGCAAAGCTCGTGCCAACGTCGGAGCCCTCACCGGGCACTACGCCACAGGCACTACGATGCACAAGATGAAGCTCACCCTAGACCCCAGCTGCCGAGCGTGCGGAGAAGAGGAAGAAACCATGGAACATATCCTGTGTGAATGCTATGTTTTGGCGGCTAAACGCATGTGCCTCCTTGGAGGTGGATATCCGAAACCGGGAGATTCCAGATTTCTTCCCCTGAACGGTATTGCCTTCCCTTATTTACCATGTTTTTGAAGGGTGTAGAAAATAAATATCTAGGGGTCAACACAAAAGGACCCGTTAAGTCGAAATGATGCTGGATTGCCAGCTCCCATGATCGGATAAAATTCTTCAGGACAATGACGAAACGACCTGTCTTAAAAGTTAAATTAGTACGAGTGGCAATGATGTTATACAAAGACGAGTGGAAAATTTCTTCATATCCAGTATTGGACTTGTGGCTTATGAAATGATTAACAAAGTACCTATTACGCTTAAATCTATTTTGTAAACTCCGCAACTCCACATAAATAAAGTTACATCAATGTTACAACGGATAGGTTCAATTTAAAATCAACGCAGATATCAAACAATGCTAAAAGCCCGTAGGTGCGTAAACAGAACTTTATGTCACTATTTCTAAAAAGTATCAGGAACTATAGAACTCAGCTGCATGCTAAGAGAACACGCATTTATTTTTGATTTGCTGTAAAATGATCTGCTACGGGAAGTTAGCAGATCATTGTGATCATCATGATGTCACCCGACTTTTTCTTAGGTAAAACCGCTAGACCTTGTTCTGAAAAGTATCAGGAACTGTAGTACTCAGCTGCATGCGAAAAGAACTCACATTTATTTTTGATCTGCTGTACAAAGATCTGTTAAGTTTACCCACATACTTTATGGTGGCTAATAAAATTGAGCATGGACTATAAGAAGCTGATTCATTCAAGCACTGGTCGAAGTTTGATATATACCTACTATCTGTACGGTTCGTAGGTACTGTCTTAAGGCGACGAATATTAAGAGAACAACATCTCAGTGTTTCTGGAAAGTCTCACCGCCACAATTAAACTTATTCATATTTTAAAAATATATAAGTGATTTTTTATTATTATTTTGATTATTACTTACCAATATTGATACATTGGATAGAAAAACGCTAAAGTGGTCACTACTATTACTTTTTATTACACTATGCTAATACTACCAGTTCCACTTTCAGTTTGGGGAAGATTTTTGAACGTAAATAAAATGAGCTTGTAATGAAACAACGCAAAATAGTTGACAATGTAGTTTAATACCTATTACTTTGTTCATATTCAATTATAAATAACTATATTTTCATCATTCCATCACGCGTATTTCAAGCACGTGAGCTTACAATATCATCCTAATTACACATTATTAGTCTTTATGTTGGATCTACGTATTGAAGTTTACTTTTCACCTTAACGTTGCTCGAAGCAGCTCGCTGAACCCTTCCAGACCTTATTAAGCAGCTTAGCTTTTACACCAGCAACTCTTTAATTGAGTTAAGCACTTACTTCATTATCTGAGTGCACGATTCACTCTAAATAATGATAAACTTTGCTCACAACTTTAACAATTTAATTAATTTTAACACCTCGTTAAAAGGAGTTATTTGGTTAATAATTAACTCATTTCAGCCCGCTGCTACGCACGCGTGGAATTGTTATAATTCAAAATAAAAGGTCGACACCGTCTTCATACAATTTAGGCTATCAGATATCCTAAGTAGCGTGAAGACGGTGTCATCATATTGAAATTTAGACTATGATTGCCGCAATCTGCGTCTAAATTTCAATGTGATTTGTTCCATAGTTTACCCTTTTTTTTACCCTAACAAACTCCCTTTTAAGTGTTTTATCATATTAAAAGTATAGGTACGGATAAACTTTTACGATTCCTGATTCCAGACATATAGTTTACTAGTTTAAGGATCAGGGCTACATCGAATAAAGACACATTTTTTTTTATTTATCAATTAGTTGTCCGTCACACACCCATATTTACTCATATACAGGATGAAATTGATATCATTAGCATCCTTTTAAACTAAGAGTCTACCCATCAAACTTACCAAATTTTACTATGGGAGCAAACCGATCGGAGTGAAAAAAATATCAGTTGTGACATACATTTGAGTCGAGTAGGCAGTGCTGTTTAGTAAGGAACAGCTGATTAGTTTTTTATATGATATCATTTTCAGATGGCAAGGGCAATAAACGTGTCAACTAACTCCCCTGGCTCAGTGACCCAAAATGGATCTTGGCCTCTGGATGAGGCTCAACCCTAGTTCTGTTTTTCTAAGAGCCTTAGAATAGAATCGGAATGGTGGGAATAACGAGGCGTTTTTATTTAAAAAATTGTTCAAAGACACTGGAAGGGTGGCGTTACAATCGTGCCAATTTAGCTGTCAGATCGAAAGTGTTAAGTATTTTTTGGGTTCCCTAATTTTAGGGAGCAATTTGTTAATTCGTTAATAGGTTTATAAAGATTATAATGTGAAAGACGTTTTGATTCTTTGAATTAGTCTACTTTTTGTGCAGTTAATGTTTATTTTACATGAAACAAACTAACATTTTCGTTGCTATTGCGTATTTATTGGTATTTAACAATTTATCTATTGGCAACCCCAGCTGTCAGACTTGATGCAAACCATAGACAAACAGCACGTTTTACTGTCAATGTGACAGGTTTATGAGTAATTTTAACATTGCCATCTCTGTCTCATTGATAACTAATCCAGTCGCGTTGCAATTCTGGCGGAGTACGGACGCTTGCGTATCGACGCGTCGGGATTGCACGTGGCTCCACCATTTTGTGAACTCTTTTGTGTTTTAACCTTAAAACAATCACTTGAGATTATAACCTACTTACATTGGCAAAACTGCCACTCTAGACTTAATAAATACCACTGATCATTTTCCTTCATATAATATCCACATAACGAGACATTGGCTGAATTGTGATAACGCATCGGATGCCACTAAACAAAAATTGAATTGAATAACTAATCGGTAGGACTAGGAATGATGCTAACTTTGGTAGTCATTGAGTGCCAGTGTCATCTAGGGCCAGCATATTATTATTTTCTCTAGTGCCAGTAGAATATTGAACTCGACAAACGATGTCGCGTTTGAAATTGAACCGTGTTAGACTGATATTACATTATTGCAACTAGGTCATACAGATGATCCAAATATGATCGTATCTCATCGCGACGCGAGCTTTCGAATAAGATTATTTTCCCACACAGTTATCCGGATTCTATATATTAGGTCAAATGCATGGCCTTAACAACCATTTGTAACAAATATCTGATCGCCAACGGATTACGGTAGACTTTGTGTGTGTGCGTGCATTTGTACCCAAGTTCTTTTATCAATTTTTTCTTTGGCAAAATGTTTATATTTTATTTATTTATTCAGTTCGATCGGTAGAAACTTAGTATACCTAATTGTAGACAAACAATTTTTTTTTTAGATTACAATAAATACCTATCTGACACCATCTAAAGCGATAAAGCATACAATATAATATGATACGTTATTCGATGAAACCAATAATTTGTTTTTCTCCATGAATGATGATGTAAGGTAAACCGAAGTGAAATATTTATAAAAGCAAGATAAATCTGCTACCTATGAAAAACATAAAAATACATAAAGCAATATTTTAGTAGAACGATAAATCACGTTTATAACGTAATGCGGGTGTTTTTTGCGTTAGTAAGTTACGCTGTAAGGGACATTAATATCCGACCGATATTTTTTGGGGTTTATTTTGCTAAGCGTTGTTTTTTTGGTAAAAATTCTTATAGATTACAGAATTTTCGTAATTTATAATTCTACTGAGGGTTAAATTGGAATCTTCATTTCGTCGTTGCGACTTTAAGATCTCCTTTGTGCAAAATGTAAAAGTGTTGGGAAATTGAGAATTTAAGTTGCCATTTTTATATAACTACGTAAATGAGAGTATTTTTCTAACTGTAGAATAGCCGTGAAATTGTTGTTATTTTGACTTGGGAGTTTTTGCATTCTATGGAGGACATCATAAATTATGCATTAACATAGAAAAGTTAATTTCGAAAAAAGTGTCATATAGGAGATCTTAAAGTCGCAACGACGATTTGCCACATCATTCATATCAACGACTACGAAACGAAATTTATTACACGGCTAACGGCTTGAAAAAAATGTAAATTAATTTTTCTTTCTGAATACAACTTTACTGCTATTAATAACATACAAATGCACCAAACTGCAGAACTGTTTGTTGGTGATAATCTCCTGAAACACAAAACAACAAAAAACAGTTAGGTATTTTCTAATGATATGCTACGTCTCCGGGTTTTTTAACCCACGATGCAAAAAGAGGAGTGTTATAAGTTTGACGCCTATATCAGTCTGTCTGTCTGTCGGTCTGTCTGTCTGTGGTATCGTAGCTCCCAAACGGGTCGACCGATTTCGACGTGGTTTTTTTCAATAGAAAGCTAATTTTTGCTAGAGTGTTATCAGCTTTGCTTCATGAAAATCGGTTCAGCAGTTTTCAAGTCACTTTAAAAATTACGATATAGCATTAAATTACAAATTTAAAAACCCTCCAACGCCAAAAACTAACATTTAAAAAGTGAAAAATAATTCGGACACCTATTGCTTTTGGCGTTGGAGGTTTTTTAAATTTGTAATTATTACCTATAGCTTTTTCTCGCGATTTCGTCTGCGTTGATTATAGAACGATTCTTTATGGTCTAGTATTATAGATATTCTATGGTGATCAAATTCCATTGAAATCTGTTGAGCCGTTTATGCGTAATTGAGTTACAAACATCCAAACGTCGTCACAACTTTTACATTTAGGTAAAATATTAATCAACGAAATATAGGTAGCCAGGAGCATATTAAACGAAATGACTGCTAGTCATTGATGACGCATGATAAATTGATAAGTTAGTGCTTTGTTACTTTGATCGTACTTAGTAGGGCACGCAATAATGGACGTTCTATTTTTCGTCTATTATCTCTCTCTCTCTAATTGATGGACAGCTTGCATCGTCTATTCTCTACTGCTCCTATACAAACATACCGCAGGCTTTTGTCATGCGGCGGGTATAATTTTGGTTGTGCAGTATGCTTTCGGGCGGTACGTTGTGAATTGGTTACATAGAGGCGGAGTTCTATGTTGCTCGTAATCTTTAGTGGCGATATAGTGTTAAGAGTCTTAGAAATAAGCCGCACGTCGATTTTTTGGGATCACAGCTCTGCTGCGTCGTTCTGGTAGAAACCGTTGATATCGTATACAGGGTCCTTCTTAATATGCTGACAAACCAAAGCATAAGCATACCAAATACAACAGTTTATTAATCTTAACTTTTTAAAATTGTAACAGAACTGTGTCTGTACATTGAAGATATTTACAAAAAAAAATATTACGATATGGTTTTTAGAAGTCCCTGCCTCCAAACCAACCTTTTTTAGAATTTTTTTATGTCTGTTTGTTTGTGCGAGCATCACGAAAAAACGACTGAACCGACTTTTTTGTTTGATCTTAAACAACGTAAAAAACAGCGTATTAGTGCCACCCAACAGCATGCATCGAGTTGATTTATGTGGGTTATTGTGTCAATTCGGACAAAAATTTGCTATGATTTTATTCTAAATGGTGGAAACAGAGCATGGTTGGTGCGCTTTTATCAATGTAGACTTCTAAACTAATGCCCAAGCTACAAAATTACTTATATTATTTTAGACCCCAGGGTGATGTCCTAGTGTTTACTCAATTTTGAGTTGGACCTTTTGTTAATTAAGCATAATTTCACGTAGGTATGGATAGCCGGCTAGAATACATATCATACATAGAATACTACCTGGGGCCTATTTCATAGACGTGACAATTCAGGGTACATTGCTGGTTACTTATGGCTTTAAACAACATTGTGTCCTAACATTATCAGTAATGTATCTCAAATGGTCATTGTTAATTACAATTGTCATGTTTATGAAATATGCCCCAGGATATCTACCTGAAACTACCAAACGTGGTGTAGATATACCTATAGTATATCACATAATTAAGTTGGTTGACAGTTTATGAAAGTAACTCAATATTATGAGACAATTTTTTTTTTCAAAATTATTTTGTTCACATCCGTAACTGTTGTCCAGTAATAAAAAAAGTTATGAATATTGTGTAACTGGCTTGTTCAGGTTAAGCCCGTAAGTGTAATATTTCATTATGTCTTACAAGTTACAACATTTTCCTGGAACAAAATTTCGTTAAGCTAAATAATATTTGTGCTTTAAATCTTACTAAAATTTAATATTTTCTTAAGAAACTCTTTTTAAAATTCTGTAAGTACAGTTAGCGATAGAAATATGTTAATTACCTACTTCAGAACACCGTAATTATTTACGAACCATCAACACAGTGTTCTGTGTTAATAATGACAGTGATCGATTTTGCGGCCTGATATTTTTAGTTCAGTTATATGTCAATCTGGGAAAAGGTTCTTATCGGATTCGGTGGCTTGATTTGAATTCAATACCAGTGGTGCCGAAAAATATCATAAACGACAACGGCCAATCTGGTAGCCTATTCCAGAGAAACATAAAATAATTATAAATGTATAATGCACCTAGATGTTTTTTCCACACCTCGAAATTAAAGTAGGTACCTAACTATTTAGGTCTCCCCATCAATCAAAAGTTCCCAAAATCTCTTCGGTTTGCGTTTTATCAGGGCGAGGATCGACCCACTGCCTCCTGCACGGAAGACCACGCTCTTAACGACTTGAGTACCGAGGCTACCCCAAATAATGTTACAGTATTTGCTTAGTAAACACAAAGCCACCCTATTCCTTATCTATTACTTTATTCATCGTCTCACATATTATTACGCTGCAAAACAGGAACCCTTGTCTCCAAAATAGCACCAGTTAGCGTCAAAAGCACGCCATACGTTTGCGGATTTGTGAATAACACAAAGTTTATAATGCTGACTGTACTATAAGTTACGCCTTATCTTTGTTTTGTCAGACGTTTTTGTTGGCCTTACGACCGCTTCTAAGAGCCGTTTAAGGGAAGTTTTTTTTGTAACGTCACACAAGTAATTTCAGAGAATTTAAATCTACAGGGAATAACAAAATACCCTAGTAATATATAAAGGGGTGGTTTAGACCACCAAACTGAGCAATGTTCACCAAAGTCAGTTTGATTGGTCTAAACAAAACCAATTAATCCGGACGATTTTTTTTTACCGATCCGAAACTTTCAAGGGTGGTTCAGACCAACAAACTGAAAAATTTTTACTATTAAAGCAAACTTAAAATACTAAAAAAATCAGCTGTCTCATACATTTGAGTTGAGTAAGCACTGCAGTTTAGTACCTATGCTAGGTTTAACAGCAGATTTTTTTTGCGAGTACAGGTTTGCACCCATATTTAAAGTTGTTCAGTTTGATGGTCTGAACCACCCCTGAAAGTTTTGGAACGGTAAAAAAAAATCATTCACCTTCAATCTTTTGTTACGATTGGCTAATTGTTTTCGCGTCCTTTTCGCTGTTATCCGACATTGCAACTTTGATTACTATACGACTTCGGTTTTTGTCGGGGGAGTCTGCGAAACCCAAGATTGACGAAAGGAATTATTTTCCTGGTTGTACCGAACGTTGTCAGATTTCCGTTTAAATATTTAGTTTCAATGCTAGGATTAGTTTAAGATTTGTTTGAAAAGCTTTGAGCCACGGTAACTTTAGAACTAAATATTTAAACGGAAATCTGACAAGTTACCGACACAGATATTTGTTTCTATATTGTGTAAATAAATTTTTTTTTATCCAAATGTCCAAACTAGGACTATCTTTTTTCAATAGAGCGCTTTATAAGGAATATCCTTAGACGATTTGTATACGGACCCGCCTCGCTATAGCATTTCCCCTCTGCCAACGTACAGGATCAAAAAATCTTACGTATTTACATACAATTTTATACCTTATCACTACACATGACAGCCTATAATTGCGGATCAATAATTTCGAACTTATCACGTTTGGGGTTCACACGACACTGTTTTTCATGATTTTTAATATTAAACATTAGAATCTAAACTAATGGAATAACGTTCAAAGTTGCGTCTCTCGTGTTACCTCGCCCCCCACAAATAGTGGCAGAAAAGTTTTTTAGTAGAATTACACGCAAAGCTTGTCCCCATACAAATAATCTAAGGGAATATCCTCTTATGAATGTCTGTAATATCAGATAATTCCATTGACTACTACGCTAACCTAATATCCTGCTCCTCTTTTCCCTACATCAACTCTTGGAGGGAGTGATCGCCTACTTTGTTCCCTTTTAATCCTTGACCTCGTTTCCCCAGTGGGTTGAATTAGGTATACCTACCTATGTATACAGGAGATTAGGAACATAATGTACCTCCAAATAATCCTAAGAGAGGAGATAACTGTGATAGATGAGTATTATCTTACCTAATGTAGCATTACTGTATATTTTCTTTGCCTAGAGGGATTTGGTAATGTGTAACTTATGAGCTGGGATAATATCGTTACTTTGGTCAAAAAATGTATAATAGATAATGTTAGCCCACTATTAGGTAAGTACTCGTAACTACCTATTTTATTTTACACTCTTGTTTAGTAGGACGATTTTAATGTTAGTATGTATTAAATTATACCTTATTTAAAAAAAGTATATAATGCTAATACTTATTCATAAAATATTTCTTTATTTTAATATTTTTAATCTCATATTTATTTGCTTACATTTGTCGTAAAATATCTCATAAAATTCTAAACAGCTGGGTCATACACACAAAATTCTTTTGAAAATTTTTTGGGAAATCGAGTCGACGTTTTTAATTTAACAAAATGCTGTCGACCATCTGTGATCTTCTTCTTATCGTGTGGGCCTGGTGTCAGAGTTTTTTCAGACCGCCTTACGGCCTCTGACGTGATTTTTATGTAACGAATACTACCACTAGAGATAGTAGCTGGGACCATCAGCTTAACTTGCCATCCGAAGCACAGAATCATCTTTCTTTTCTGACAATCAGGTGATTCAGCTTGCAATGTCCTATACAACTGGGGAAAAACGCACATAGTGACAAATCACTAGGTGTCCCCCGTGGGAATCGAACCTACGACCAAGGTCAAGGGTCAAGAGCCCGATGCTCTTAACCATTAGACCACGGAGGCAGGCGGCAGATATGTGATATACGAATACGATTTACACTGTCTCTGGAGCATTTTGGAATTACTAATTGAATTACATAGCATGTAATGCACTAATTATAATCATGTGTTACATAACATTTTAAAGTAATAATAAATGAGATGTTATTCACAAATATATCACATGGTAGGTATGAATTCAGCAGCTAACCTAATCAAATGAAAAAAATATATATCGATCATTTAAGAAAAATAGTATTGATTAGGTAGGTCCCATTCAAATACCTTTATTGTAGTTTTAAAGTTAAATCATTTTGACTCGAGCACGAAAAATGTCAGAAAACTTTTAGGTGACAGTAAAATCTAGTTAAACTAAAACTATAAAAGTGCTAATCATGCCATTAGTCTTCCTCTACCCACGTATTTTCAAGGAATCCGAATAAATCGTAGACTGAGTATCAATCTAGACAAGATAAGCGCGTTTACTGAAAAATGATGGAGATATGGCAGAAAAATTTGCGAAAAAAATTGTGTCTTTGTTTGACTTAGTTGCTGGATTTACAGGCAATTGGAGCTTGGTCTAACAAAATTATCTCAAACGCAGAAAGGGCCAACTCTATGTATTTTATAGTGTATAAGCCTGTCTCGTTTTCACACTATTATTATTTTATTGTAATTTTAACTGGTCGTAACTGTTTGTAAGTTGACTACATTAAAATTTATATTTTATTTTCAGTAAATTTACCTTTGAAAGCAACGCTAAACTCACGTTTTTCGTTTTATACTAGCTATATTAAGGCTTTTTTAAATACTATTTTTAAGATCTATAAAAAGTAATGAACCGTAGATGACGTAATAAAAGAGTAGTTACATTTTTCATACGCGCGCGTTTTGACGTCCGATAAAACGTTACTGATTTTAATAATTGTCAAATAGCCTATTCTAGACAATATTCTCTTTCTATGGAATAAACTGTGTAATGTAAGAGAAACATCAAGAAAATCTGTCCAAAGTTTTCAATGAGACAATTCAAATGTAGAAATATCAAGAAAACTTTGAGATGTTCTACTTGCGCTCTGTGTTAACTGTTATTACTAAAGTTTTATTTAGGGCTGACATCACATAACGCAAAAGAATCTTTGAACAAACCAGTCCAGTTCACAGCAAGTTTGGCCTTAAGGTTCTACCTCCTGATTTTACCGTAAAATTGCGTAACTTTGTAACGAGTTTATATATTAACTATGACACTTTTTAAACAAAAAACAAAACTGAACAATCTACAGGATATGAGAAGTAATTTGGTTTTTCACGAAATCTATTTTAATCAATAAGACTGAAGAAAATGGAATCTAAAGTCAACCATTTTTTTTCCAGTTGTAACCACTTTACTCCTACATTGTTGATCGGAAGAAAATGTAAATTTACAATATACTTCACAATACAACATAGAATGATTTGGATTTAAAAATTTTTTTAAATTGATAAAAAATCACCTCGTTTTCGAAAGAAAATGGCAAAATTCTGACTGGAGTCACGCGTTCGTTCACATCGATTAGTATGGAGAGTCGTGTGCCCGGGTGGATACGCCTTATGCTGCGTACTCCATAATTCCTACTTTTTGTGGCTAGTGCGGTGTTCATACACTGATATTAAATGCATAAAAGGAATAGTTGGCCGTTTTAAAGTTAGCCTGTGTGCGTCGGGCCTTGTTAGGCTTTTAAAATTAGTTTCAGGTCTAACACAAATAGTAAAAGAATAAAAACATACTCTTGAAGAACTTTCATCAAGAAACCCGGCATTTTCCAGAAAAAATTCAATTTCAAACACAAATGAAAATGTTGTTGCCAAAGTTAAATTGTTATTTATTAAGAAGTAGCCGGCAATTTAAGTTGAAACTGCTCCTACAAAATGTTAATTAATACTTTTCAAGTTATCTTAAAGATTGATTTCCAATATTTTGAAAGCTAAATTACACTGCTATTTACGTTCCAATTTTAATCACAACATTGTGAATTCATCATAGTGTTGATGATTTTGCCAATCTCCAGTAAAATAGAAAAAAATCTCCACGTGGTTCGGTAATCAACATTTGGTGACCTCAATGATGGTTTTATGCACAGAAACAACATACTTGAGCCACCAGCCAGCCACAAAATGGTGGAGCCTCGTGGCAAGCCAGAGAGTAGGCGACCATCCAGTAACAGGACTGCAACCTTATCTCTCTACGTTTTACTTTTGCCTCCGTAACCTAAAGCCAAATGAAACTCGTCTATCGCGCATTGAGTGGAAGGATTATAGTACCTAGTTTATGTGTGACAGAACAGTTTTGAAGTCACTAAAGTTTGATTATATTTAACAACACTTTTTTCACTGTACTGAATTTTCATAAAAATAATGGAATACGGTATAATAATTATTTTTTACGTTTACATTCTGGAAATCATCATACATACCTATAATGTTGTGAATGGTCACTGCTATTCATTTCGAATAACTTCAAATTAAGTACTTATTCGTCTAATTAATTATTATGAGGAAGATAAGAATATGAGAAGCATATAATGGTCATTATTTTTGTGATAATGGTTGACATATCTGAAAAAGAAACATGTACTTCTGCCAGCCCTAATGCTACAACAAAAGCGGGAGTTTTATTTACAAAGTCTTTATGAATCGCAGCTCCGAGTCGCGACCAACTTTGCGTATATGGGTCGCATAACAATTCTCCAGTTCCTACTTCGTATGTGACAGCATTTTCAAAAGATAAAACTTCATTAACGTTTGTCTTAAGTAATATTTAAATTGTATTTAATTGTAATTTTAATGTATTTAATTTTATGGTTTAGTCACGTAGGATAGGAATCGAAGGATCGATCCACGTTTGTTAAAAAAGTTTCTCCGTTGAATTGTAAAACTATTGATATTGCGTTTCTGTGAATTAAAATTTATGGCATCCCCGTCTTTATTCCTCTATTTTGTATAAGTAAAATTTATTTGGAAATAGAGGAGCTCCTTTTTTTTCTGTCTGTGGTGGAGCTGCGATAGTTAAATTAAAGATTGCAAAATTAAGTATCTGGCGGGACTTGTCCCCACAACCTGCCAAACCGGGGCTTCGTTATCGTCCAATTAAGCTGCCGAGCCTACTCCGTCAGAGAAAGAAATTCTTCAACCCATACGATAAAGTTTACCAAAGAAAAATTATAATTTGCCGTGATGATATAAACGACAAGGAACAATGAAAGCGGATACGACACTGCACCTCACCAATCAAAAGACGGAGCCTTAAAGGTACGAGTATATTTCTGAAGTTACAAAATCAATCTATGGACAAGACCCAAGAGAAGTTTGAGAGACTTAATTAGATGCTTTCTGTAGGGTTAGCCTGCGATTGCACTGGATACGAATGATCGGAAGAGAGGGGAGGCCATTGGCTATATAAAAAGAGGCAGTTTGACTGCCATCCCGGGCTTTCCAGTATTATACTTCAACTGTCATGGACGGAAAATTAGTAAAAAACAAACTATAGTCTATGGTGACTGTTTTTGAGGAGATGATCAGACCATTAAACTGAACAACTCTCTCTACGGGACAAAAGTCGAAATCGCCAAAAAAATCTGTTGTCTTTTGAGAAAGCTGTTGAGTTTGATGGTCTGATCATCCTCTTTAAAAAAAAACATTAGCATATTTAAGCTGGACCCTGTGCCCTAATTAAATTACTTTAAATTAAAAGATAATAGGTACAATATCCACCGCTGCTTTGTGATTTTAACCTTTAACCTAAACTAAACCTTGACCTACTATCCACCCTAATTTAACCCCACGCCAGCTTACCGGATTACGTAGACAACACAATTGTATACCTACTTACTTCACTTCCACGTCGAAGTAAGCCTCTTAGACTATATTCGACGTAAGAATTCCCCTGCTAAAACACTTATATGAAGGTAATAAAATACGGAGATAGCTTAAATGGTTGGACTTTATATGAGGAACGAACATTAGCGGCTTATTTCGTAAACTGTAACTTATACTGTTGACCGTTTTATCACGTTTTGGCATGACATATTGAACAAAGGTCATTCATGGTCTGAGGAAGTTATTTTTGTAATTATTTTCACATTTTATAGATTACTATGTCACAAAGTATTTTTTCTCATCTTATGATTTTCTTTCTTGTTATTGATTTGTATACAGGGTGTAACAAAACACCCTATTAAGACATAAGGCGGACGCCTTTCTAACAACCCCGCCCGGGCCCTTCAAACTAGAACAAATCCGGGGAAATCCGGACAGATAGCAGCCCTATTTCAGAGGGTGTATCAGATCATGAAACTAAACATCTTGCGCTATCGAGCCAACTTCCAAATCGAGAAAAAAAACGTCTGTTTCATACATAACTGCAGTACCGACTACCGACTCGATCAAATATATGGGACAGCAGATTTTTAAAAGAAACTAAAGTTAACCCGCGACTTCTTCCGCACAAATAATACTAGATTTTAAGTCAGATCATAAGCATAAGCATAAGCATTTGTGTGATGCTGTTACAAACATACAAACCAACAAACAAACAAACAGACAGACAAAAATTCTAAAAAAGGTTAATTTGGGGTCCGCAATACCTAAAAACCATATCGTAATCTTTTTAATGTATAGACACACTTCTGTTGCAGTTTTATATTAGTTAAGATTACGATTTCGACCATTTCTCCATAGTGAAAGTTGTACAGTTTGATGGTCTAAGCGGTGTTCCCTTTAAATATTACTAATAATATTTAAGTAATATTTTTGTCAGAATCGTAGCAGGTTGGTTTTCCGTTATGTCTGCCTACCCCAATGGGAGACGGCGTGAGATTATGTATGTATCTATGAATATTGTTGTGTAGGTAAGAAATAATCAGTTACAAAGTAATACAGATTTCAATAGGTCTTTGTAGATCATAAAAAATAGGTAAGTACAGAAATAAAGAGATTTTTTGGTTGGTGTAACAATACTTAAAAAATCTACTTACTACGATGTAGGATATTTCGGTAAAGTAGTTATTTCATGAGTTCATAGATATTACTTACTATGCGTGAACCCTTGTCCAAAACCCTTTGTCCAAAGAAGTTCAAAAGCTGGTTAGCCGGTCATCTGGTATTTTAGAAATCTAATATAGAAGGACAGAAGGTACTTTACGGACGCCTTTTAACCATATGAATGGTATACTAATGAGAAATATTATTTGAGAAATACGATTTTATACATTATTTTATTAACCTAAAGAATAATAAAACCGGTCAAGTGCGGGTCGGGCTACTCGCGCACCGAGGTTTCTGTACCACACCACCACAATACATATCAACTTAATTTTTTTTTCTCCGGGTCCATTACTAGGAGACCGACTCACGCATAGCCGGTTTTTATTATTTGATGTAATACTTTGGCGTTTACTCTAAAATAGCACTAAGTTTGACGCTTGAATGTATTACCGTACGATAGAGCGAGAAGAAAAAACGTTGATTGAAACTAGGTTTTTGTGTTCAATGCGCCATAATAACGCTCATTTTGTGTAAATGTCATCTATCTAGCTATGACGGTTCAAAAGTTACAGCCCACAATAGTTAGGACAGACAGACAGATGGACGGACGGACAACGCAGGTTTTCACCCTTTGCTTACGGAACCCTAAAAAAAGAGAGACAATTGTTATCCAGTCCAGTGGTATTGGACTATAAGTATAACATTTAAAATTTCTGTACATTTAATTTACTTTATACGATACTTGTTTGCCAATTTTCAGGTAGATTGATATATCAATCTTATCAGTATCTTTTTTACTATCAGGATTACTATGCAAACGATTTCAATGAATCAAGATGAATAGGCATCCGAAATCAATGAAAACACTGTAATGTCTGTGGTGAAATACATTATTCATGACGTCAAGAAGATTAATGTGCTTGGGAATGTTTAATTACATTCAAAAATCTAAACGTTAAGCCGTTTGTTACATACCCACGTGAACATAGATTTACCGAAATCTAATTTACATGCCTAACGAACAAAGGTAGGAAATCAAATGTTTTGTATTTATACTTGTGAAGTCCGCTCCACATTCACGCCGTGAACACCCATGAAACAGCGCGAACACGAATAACGTGGATAGTTTTCGCGCTATTCCACGCGTTTCACGAGCGTTCGCGTTCATAGTCGGTATTTTTGCACGCTTCAAATGGTTCGAACCTAGCGTATACGCAAACCATCCAGACTTGCACCTAAAACGTGAACGCATTAGCACGCGTGACTCGGTGCCGTGAAGTTGCGTTCATTTGTTAACGTACCTACGTGAAAATAAGCGTCTCTTGGACTGAAAAACAATGAGCTCATATTGAGTGTTTTCATGCCGAACCTTTTTTATGGGATGCTAAACACAAAAGCAGTAGAAATACAATGAAAATACGTGACGTATGAGCGAAATTATGAATATTCAAGAGAATGATTTAAAAAAAAACATACGCACACGACTATATTCACCGCGGGGGTAGTCAGTGATATTCTGAAACCTCAGAACATCCACGTTTCACTAGTACCTAAATTCTGTCTAGTGTGACGGTGACGTTTTAAAAAAAAGGATTGTCTAATGTCCAGTTACAGGAATTATAGAATAAAGGTAAAGGAATCTGGAGCAATATGTAGCAGTAGTTAATATTACAGCGTCCATTCTCGTTGAGCGCGCCAACCAAACTGTGAACGATTGCGAGTGTGGAGGAACATGTTTTTCACGCTGACTTCGTGGAAAATTCACGGCGTGAATTCACACCGCGATTCACGCGCGAGTCTGGAGCGCGCATAACGTTAACTATTCCGTTTGCCTGAGAAATGAGAGTATCTAGATCTAATTTGAAGTAACTGTCATTCAAGACAAAGGTAGGCATTAATCACCGATAGTAGCCGTAGTGCTTCAACTGCTCGTAATACTAGATAACATTGTATAAAACTGCATATGGTTTGCTTTTCAGCTAAAAACTATAAGGTCTAACAAAATTAGGTGAAACTATTTTAATAGGATGATCAGACCATCAAACTAAACAACTTTCTCTATGGGACCAATATTGAAATCGCGAAAAAAAAATATGTGGTTCCATACATTTAGGTCGAGTAGGGTTGTATGGAACAGCAGATTTTTTTTGTACGTCCCTTAGAGAAAGTTGTTCAGTTTGATGGTCTGATCATCCCCTTAAAATAGTTTCAGCTAATTTTGTTAGACCTTATATATCTTCCATTTTTAATTTACTTTTTAATCAAATGGACTTTGTGCGTTAGCAATGCGTTTCCGCCATTGTCAAGTTTGTCCTTATCAGTCCAATCTCAAGGACTGTTTTTGAGCAAAAACACAGCTAAGAATGATGGCGGAGCCTCGTGGCAACATGAAAGACAGTCAAAACCTGCAACGAGTCTCATCATCATCATCTCAGACGATGGACGACCACTGCTGGACATAGACCGTGATTGTCATCTCCCTTTTGTATAAATACCTATAGAATAATCACACCGACCGATATACCGATGGCCGATGTGGCCGAAAAGTTCTCGAGTGGTGACCGCGTACCGGAAAGCGCAGCGTGGGTAGGCCCCCCACGCTGGACACACGGTGGACCGACGACGTGGTGAAGGCGGTGGGAACCCGTTGGATGAGGGCAGCGCAGGACCGGTTGTTATGGCGATCCTTGGGGGAGGCCAATGTCCAGCAGTGGACGACCATCGGCTGAGATGATGATGATGAATCACACCGATATTACCACATTTTTGCCTATATCCGTTAGATTTAAACCAGATTTTAATAAAATTTTAGCAAAGATGTTCTTTTACGAAACTATTGATCGGAATGATTGGATAAAAGGCTATGGTCTCACCAATATTATATACGCTAGTAAAATTAAATTTAAAGGTCTCACTCAGCTATGTAATGTGATAAATAACAAACCTCTGACCTTTAAAATTCAATCGACGCTGAGGAATTTAACTAAAACCGTATAATATCGATTGATGACCAACTTTACTGAAGTAAAATTGATAGCTTTCAACTCGTTTGGGGTTGGCAAAGTTTCGTCACAAGCCGCAGATGGTATTTATTGGTTCGGGTTGCAATCGGTGTAGCGTTAGCATACCAGAAATCTTAATAATAATATCAGCAAAAAAAAAAATTTGAAATCTAAACCACTTTGTGAAAATTGTTTAAAAAGGTATTTCTTAGGTGTTTCTCAGCCAAACGTCAAATAGGACGAGATTTTAATTTGGCCAGTCAATGTGAAAATGTATCTACACTTCATCTCAGAACATATAAAAATTAAGCCCAAAAGACGTTACCTTCATAGAAATTGGCGCGTAAAATTTTGCCGCGCCACAGCCGTCTCGCTCGTAGCATATTCGGACTATTGAAAGAAGACCCGATTGGGTCATTTTAAAGTCTTCACTTTGTGCGTGCTAGCAACATACCTATCTGCTTCTTATTGGTATAATATCATTGATTACGCCCAACTTGTATCAGTAAAATAACATTTCAGAATAATTTTATACTTACTACGCCGTAAATCAATTATTATTTATCTTTGATCCATATCTTGTAATATTTATTGAATTAATACCATTAAGCTTGTCAAGCCTTGTAAGCCATGTAACAGTTTTGTCGTTGTCAACTGAATTTCTAACATTTCCAACAAAACTAAAGTCTACTGTAAGAAGCCATTCATTGCTTGGTTTGTAAAATTAAAAAATGTTGCTGACTGTACTCTAGACAGATTATGAGCAATCCACATTTGAGGACAGTCACGTTGACAACACCCAAATTGAGATAGAAACAGACACTTTTATAAAGATCTAAAGAATTTGTGATTTTGGATGATATCTACATTTCTTTTATGTCAGGGTTATAAAAGGAAAATTTCTTAAAGGAACAACTTTCTTAATTTGATGCCACCGCATACTTGGATCTTATGGTGGATTATGGCGCGGTCCATCTCACCCTTATTGTTGAGAGATGGTCGTGCATACCCCTAATCCTATACAGAGCGGTTTTTTAAGAGATGATCAGACCATGAAACTGAACAACTTTCTCCATGGGACCAACATCGAAATCACGAAAAAAATCTGCTGTCATCAACATTTGGCTCGAGTAGGTATGCAGTTTTGTATGGTCCCATAGAGAAAGATGTTCAGTTCGATGGTCTGATCATCCCCTTAAAAACCGTCAGCATTTTAAGAAGGAACCTGTATACAGGATGTAAAATTAAATGCATTACATATTAATCGGGTTGCTTCAGACCAACAAACTGAACAACTTTCACTATGGAGCCAACAGCAAAATCTAAATCGTGAAAAAATATTGCTGTTTCATAAACAAAATCAATAGCTACTCGATTCAAATGTATGGAACAGCTGATTTTTTTCGCGGTTTCTATGTTGGCTCAATTGTGATAGTTATTCAGTTTGATCTATACTTGCATGGTGTAAACTTAAATATGATACATACATATCGATAGTGAAAGTTGTTCAGTTTGATGGGCTGAAGCACCCAATTTAATATGTAACGCATTTAATTTTACACAATGTACTCTAGGTAAACCTGAAATTGTTTGGGGTTGTACTAGGGACATCCTCGAGACTCAGGGAAAACTTGGTCTTCTTCCGAAGGTCGATCCTCCGCGATGTGGTCAACGGCCCGCGGAATCCATGACAGACAAATGGGACCATTGGCAGAACCGAATGGCACCAAAAAAAAAAATGGCGGGCTGCCGAGCCCGCGGCCCAGCCTAAAGACTGCTTTTTTTATACAGCCGATAAATTTGAAAAGAGCTAAACGACGTAGTTTATTTAGTATACTTATGGATCTGCAATTATAAATCCTAAGTATAATAAATCTATTGTAAATGCTTTGAAGGCTAAAACCGTCGGCGAACTAGTTAAAACAATAAATTTCTGTAAGCCGCGCGTGACCCCAGGCCTTTGCGTCGCATTTTCGCACTTAAATTCCTTTTAACACCATCTTTAAACATTAATTCGGCTGATAAATTAAAATTTTTCCTCAAAACAACGAACCATTAGTCAGATGAAATTGGTTCATAAATATAAAGGAGCATTATTAGAAGCTTAATAATTTAAACGGTTTTATGTAAATTACGTCTAATCTTCATTCACAGTTTTTAATTACGTTTTTACCTTTTCGCAAGTCGATTGAGAAATATTCGTCATCTGAAGCCGTAGCATGTTACACGTGATACGGCTGGATCACGTCTTTTATCTCGTTCGTTCGTGCGCAAATAGAAAGAAAGCGAAGGTGTGATAACGCTATATCACGGTGCGAACGAACGAGATAAAAGACGTGATACAGCCGTATCACGTGTAGCATGCTACGCATGCTGGTGTAATTAATAATACGAAGGGTGATTTGGTTAACACTGCAAATTTGTAAGGGTGCTTCAGACCATCAACAGCTTTTACTATTAGAACAAAACTGAAATCGAAAAAAAAGTCATCAGTTCGATACTAAACTACCATGCCTACTCTGTTCAAATGAAACAACAGGTGTTTTTTTACCATTTCAGATTATAGTAAAAGTTGTTCAGTTTTATGGACTGAAATACCCCTAAAAATTTGGAAAGTGTTTGAAAAATCATCCAGTAAGACTAGTAGAAGTGGAATAGAATTAGTATTCCCTACTTAAAGTAAGTAAATTAATATTTTCTATCTTAGAGAACAAAATACAGATGAAAGGACAATGGGCAAAAGTGGTCCAAGAGCCTCCACTCATGAGACTTGCGGGAAATGAGAGTGTATACTTGTGGTATGATTTTAGCAAAAGCCTTTTAAATTCTGTTCAGGGGGTATCTCGCTGTGATAATGTAGGTTCCAATTAGAAATATTATGATTTTAAGTTACAAGTGGTGTTTATTTTGTCCAAGACATGGATGGGGTATAAGAGAACCGCGTAGGCACGTGCGCCGGCGCGTCCAACGCCTAGGAATTTTTACTTATACACCTCGTCTCCCTACCAGGGAACTCTTCAACGGCTAATAACACCAACATGCACATTTCGGGTGCACGTTCAGTTTTGATAACAACACAAATTATCCACCAGATTTGAAGTCAGATTATAAGCTATCAAACAAAAAAGTTTCATCAATATCGGTTCAGTAGTTTTTGCGTGATGCTGTTTCGAACAAACAAACAGGCAGAGAAAAATTCTAAAGAGGTTGATTTGGAATCCGGGATAGGTACCTAAAAACCATATCGTTATCCTTTTCTTGTATATAATAATATATTCAAACTACAGACACACTTCTGTTTATAATAGTTTAGTTAGATAGGCAAAGACTCGAACCTGCAACATCAATTCAAGAGAGACTCAAGACTCTTAGCTAGGCCTTCTACGCTCGTAAAAAAAGAGAATAAAAACAAAACCTACGTTTGTTTTGACCTTTCTTTGTGTCTAGACTTGTCTAGATACTATTGTCGATAATGGTAATTGAAATATTTTATTCAGTCATACGTTATATTCAAAAGATTGTAGGCAGTTTACATAAATATTATCCTACTTATATATACGCATTTTTTATAGGTATATGGAAAGAAAGAAAAACAAAAGAATTGTTACGCAAAAAGCGCAAAACAATATTAATGTGATATTGACATTGTGATATTATTGTGATTGTGTTATTGTCAAAGAGATTATACCTAACTAGCAGCCCGTCCCGGCTTCGCACGGGGTAGACAAATAAATTTTAAGACTCATTTTTCTACACCTTCGGTTACATTGTTCAAATTTTACCAAGGATCCCAAATTTTTTTCAAAATGAAATGTAGCCTATGTCAAATTGGAAGAATGTAGCATTCTATTGGTGAAAGAATTTTTTAAATCGGCCCAGTACTTTTTGAGCCTATTCATTACAAACATACAAAAATAGGTACAAATCTATCCTCTTTATAATATTAGTGTAGATAGAGTGAGCAATACCAATTGTAAAGTGTGTCCACTTTTTGACGTTTAGGTTTGAGTGTGTGGTGTCAAGTATTATGGCATTATGTTTACGGTCACTTTTCACACACACTAGCTCAAAAAAAAGTGGACAGCCACATAAACAAATATCTATAGTTCCATCTCCTTCTGCTATTAAAGGTACGTTATAAGACAAAAGAGACTAACTACAATCGTAAATTTATGCGGACTCTTTGGAGATCCTTCCACTGAGGTTATTGTGAAGTTTAATGACATTTGTAACATTCAATATTATTATGTGATGAATTGTTAACTACTACCTTACCTGACGGGATTATGGTCGTGATTAAATGTTTTATTAATTAAATGTATAGTAAAAGTTGTAGGTAGACTCTTAGTTTAAAAGGATGCTAATGATATCAATTTCACCCTATATTTGTTGTATCTGTATATGTGTGTATACATATTAACATATGTTATGTTTATTATGTAATTATTGTATCTAATTTTACATCTTAGTTCGTACGTAGGTATCGTAAAGAGTTCGTTCATAACCTATGGTGGAGTGGAACAAATTGTTTTTAATGGTAACATCGCCCATTTCAGAATATAACGGAAGATGAAAAAAAAGAAAGAAGAATCGTCTACAGCCGTCCGTATTATACTAAAAAGTTAAGGAGGTCGAACTAAACTAAGAAAGCTCGAGGTACTATTCATCTCTCCAACTTGATTGGAGTTTACGACGGTCGTAAAACACGACGGAGGCTTCACTCATATTAATCTAGCCTATTTGTCGAGAAGTATTACTTTTTATGCGGGTTGCTAAGTAACAAACGACCCTGTGTCTATATTTAGAAGGTAACAATCTAATTAATTCTCTGGGAAAATGTAACGTTATTTTTGATAGTAGAATGATATTTGTTTTTGGAGTATATCATTATTGATATAGTAATGGTTTTTCGTTTTGGGGATTGAAATTGGTAACGTATCAAATATAAATTGTTGTAGAATTTTGCTGTGTCACATGATTATGACAAAGCATTATTTTATCAAACAAAATATTCAATGTATACGTAAGGTACCTACCTAATATTCTACTTTTACAAAAACGAAAAGCAGGACGTTATTTTATAAAGTTAACTTAAATTCTGCCCAAAAAAAGATATCTCGTGTGGTTCAAGAATTACTACGATATTCATGAGCTAATCGCCCAGCACTTATGTTATTGTAAATGGCTTTTGGTACAGAATAATAGTTCTAAAATACACAACAACCACTATCTTCAGATACTCCACCTCACCACACTTCAAGAGCGATTTGAGTGGCAAGCACGGTCCCACAGACAAGTGCGCGCGTCCAAGCTGTGAAGGTGCGTGTGCAAAGCACGCAATCATATTTATGTAGTAGTAATCGAAAATAATCATGAGATTGTGGGGCGCAAGGAATGAGCATCCCATATTGATGACACCTGAATTCGTCTGTCGCATCCTTTGCTGACTGGCTAATCTTTCCACTACAGCATGAGTTATTGACATACATGGTTCATGCTGACACGAAAAAAGATACTGAGATCTTTCTATGGCATGCCTGTGGTTCGCTTATAGGAAAGATGTTGAGTTGTGTGTTTCCAGGCACAACATTTCGCATCATCCATGCGGACAAGAATGGTAACTTCCAGATTCAAGTTTCCCTTTTTTTCGAACTTTCGTTTCTTGCTTAAAACAAACGAATACTGTTCGAAATATTTGTTAGCAGAACAGTTCAACCAAAACGACATAACCTTTCAAATCACCCTTAACCTTTCTTCAACACCTACATTGTATCGATTCGACTACAGTATGATGACAATGGATGCAACAGGTCTATTGCATACGCGCGAATGGCTTACAAACCTATCAAACAATTTTCCAACAATCTAACTCTTAACGCTTAGGAAATAAGGCTTTATATTGATAGTTCAGGCAACAATCAACTCATGAATAGTATATGCATTTCCCGGGGACCAATAGAAAGAGACGGATAGCTCAAAATCTGGGACTATACATATACAACTAGGTTCGCAGCAAAGAGTAAATAACAGCAGATCGTAAATGGCTGTTGCAAATTCGGTGCCTAAGCGGTGTAAAATACAGGGTCCTTCTTAATATTCTGACACTTTTTTAAGGGAATGATCCGACCGTCTCAAACTGAACAACTTTCTCTATGGCACCAACATCGAAAACCCGAAATGAAAATCAGCTGTTCCATACAAAACTGTAAACCTACTCGAGCCGAATGTATGGGACAGCTGATAAATTTTTCGCGATTTCAATTTTGGTCCCGTAGAGAACGTTGTTCAGTTTGATGGTCTGATCATCTCCTTAAAAAAGTGTCAGCATATTAAGAAGGACCCTGTTTATACCTGGACATGAAAAAGTGCATAGCAGTATTTAAGTTATCGTCAATTTACGATTCATTTGTACTTAATTATTTTTCATTCTGTCTCAGTTTCGTTTTTGGTGCGTAGTGATTATAAATATTGAGTAATTGATTGATGCATGAAATTAAGCATTAATTCACCACGGGTCAAACTTATAATCAGGAAGAAAAACCATAAGAACTCTTAAAACTAAAACGTTAAAAAATTTAGGTTTTTTAGCCACACTTTACTCCTGTCTTACGTTACATTACTATATTATACTACTGGAAAATGTTTAGGTAAAACCAGGAAGCTTGCATAGGTACTGGAAATACACATTGAAAACAATTGAAACGCAAATTCTACAGCGTTTTCTCGTGGTCCTACTATTTTTTTCTATGTCATAGTACTTTTAAAATCTTGGTTAGTTTCTTTACATAAAACTCACAAATAGTAGGCTCTCTTTCGGAGTGTTTAGAAATATCGCTACAACTGCAAACTACTTTTTTTTTTAGTTGTGTTGTGTTAACATCTTTATTATTATTATGGAAAAAACCTTATCTATCCTCTAGTGACCCTATAGAAGAAATTGGGTGGCCATTGTAAGCCGGAAACCATATTTTAACAGCAAACATAGGAGGGTAAGGAGGAGAGAGTACAGTCGCCATCAGATATATCATAGCAAACAAGGTGGTCAAATATTTCTAAGCAATCCAAATTTTCAATAATTTCTTTACACATAACCAATCAAAAATATCTGAACGCCTAGAACATCAAATTTATCTACGCAGCCAGGGTGATCATAACCATCTGAGCAGTTTAAGAAAAAAGACCTTACTCCGTTGTTATACATTTCAATTTTAAATAATATAGTAAAAAAATAATTGAACATAAGTTGTTCCGATGTTTATGACAAAATACACGTTAAGATATAATTGGTAACATTTACTGTAAAGAATTTATTGAAAATAAGCACTGCTCAGAAATATTTGAACACCTTATATGCTACGATATATCTGATGGTGACTGTACATCGTGTTCATCATCTCTGCACTTCAAAATAATCTTTGTACTTGACTGTTTTTCCGTAGAAGGACAGTCACCGTTGTCATCAACTATAATAGAAAACCATCATCATATTTTAAAATGCGATTAAAATGTTAACATAGTTTGCCTTTAATATCAATAGAGTTCGTAAACAGGCTGTGTGACTTGATTGATGTTGGAACAATAATTTAATATAGACGAGGGCTTTTACACCTGCCTTACTGGTTTATTTCTAGGTCAGATTTAAATTACTGATAGGACGCCATCATAAATCAGTTAAGGTATTCACGTAATATAATAAATAATGTCTTAACTGTTAGCTGTTATAGGAGATCCATGCATAATAGGGCAATTTCTTAGGCTAATTATATGAGGACTAGTTACGCGTGTAATTCTACTAACAATATTTTCTGTCACTTTTTGCGGGAGCGAGGTAGCACGAGATACGCAACTTTGAATTTTATTCCATTAGTTTAGATTCTAATTTTGAATGTTGAAAATCATGAAAAACAGTGTCGTCATAAGTTCGAAATTATTGTTCCGCAATTATAGGCTGTCGCGTTTAGTGATAAGGTATAAAATTGAATGTAAATGCGTAAGATTTTTGATCTTGCACGTTGGCAGAGGGAAATGCTAAGGCGAGGCGGGTCCGTATATAAATCGTCTTAGGGTAATTTAACTTAGCATTATATTTATTGCTTTTTGGTATAATTATAATATCTCTACTTACCCCCTTGGGCAATGTAGTCGTGATCATGATATTGATGCTTTAATTTTAACAGTTAGAAATCATAATAATAATCAGTTATCGATTCAGTACAAAACGTTCAGCTTTTAAAATAAAGATAAACTTGTAATTGCAGGAAATTTTTTACAAGGCCTTCCTATTTTACTAGCAACGAAATTGTTTCCCCCAACACTTTACAAAAGTAAAATACTGTAACCTTGACCGTTTAAACCACCCCTTAACATAGTTTCAGCTAATTTAATATGACCTTTTCATTCTAAGATTTATAAGCCACCTGTCGAAATATTTTAACATAGCTTTATAATCTTTTTATCGTGTGGGCAGCAAGCCCTGGCGTCAGAGTTTTTTCAGACCGTCTTACGGCCTTCGACGTGGTTTTTCTGTACCGACTACTACTACCAGACCAGAGATAGTAGCCGGGACCAACTGCTTAACGTGCCATCCGAAGCACGGAATCATCTTTCTTTTCAGACATTCAAGTGATTCAGCTTGCAATGTCCTAACCAATTGGGGAAAGACGCACAGAGTGACATATAACTAGGTGTCCCCCGTGGGAATCGAACGCACGACCTCCGTGTCGAGAGCCCAATGCTTTTAACCATTAGACCACGGAGGTAGTGCTTTATAATAACCAACATAGTTTATACATGTTATATGTCTATCGTGACCCGGGCGATGCAGCCCGGGAAAACTATAAATAGAATCCGGGATTGCACCTTTGCACTTTACACCTGGCTATCCCGGGCTCCATTGATTTGTTTACAAATCCCAATTTCTATCTACAAATCAAATTTTATGGAATTGATATTGTCTGTGCTGTTCTTTGTTACACTTGAAACTTTGCACATTTTGAACAGAGCTTTGTTATACAGGTGTATGTGTAAACAGTTTCATTACTTTAAAGGGTGATTGTACACATAATACTGTAATACTGAACATCTCTCCCCAAGGAAGTTAATGGAAATTTGGAAAAATCATTTTTATCTTTTGATACAAAAGTATACGGACAAATTTTTAATTGACGACATGACAGATCTATCCGAAACCGACGAGAATGCATGAAAGGACTAACGAATGTGGAGGAAGCTAGAGATGTTGGTCAGGTTTGTAGGTATTGATATGTATTTGTAAAATGTATTATTATGTATATATATATATATATTACAGTATCTTTGTATTTGTATAACTTTATTTGAGTATATTATTTTACTGTGATCTACACCGCCTACCAATCATCTTTTAAAATTTCCTCTACCCTAAGCTTGTCTGGAAGAAATCGCTTTTTAGTGATAAGACGGCCTATTTTTCTTCCTTCTGTATTTCCAGTTTGTTTACTCTCTGTATACTATGTTTTTTTGGTGTAAAATAAAATATAATTGATTGATTGATTGATCGTAGCAGGTAGCGTTCAGTTGTCTCTGCCTACCTCAGAGGGAGACAGGCGTGTGTTTACACTTAAACCCTGTTCTAAATTAAATGCTGTTCACTTTGATAAAATAATAAAAGTACAAAATCCTTTGGCAGCACAAAAAATGTATGGGCGTCTGATCAGATCAAGATTCATAATTATAAAGGATCTTTCTTAATATGCTGATGGTTTTTTAAGGGTATTTTCGGACCATCAAACTAAACATCTTTCTCTATGGGACCAACATCGAAATCGCGAAATAAAAATCAGCTGTTCCATAGAAAAATGCAAACCTAAAAAGCGATTTTGTTTTCACGATTTCGATATTGCTACAATGGATAAAGTTGTTCAGTTTGATGATATGAACATCTCCTTCAAAACTGTCAGCATATTAAGAAGCACCCTGTTTCGACGGAAAAACCATAAAGTCACGTCATCTTAAATAAACAGTATCATTTTCTTGATACGTAGCGGAAAAGACATGTGGTGAAAATAATATCTTCTTCTATTATATCTATAGGTATATCTATTTTCGATATTAATCTTATCTTAACTATTATAATACTGTAACAGAAGTCTGTCTGTACATTGAAGATACAAAAAAAAGATAATCTTTTTTGTATCTTTGTATCTTCTTTTGGTTTTTAGGTGTCCCTGACTCCAAATCAACCTTTTTTAGAATTTTTATCTGTCTGTGTGTTTGTTGATGAATCGATTTTGATGAAATCTTTTTTGTTTGATAGCTTATGATCTGACTTAAAATCTGGTATATAATTTGTGCGGACAAAGTCGCGGGTTAACTCTAGTATTATAATGAAATAATAAGTATGGTGTTTCTGAAAAATATATTTTTTAAAGTTTTATTGAAAATATTTACAAAATAATTTATTGGGGGCAATGACGTTGGGGGGTAAAAGGACTAGACCGATTTGGATTGAGTTTTCAACCACGGGGCTAAAGTTTAGTTTAACATTTTATTTCATCGCAATCGGTTCTCCCAATCAAAAGTTATAAGACTTACGGTCAGTTGCACGTACGTTCACTAAAGTTAATCCTCAATTAAATCTCTTGCTAGCTTTTACTACGTCAACAAGACAAAAAGTGTCACCAAGAGATTTAATGGAGGATTAACTTTAATGAACGTATGTGCAACTGGTAGTTAATGTTTCAAGTACAAAGCCGCGGGCGCCACTAGTTAACCATAATATACCTACAATACAACATAAGTAGCTGAATATTGAGTGGCATCTCAACATTATTTACTAGTTCACCGAGCTTTCAGAATAATAAGTAGATTTCTTTCATTTTTGTTCACTGAACAAAAGAACGGAATAACATTAGGAAAGGTCACAAGGTTTCTATTGAATTAGCTACAGTCAACATCAAATTTATCCGAGCAATGAATGAGATTTAAATATTTTAACAACATTCAAAAATACACCTACCCGCTATAAATAAAGGTCTATTTTGTAATGGGCATGATTATGAGTTTAATTTCTTCTTGAATTTGTACAAATCGTTTATATTATTGTTCCCATAGGTAATAGAAGTGAGAACACGGTTTCTCAATCTGACCCAGAAAAAAATCATAGGTACTTAAATATTAATAACTGCAGCCCGTCCCGGCTTCGCACGGGGTAGACAAATAAATTTAAAGACTCATTTTTCTACACCTTCGGTTACATTGTTCAAATTTTACCAAGGATCCCTAATTTTTTTCAAAATGAAATGGAGCCTATGTCAAATTGGAAGAATGTAGCATTCTACTGGTGAAAGAATTTTTTAAATCGGCCCAGTACTTTTTGAGCCTATTCATTACAAACATACAAACATACAAAAATAGGTACAAATCTTTCCTCTTTATAATATTAGTGTAGATTATGATTTTTCAGACATATGGCATCGACTGTATTACGACGAAACTGGAATACGACGAATTTAGAATTCGACGAGTTCGGAACACGACGAGTCCGGAACACGACGAATCCGGAACAAATCAGAATAATTCTATGTTTTTTTACCGAGGTATGTGGCTGACTACGTTTTTTGTAGAATATGGAATTGATATAGAATATACAGGGTAAAATTGATATCATTAGCATCCTTTTAAACTAAGATCTACCCATCAAACAGAACAACTATTACTATGGGAGCAAACCGATCAAAGCAAATCAAAAATCAGCTGTTCCATACTAAACTGCAATGTCGACTTGCGAATTCGCGAGTCAAATGTATGTAACATCCAATTTTTTTGCTCCTATCGGTTTGCTGCCATAGTTAAAGTTGTTCAGTTTGATGGGTAGACTCTTAGTTTATAAGGATGCTTACACCCTGTAGATGAACTTCTTTGATCTCTTTTTATTATATTAACTCGTTAAAAAAGTAAACCAACTTAAAACATCCTGTTTATGAGTTATTTGAATAAGCAAAATGACAATAAGCGAAAAGCAAGGAATTAAGCTACGAATTAAATTACTTTTCTATTCCTAATCATACTGAACCATTCGTACCTTTTAATAACAAAGTCTAATTGTTTTCCCTTTTGTTGGTTTTAAACGTTAGAAAGACATTTGAACAGATTGAGAACTGTTATTATTTGGGCTCAGGAAAATTACTACCTTAATGTTCGCTTCTAATGGACCATTTACGATATGAGAACGTTCTTTGTGTCATAAACTGATTCTATTATTAGACTATTACAGCGTTAGCTGTGATATCAACTTACGCAGAACGTAATTAGGTACCTATATCATTGTGGAAATGAAATAAACTTCAAACGAAATTGTAGACAATGTTATTAATGTACTTCAATAAAATTAGTGAATAACATAACAAATTAGTAAATAAGTATTCATCAAGACCTATTAATGTTGACCTTCATAAACTCTAAACATCCCTATAGTTATTCTAAAAGTAAAGCTCCGTCAGCAGACACGCTATAAAAACCTGCCACCCTTAATTCAATGCCATAGAACAGCCACATTAAGCTACCAAGTTAAATATAGCGATTCCACTATTACACCTCCACGCCTACGTGTGCCTCGTAAACCAGCCAGGTAGCTTCTCTCCGTACGTGCGGGGACTGCGTACCGCAGCCTCTGACGTTGTTGATGTGCGTGTGGTAAGTGTCTCTGTATGTGTGACCTACATTCAAGCCAGGGCTGCCAGCTACTCCCATATAATGGCAGATAATACCCCCTCCCAGTAGCGGGAGGTTTATATGAAGCTTGGGCGTCGGTAAAATTTATCGCATCCGAAATTTCGTGAGTTTGAAATGTAAGGCGCTAGACTGTGGCTTCAGTCTTCCTTCACTCACCGGATTGTTATCTTATCGATTTGCGTAGGCGTTGACATCGTTGAGTTATTTAACGAAGTTATGTTATGTTAGTAGGTAAAGGGATTTCATGCAATAAGTTGGTTACAAAATTGATTCTATGATTAGAGTTTGTTGTAGAGTAATTCACGATTTTAGATTATAATTACTTAACGATACCATTCGATATAAAGTTTACACCTGAGTTGATTCGTCACAAACACACTTTTAAGCCAAATTTCAACTTTAACAGGATATACTTATATCTTATCACCCTTACTTATATCATTCCTTTAAGAGAAGTTTATTCCGAATGCGTAAATGCGCGCTGCATACAAACGAAGTCTGTTGATATTTTCAATACTAACCAATTAAGTCATTGAAATTGTTCAGAAACAATCTAAAAACTAATCTCGATGTTTGTATGGTGTCAGATTTTCGTCAAAATATACAGTTTTTGTGCTAGGATTAATCTAAGATTTGTATGGAAATCTTTGAGGCACTGTAACTTTAAAACTATACATTTTCACGAAAATCTGACTTTCTAAAAACAGAGATTGGTTCCTAGATTGTCTTTGAAAAAGGTCATTAACTTTAATTGGTTAGTACTGAATATATCACCAGACTGCGTTTTTATGGAGCGCTCTCCGAATTTTATACCCTTAACAGGACCCCAAGTAACTCTATACTTACTTTACTAAATGTTACAAAATTGACGTCCTGTTCAAGCGCATAAAATCCAATGCTAACGGGAACCCGGTCGTCCCTCACCCTGAACGGGCTAGCTGTCTTTCATTTAATGTCAGGGGTCGCGCGATCGATGTAGCGGCCGCCTACGCCGCCCGTGTCCGCATCCCGATTCTGTCCTGAGTGATGAGCGTTAGCGGAAATACACCAGAACCCCGATTGTGCTAATTTGAAACAATCGAAGATCATTTCAGTTCTAATCACATTCCAATCCAGTTACCATTCAACTGTGTTTTGGCTTAACTTGACTTATTTACTACGTGATTAACAGCTTAAAAAGAAGTTTAAAATATTTATTGCATAATAAATTAGATAAAATTATTTAAACAAATGATGTCTAATACAATAGTTACAAATTTGAATTTAAAAACCTAAAAACTAATATTTTTATGAAAATAATGAACATAAAAGAATCTAACTAGTAAACTATTCTAAAAAAAGCTATTACTCGTAGTACATCAATCCAAATAAATTCCGAACACAGTGACTTGAATAAAAACTGTAGTCAACTCCCTCTGAACATTAATATAGTTATCTCTTTCATGGTCCCAAAGGAAAGAAATAGCATTATTATAGCATTGTGCTCTTTTCTGACCGATAGTTACTACACTGATGATTCGGTACCGATTGAAATGCATTTCTCTAACCTCGTGCACGATTTCGCTGGCCAATGTTAAAGCTAAAGCTGGAGACTCCTGCAAGGTAATAAGGATGCCCGTGAGTGAATACTTATCAGGTACAGATCGCGGCATGAAACATGAGCGATGACCTTCAATGAGCAGAAATCTAATTCAGGTCTAATTGGCGGAGGGAAACGGGAGGCCATGAAAAATGTCCCCCTAGTCAAAGTGGCATTCTATTGGCGTCGACGCTAGTAGAAACGGACAAAATGTATGGATTTGACATTGGCGATCGAAACATTTTGACGTTTGCTTTCGTCACCATACGTCAAGTCCATACATTTTTATGTTTTCTACTGTCGTTAACGCTAATCGAAAGTACTTGTCTCTATTTTCGTTTGCGCAGAGCAGATCCGAGTCCCCGTCAAAACCCGAAGTTATTCAGTAATCAAAGGGTCCAAAGTCCGATAGCAGCGAAATGAGGCGAAAACAATTAACCAATAGCGCCAAAGGATTTAAGGCGGAACATTCTGATTGGTTAATATAATTTTGCGCGCTGTTAAATTTTGCCAACTGCGCAGGTCCATCGGTAAGAGTTATAAACCTGGTACTACTGTACGTGGTTCATATTTTCTTTTAAAGTTGACACTTTACAAAATTAAATACATTTTGGTTGTGGTACCTGTGGTTTGTGCACGTGACCAGTGAAATTGTTGTCCAGCAATTGGTTTACGCTTGCCTCTACCTTGGCAGGGTTGAATGGTGCATGTGAGGTCAGTTGATATGTGTTTAAATAAATTAAAAGTGGACGCTTGAATTCTATAGCGATCTGAAATATAATCAATATTTTTTAATTTAGGCATCAAATTCGTCACGTTTAAAGCTCGAACATGAGACCCTGTTATGTAGTTGAAATGTTGTGCTCATATTGATTTTTGGAATCCTTTCTCCTAAGGGCACATCAAAAATAAATATGACGCGATTACCTATCGTACTTTCGAATGAGTGTTTTCCGAATTTTAGTTCTCCGAAATCGTTACACTCTTTTTTGTTTCCCCGAAATAATAATCGCCATATTTTCAAAAGCCATGTTTTTTATTGTCCTTTTTTTCTTCTAACCAATAATGGATAAATATTCAGTAACACATTTTTCCGAAGTTCAAATTCATTTTTTATTTGTATGCAGTTATTTTTAAAAAAATCATTTTACTTAACACGAGCTTTTACCAACGACTTCGTCCGCATAAATTAATATAAGCATAAGCTTTCAAACAAAAAAAGTTTCATCAAAATCGGTCAAATAAACAAACAGACAAAAATAAAAAAATGGTGATTTGGTATCAGGGACATCTTTTTTTAAATATCTTCAATGTACTCGTACATACACACTTCTGTCACAGTTTTATAATAGTTTAGAGGTTTGTACATTACCTGCGATGTTCTATCGACAGGTCGCACACCAGGAACTCTACCGAAGCCAAATGATCTTCTTCTTGATCCAATTCTGCTTCCGGATTTGCTTCCAGACTAAAAAATTTATATATTTTTTAAAGTCTATAACTTTTTATGTTTCTTTGGGAAGTAATAGCAGATTAAAAATGCATTGAATTAAAAATAAAATCAGTATTTGAACACGGTCATTCTCACATGGATTGGAGGTTTAGAGGAGGAAAATGAGCGAGAGATGTTACAAGTAGTATTTTTATGTGAAGATGTGCTATGGAGACGTATTCACGGCATACGCCAAACGCCAACGCCCAATCCCGTATCGCCTACAAAACGGGAAAATTTGAATTTGAACAATAAAAGAAATGCCAGGATAGAAAATGATAATTTCCATTTCCTTGGGAAGAATGATATTCCTCTTATTTTGTGTATAATTTTAGCTATCATGCTCTTTGTATTTGATCTTTGATTATCGTTAGCTGTGAAACGATTTGAAATGAATACATTTCGTTACGTGGACAATGCCTTTTGCGAGCTCGTTGGACTGTATCCTTATCATTTTTCTCTGCTTTAGTAGAAAATGTGCATTTGTATGAAAGAACATACCCGGGGCAAGGCACCCAGAGATCTAAATCTCGATGGGTCCACTGCAATCATCGATACTCTACTCTTTCTGTGGTCTTCTGGCGTTGGTGCATCTATGATAACTTTTTCTGACATACTTGATAGACAAAACCAAATTAAAATTTTAGAAAATTTTTCACTTTTGATAGTGATTGCAGGTTTGACTGTATCAGAATCAAGTAATAATTTTCTTTTCAGTATGTTTGCAGTAAACACGGTAAGCAATCAGAATCATAGAAATCGGAAGTACTGCCAATCTTTACTGACAGCTAAGTTTTGAAGTAATTTTTATTTTGTTTCCTTTCTGGACAATAGTCTACACCATCCAAGAAGGTTGGATGGTCCTTGTAGACTTTTGTCTAATGATACCATCCAACCTTCTTGTCTTTCTGCTTCTGTTGATCAAATCCAAGAAATACATTAGAATCTAATTCTGATTCACTCACTTGTGCTCAAATTGACTAGTGCATAGATCACAATAATTTGTTATGTCTGACCTTATATAAATAGTAACAGTTGTTTATATCAGCCACATCGTGGCACATTAGCGAAACCCAACATAGTGGGGCATCATCTCAGCCGATGGACGTCCACTGCTGGACATAGGCCTCCCCGAAGGATCGCCACAACGACCCATCCTGCGCTGCTGTCATCCAACGGGTTCCCGCCGCCTTAACCAGGTCGTTGATCCACCTTGTGGGGGGTCTACATACTCTGTGCTTTTCAGTGCACAGTTGCCACTCGAGAACTCTACGGTCCCATCGGCCATCGGTTCTGCGAGCGGTTCGGATCAATGAGATATTACTACTAAAATTCTAAATTTGCATTCGTAAACGTCGAGTTCCGGTCAGATTGTACCTTCTAAGACTCGTTTTTCTTACCTACCTACAAGATGATACCTTTTACTGATAAAAGATCGGTGACTACGCTGTAAGTGTTCTTTGCTAAGACTTCTGATCTGTAGAGTTACCTGAACCACAGTATAAGAAAAACTATCTAGCAATACATACATTACGAATATTTTATGGACACTCCCTGTCCTCCACTAATTTTTACCTTACCCCCTCTTGGCAGACTGAGGCAAAAAGTAATAGGCGTTAGAGCATATTTTTCTTTGGCACCATAATCCTCTCTCATTCTCACTCACTCAATGTCGGATATTCTTGCCTCTTCTTATCAGTTTTCCAATTTGTATAAAATTACAACTGAATCAGCCCTTCATCAGCTGTAGGTATCGAGATAATTACCTAAACTTTGGCGCATTGTAAGCGATGCGCTTACTTGATGTCTGCCACTCGCTCTAGACGGCAACGTCGCATAACTTACGCGCTGTACGAAATATTAACAACGCTGAGTCAAGCGCCATTTGATACATTATTGCGCATACCTACTGTCTAGCCAAAGGTAATTCAAACGTGAGAACTTATCGTTTTCTAATAGTAACTATAAGAGATAGACGTACTTTTTGCTATAGTTAGCTGTAAGGCTTATTTAGTATTCATAGGGTGAAGAGCATCTCTGTGATGGGGATGGACCAGGTCTGCCTGCATAACACCAATCGGTTTAGGAGTTATGATTGCAAAAAATGAATTTGCATTAATAATCAGGTATGATTGCAATATGCACTATAGCTATGCGTACAGTACAAAAACTGGCATGGTAAGTTAGTCGGTTTAGGAGACACGCAGTTATTCAAAGGTCGAACCGTTGAACGGCTGTATCACGTCGTACTTTCCCAGCAGACGAATTCCCGCTCCTACTTCAACTTTGTACCACACAAAGTGGTGAACTAAAACCCAGCTCAAATGTAGCTGAATGGGTCGAATGGCTCCAAATGCTGCCCGAACTGGACTGGATCACCACGTATCCCTGATATTTAGATAGAATCGAGAAGGACAAGTAAGAAAATATATGGTTGATCAATGGTGAAAATTATCGTTTAATAAGGCAAAACTTACTCTCATCGTTTTTCACCTAGACTCTTCAAATCAATGAGAAGAATTATTGTCGTAATAATTTACCAAAAGACTTAAGTAAATTACCTACGAGGAGAACAAATTACTTTAATAAGTAAGTGAACAATGTTTTTATGACCTCTTTATTCTTAGCAATAAAATATATTGTTTACTCCCAAGATATGTTCTAACTGGAACAAGAACTCCTATCCTTAGTAATTAGACAGCAGACTAGCCAATTAGAACTCCTAGTTAAGTCCCTAGATAAGTCCAGTAGTCAAGCAAACTTACCTTGTGATGTCTTACCTTGTACCTACTGAAGGTAAATTAATTGAAGTTTAGCTTTTGTAATAACATGAACATAAATCTACACTAATATTATAAAGAGGAAAGATTTGTACCTATTTTTGTATGTTTGTATGTTTGTAATGAATAGGCTCAAAAAGTACTGGGCCGATTTAAAAAATTCTTTCACCAATAGAATGCTACATTCTTCCAATTTGACATAGGCTACATTTCATTTTGAAAAAAATTAGGGATCCTTGGTAAAATTTGAACAATGTAACCGAAGGTGTAGAAAAATGAGTCTTAAAATTTATTTGTCTACCCCGTGCGAAGCCGGGACGGGCTGCTAGTTAATAATATAATACTTAAGGTCCGCTGAGATCTATCTGATCTTTAATATCTGCTGAGATACACAATAACAGTGATAAAAATAATTATACTTACATAAACTCGTTGATGACATAAAATCTTAGACTACTTATATGAGGACAAGTTAGGCGTGTAATTCTACTAACAAACTTTTCTGCCACTTTTTGCGGGGGGCGAGGTAACACAAGATACGCAACTTTGAATTTTATTTCATTAGTTAAGATTCTTATTTTGAATGTTAAAATCATGAAAAACAGTGTCGTGTGAACCCCAAACGTCATAAGTTCAAAATTATTGTTCCGCAATTATAGGCTGTCGCGTTTAGTGATAAGGTATATAATTGTATTTAAATGCGTAAGATCTTTTGATCTTACACGTTGGCAAATGGGAAATGCTTCCCAATGCAATAACAAAACTTGTTATTGCATGTATATCTCCAAACTCAGTCCGAACGGAGATATAAAGGCTTGAAGCTGAAAATATATTAATTACGTCTGCTTCTTGCTTTTATATCTCCATTCGAACTGAGTTTAGAGATATTCTGGTCACAAGATGTTTTGTTTGTTACTTTATTCTGAACTGAAATATTTAAGTTTGGTTGATGGCCGCGCCAAAATAAAAGGCGAAAAAGAAGAGGCGCCATTTTTAGGCATTTGATTTTTAGGACTATAAAACTTGCGGCCATCATCAAAATTACACGTCTTTGTGATCTTCAGAATACATAACAGAAGTCTATCCATGGTCTTCATATTTCGCAAAGTTTTTCTCAAGCTTTTCATGCAAAATCACAAATTTATTTATCACTAACTCTCACGCGACTTTAAATCCTCAAAACTTTTGATTGAATGAACTGATGGCGATGAAATAAAAAAACCTAAATGTTAAGCCAAACTAAGCTCTACGCTAATATGAAAATCCCACCAAAATTTGTTCAGCAGTTTTAAGTAATACGTGCACAAACAAACTGATAAACAGAAAAAAATTCGAAATCGTATCTCAATGCATTCCATTATACAACGTGTTAATGAATAAGCGCAAAACCTCATACACCCCAACTGATTTATAACAAAAGAATTACATTGAAATAATAATTTCATTATTTTGATACTTAAAATTTAAAGTTATTCGCATTTTAAGTTTTGAGACAAAAATTATTTGTTATCATTTCAGCAATGAATGGAAACGCTAACGTGCTCATGGATACATTTTAAGAATCTTGTTTTAGTAGTAAGTAGGGTGAGAGTACCCGAGCGGAGGGTTGAGATCGAATTGAGTAAATTTTAAATTTTACAAACAAATTATTAAATATTCTGAAAAAAATTACCCGTGTTGAAACCATAATAATTCGATTCTGCTCTCGATTCTAAACAAACTATTTTCTAGTTTTGCGATAATTCATTAACACGTTGTATATATCCTAAATGCTTCCAATTCATATTTTTGCAAACATCTTCCATGTGTACATCCTCGCCAAGTTTTAATATTTTATTATTAAGATAGATTTATTTAGTCTTCTATTTTCAGCTCTCCTATAATACTTTCCGTTCCTAATGGTCGTTCTAGCATGTTTTATTTATCGAGCAGACTTATGACATGTCCGACCTTGTCTAATGAACTGACACTATTGTGGGCACAATAATATTTATTGCTTGTGTCTACTCATTGTAATAAACATAAGTGTTTATAATGTCTAGGTTACTTTTACTTGTTTGGTGTCTATTATGTTATAAACTAGCTTTTGCCCACGACTTTGTCCGCGTGGATATCGGATTTCCGAAAAAACCTTTCTTAGTTCACCCGTACACTAGAGCAAGCACTGTAAAATATCTATTACAGATTCCATGTTTCTATCATAAGCGTTGTCTGTCAGTCAGTCCCTGGACTGTTTTATATACACTCTGAACTTGGGTATGCCAGATAAAATAGTACCTATACAAAACATCATTAAGCTTGCGACTCAAATGCACCTACTGGTGTATTTTGTTACATCCTATAAAGTGTAATATATTGTATATATTATACGTATTATAACATAATACAATTTATAAATGTAGGTATTATGATCTAGATGTCCAGACACCCTGGACATAAAAATGAATAATCACGATATAACGGCTGAAAGATAGTGATTAGATTTTTTTTTCCTTGTGCTGTTTTTGGGATCATTAGATATGGTTGATATCATTGCCCGCAGCTTCGTCTGCACCGGCCAGCTAACGTCATCGTTTAAAATATGTTACCAATTTCATATATAATTGATTATACAAATTTTACAGCCATGTTACTGTCAAAAAGTGTTATTTCAAATAAAATTCAAGATTGAAAAATTAAGTCTCGGGCGGGACGTGAACCCGCATTACCACCCGAGACTTAATTTTTCAATCTTTGATTTGATATTTATACTAGTTTTAAACATAAAAAGCTTTATCAAAATTGGTCTAGTAGTTTTTGCGTGATGCTTGAACAAACTAATAACGTAACAAAAGGAACTTTTTAAAATCTTTAATGTATAGAAACACTTCTGTTACAGTTTTATAATAGTGTAGATAGACTTTTTATATAATAGTACCTACCTATTTCGATACAATATAAAATAAACTCGGTTGATGTTAGACACATTTAGATAATGCTAAGCCCTCGACGCCGGTGCGGTTTATGCTTGTGACAGTTTGATAGTATCATAAAACGTAAGTATGTGTATTCTTGTTCGTATTTAAGCTAATTTACGGAATCTTTGATAATGAAGGAAATTGTATAAAAGTTGTGTTTTGTAGCTTTTCATTTAAAATATAAATCAACAAATTGTTTCTCCTATTTATATTTTATAATTATTAAATTTTTATAATATAATTAATTTTACACCTGTATTATCAGGCATAAGAAAAAGCATCATTTTAAAGCTCTGTCATAACGCTCCTGGACGTTTATAAGAGCGCTATAAAATTGTATACCTTATCTCATAAACAAGATGAAAATGTTCGGCCAGATAAATTATGGCGCTCGAACGCCCTGAAGATTCACCCATGAAACTAAATTAAATATTTACATAGTTTTATGATAGTTTTATATTTTAGTTGAAGTCAAAAATAGTTATGTACAATAGTAACAAAAACTAGAACAGTATTACAACCGATTAAAAAAAAGACTACGCCGGCTACGAAGTGTGCTACGAGTCTACGATTTTTGTAGCACATTGTAGTGCATGCACGAATTTCTTTGTTAGCAATAATTTTCCTATTTGAATAATTTAAGTCCGACTTAAGAGATAACCGTTAAGAGCGAAATTCATCATCCCTCAAGCAAAAAGAGATAGATTACAAAACCGATATCAGACCGTTGGTTGTTGGGATGAAAAATGATATTTAAATTCCAAAACAACGAAAAACAATATCAAATATAATTTATATCCCTTGAAACGAAATTAATCAACAACACGATTCGACCCATTTCAACCGTTACAGATTCAGAGTTGATTGGCTTCCTTTTTACGCTTTATTTTTATTGAAAGAACAATGGCGAATATGGACTCAGTTATTTTTACGAAAACTAAAAAACGTACAAACAGCGACACGTTAAGATACGCAATAAGCGTGCCGCGCGTAGGTAGAATAATGTATAACGTCGCGCGACCAGCTTATGTTTGTTTTGCGTAGCTTGATGTATCGCCGTATGTACTGGTCGGCGCTCATTGTTATTTTAAACAGAAAGAATAGATTTTTTGTAAAAAATTCGATGTTTCTAAAAGTGTGGATTCAAAAGTGAAAATTACTAGTAAGTTTGACAAGTCAGCCAAAAAGCAATAGCAAAATGCCACTGGGACATCTGTTTTTATCGAATATGGTATTCTTTGGTCGTTAAGAAACGTCTTTGGTTTGGTTGAACTGATATAGTGTCATCATTTCAATTCATCACAATATTATACGGTTATCGTGAATATTAGTTTCAAATAGAACCCATGAATTGATAGAAGATTGAGTAGACTGTCTAATGAGAAAGATGATGAGGTTCACATATTTTGATTCAAAAGGCGAGATAAGGGGAAACACCTTTCCCCCAACTTCTACAGGTTACAACCAATTGAGTTTTTTGTTAGTTTTATTTCTCTCTTCACGTATTGCTAAGTCTCATTAATGTACGGTCACTCTAAGACTGAGACCGAAATAACATGCGCATCCGCCACTCTTCTTGAACAATTTATATTTTGAAATAATATTTCACATAATTACTGTTTCCTTAAAAGTTAAACCAAGGTTAATTACACAAAAATGTATTCCTTTTTAGGGTGAAACCAAATTATAAATAAAATTTACATACAAGAGTTTCTGACTTTGTTGTAAGCATTATTTATTCTGGTTTAATATTATGAAAATATATCAGGAGTCATTTTGTTACGAAAAGAAGATTTTGCCCGTTATTGAGTCAATCACGAATTGCCACATTCCATTATCGACACAATTTTACAACGCAACCGGCGTTCAATCCTTTTATTAATTTCTTTAATGAAAATTGCAAAGAAAATAAATGTAATGAAATTGTTTATTTGCGTTTAATAGGTAGGTACAATAGGATGTCATAGCATTCTAAGTAAGGTATAAAGTTTCTTCTGTCCAGCTAACTTTATATGACATGCAAATATTAATTTAATTAAAAACATAAGTAGGATCTAATTACAATGCAAGGAATTCATTTAAGTCATTAGAACTACAGTCAAAGCAAACATTAGGGTGCATTTCCACTGGAGCGGAGCGGAGAAGAGATGTTTAAAATCAATCAAATTGCTGAATTTTCCTCGCATGATAGAATCAAGCTTTTGTATTGGTTGGTATTAAACATCTCCGCTCCGCTCCACGTCAGTGGAAACGCACCCTTATACTTTTGTATATAAATTTTAATTTGCATAAACTGAGTAAGTATACAGATTTCCAGCGTCGCGAGATAATATAAATTGTATTACATTGTGACTTTACGACGTAGGCAAACATTTCGTGTTAAAATATAATCACGATTTACGAGAATTTATTGTTAATGTCACAAGCTTCACTATTATACATCTGCCATCAGTCTTACCATCATGAATAAGCTTTAACTAATCCTCCCTTTGAGTCTAAAATAAATTAAATATTCTGATAGACAGTTCAAAGGAAACGTTAGTCTCCATGACCCTACTTAGAATTGCCTGGGAAAATTATAGTAGTTAATAACAATCGAAACATCTTTAATATTCTCTGTCAATATTTACAGTACTTGTTGTTATCAGAGGTTCTTTCAATACTAATTTGTTTATAAAGTTTGTGAAACAAAACTTCTATAGAGTTAGTCTAACGACATTTTATGGCTATTTTGAATTACAGAAATAGAGATTTCAAACACTCTCTCACTTATTCTTAGAAAAGCTTTAGTAACGTCCAAGATATATCGGATAGTATATCTTTCTGATAAATACATTATATTTGCAAATCAGAATTGTCTAGAAAGCTATATCGGAATCGGAAAATCTATTCGTCCTTATTCGAAATGAAGTATTGAACAAAAGTTTGTAAAACTCCCTTTGTATAAAATATATTTGATATAAAATATTATAAGGATGCTTTCTATAAAGTTGAAGAACACTAAATTAGTGACTCAAACTTTTTTTTTAATCCAAATTATTTTTTCGTCGGACGGAGTACTAAGCGAACATAACAATTCATTAGGTCAAATGAAAGAGTTTTGAAGAAGCGGTGCAGAGTGTGCGGCAGGCGGCGGCATGGCATGGCGGTAGCTTGCTGGAGGCATTTCTAACTAGGTTAACAAGCGGCTGTGGCTCACACTAATTAGTAACAGTCGAGAGTTCACAGTCACAGCTTCATGTAGCTCTGCTTGCCTGGTACTCGTGATGAATTAAATCTCAACTATTATAAAACTGTAATAGAAGTCTATCTGTACATTGAAATTATTTGGCTTTTAGGTGTCCCTGATTCCAAATCAACCTTTTTTAGAATTGTTGTCTGTCTGTTTATGTGTTTGTTTGTGCGAGCATCACGCGAAAACTACTGAACCGATTTGCAAATATAATTGATTTATCAGTATTTTTGCAAATCGGTTCGGTCGGATTTTTTGTATACTTAAAGTAAAATAGGAATAAAACTTAAATTTCATAATATAGTCACGATCAGCTTATAAACGTTTACTTATGTACATAAGTTATAAATATTATTGTTATAGAGTAGAAAGAGGAATTCAAGCAGCAAATTCAATCGAAATTGCATTGATTCTAAGCTGGAGGCGGGCGTCAGGACCGAATTATTCAAATAGTTTAGATCGTTGTAGTTTAGTTTGCTTTACACAAAATAATTAATATTGGACGATATGGGGACCATACAATTATTTAATCTGTGCTATAACCATATTATAATAGTTATTAAATAAATAAAAATAAAATAAAATAAAATCTATTTATTTCAGACAAATGTCCATAGCATTGTTAGTAAATACATTTATGATACTGATACTGATCTGTTATTGATACTTTCTGTTTTGATATAATGTAGAAGCCAAAGGGTACGTTTAGTTTTATCTTAGAGTTTTATTCATGTTCTTTAAAAGCGAACTATTTTGATTTTGAGTTTTAAAGACATCAAAATAATTTTCAGTACCTATCTATTCTATAGATGAGACTTTTTGATCTGTGCTAAGCAATACCTATTTCCAGCTTACCATACCATACCCACACCATACCTATTTCCAGCTTTCTGGCTATAACTATATATTATCAATTTATCATCATACCGTAAGATACCGTATGACATTTTTTGTCTTCCTGCTTGGATCCGGGGAGGTTTAAATTTCGAGGTCAAGGTGTTTTAGCCATTCGTACTTACCGTCTCCTATCTGGACCAACGACCGAATTCACTACCAGTACGATAGTAATAGTGCATGGCGGTTAGATTGGGGCCTTTTTGACCATCCGCATGCAAACCTCGTGCAAGACCCGACTGTCAAACCGGCTGGTTTTGATAAGGATCGGAAGACCTGGGCTAAGCAATACCAGTTCAGAACTTGGATGACCATGGATGGTGATAGTTGATCCAAGTGGGGCCTGAGGGAGTCACCGATGTACGATTGCGGCACCTGACCAAACCCTCAACCATGTGGTAAATGAGTGCACTCTGCCGTTTCCCCGGTGTAATTGAAGAATCCCATAGGCAGCCCCGGCAGCGGAAGACTGGCTAAAACTATATTAAAATAGTTATCAATACTTACTGTTTTGATAGAATGTTAATGCCTAAGGGTACGTTTTATTAAATTTCTTCAAAAGCGAACTATTATAATTATGAGTTTTTAAAACATCAAAATAATTTTCAGTATCTATTCTAAAGATGAGACTTTCAGTATCAATTCTATTGCTTTCTTAGCGTGTGTGAGACCAAACATCATACTGTATGCTGGCAAAAATCTTATAGATAGAATTTTAAGTATTTAAGTAAATTCTATTCCAAAAATTGGTTTTTCAAATTATTTATATCATACCATTAGTGATTCGACGTGGGAATTATACTAGTACAAAGAAACCCATCACAATAGCAGCATATCAGGTTTCCGCGTCAGGAGGGCTTTTAAGTTCATTTTTGATATTATTATTGACGAAGCTTGTGGTGGATTTGGCAGGCGTGCAGGAGGTGATGTTTCGATCCCCGTCCAGGCCGACACGTACCAATGAGTTTTTCGGAAAAATTATATGTACGATTTGTAACACCACTGGCTTTTCGGTGAAGGAAAACATCGTGAGGAAACCTGCATGCTTCAATTTCGAGGCATGTATTGTACCCACTGTCCATTATAAGTGGCGACGGGCTCACCGCCCGTCACACTGGACAGAGTTTCGGTACTACTGGTGAAACGTGGATGTTCTGAGGTTTCAGAATATCTCTGACTACCCCCTCGGGGATCATAGTCGTGAGCACATGCTTATGCTTGCGGTGGATTTTAGTTCAGTTAGTTGACGAAGCTTGTAACAGATCTCTAATTATCTTAGGTGTCGACGAAGCATGTGGTGACTGCTTGTTTATTATACCATTATAATCTTATACTCCATTCAAATAGCAACGAAATTTTATGGCTATTTTGCATTACAGAAACAGAGATTTCAAACACTTCCTCTCACTTATTCTTAAAACAGTTTTAGTAACGTCCTAGATAAGTCGGATAGTATATGTATCCAATAAATAATTACATTTGGTAATCAGAATTAGCCAGAAAGCTAAATTGTAATCGGAAAATCTCGTCGTCCTTATTTGGAATGAAGTATAGTTAAGAGTTACGCTCTTGTCGTTATTCAACAATCCTGTCTCTTTTCTGCAAGTACCTTGTGTTCCTGATACGAGATGACATCTACCTATTTAACTATTTCTATTACCTGTGCTGAATAACTCTGTCTAGGTCTTCCAATATTCTCATGATACTGAACAACTTAATGAAAACCATAGGAAATTTGCAAACAATGTTTTGTACTTTGGATCAAACGTTTGTATGAAGAGTCGTGATTTTTTTGCGAATTTCCTATATCTTTCTTAAGCTGCACTTCCGATACCAGCGGCCGATGCGACTAACACGCGCGGCTCGCGGCCGACGGCCGATGCCACAATACTAGTCACTAAGAAAACGTTTCGCGCCGCTTCCGATACCAGCGACTGACGCGTGCGTCAAACGCGCGCGGCCGATGCGATAGACATTTATGGCATATGACAGAACCACGGGTCAGACGCGCGCGTCAGTCGCATCGGCCGCTGGCATCGGAAGTGCACCTTTAGGGAAAGTTATTTAGTATCATGGGAACAAACTGTGTACCCTAACACACAGTTGTTTTATCGTTACGTATCAAGTATCCGATACATTTTTCCTCTCCTCAGAAGCTCTGTTTTAATTAATATTGCGTACCTGGATCCCGCAGGTAAGTATGTAAATAAAACTATAATAAAAATTCAAAACTAGGTCATTCATAACAACTAAAATTACTTATCTTTTTATGTGTTTGTTAGATATAAAACACCTGAAATGTTGAGCACTTTATCAAAGTAATGACTTTCTCGAGTACAGTAGGTACAATTAGGAGACTTGTACGATAATATTAGGTACGTGCGCTTAGTGATGGGTAAATGTCGATAAAAACATATAAATAATTATCATGGGTGTCATACGACACGACTATAGGTAAAAGTAAGATAAAGCCTGTTGAATCCCACTGCAGGGCAAAGGCCTCCTCTCATGAATAAGGGTGCGAGGGAGTGGGTCATACTCCACCACGCGGGCTTAGTGCGTGTTGGTGGAGGCATGTTAGTGGTCAACTTGCTGTCAGAGAATTTCAAGCCGCATGTAAATGTTGATAAAAGAGATTTTGGTATACATCTGAGGCTTGCTATCCCACATTAGAGAAAATATGCATGAGTATAAATACATTATAATTTATTATTTTTATGATATTAATACCAAGATGTGCCCGGCATGCGATGAAGAGCGGGTTTAAATTTTTTTGTCAGAAATCTTTCGAATTGCACGAATTTGGACGCATCGAAATTGGACGAATGGTACATTATCTAAAATAACTTTAATCTGTGATAATGTATAAATTATGTAACGTTTAAGGGACCGACAAACAAACAGCGATATTTATATGTGTATACAGGGTGTTTGGGTATACAGTTCCATTACTTTAAGGAGCGATTGTAGCCATGATATTAAACAACATTCCCATAGAACCCTGAAGAAAATTAAAAAAAATGTTTTTTTTAAATATGTTTCTTAGGGAAAGTTGTTCGGTATCATGGGTATAATCACCCCTTAAAGTAATGCAACTGTTTACCCTAACACCCTGTATAGATAATAAGATAAATATAAGTATAAGGAGTAGAGCACAACATTTTGTCTTCAGTAAATCGAATCCTTCTGCTTTTGTTTTTATCGAATTTTTCGCTAGTTCGCATCCCTACTTGCTCGGAAAAATGTGGAAGAGAATATTCTGGGAACTCATTAATCTCGTGTAGTTCCTTTTAATTGGATATCCTTAAGAAGTTTGTCCTCTTTGTTGAACGTACTTCGTCCCAGTTCTTCGTTACGCAACGCTTTAGGGGCGTAAACAGATAAATCGCAATTTCTTAGTAAAAATCATTGCGTTCAACTTTTGCTAAAAGCTAACACGATTTGGGACGATTCTTCTTTAAGTAGGTACCTATTGTTCGGTAAGTGAATTCTATTCATTCTAGTCAAGATTATCATTGAAATGCGTCAAGACCATAGGTATAATATGTACGAGCGTATAAATTGACGAGTAATTCGGGTTAAGACCAAAAACAAATTGAATTTGTTTCGTAATTTCGTTCGCGACTGACCTATACAGATCGATAGAGTGTTCGTAAAATGTCTTACTCTAATCTATACAATATCGCATGAAAATACAAAAAAACGTCATAATGTTCAAGTAATTATTAGTATTAGGAATAGAATAAAATGATGAGTTGTCAAAAAGTTTGACGCGTATACGCGTTAACGGTTTTAATAAATGTAATATTTTATATGTGAAAAAATAGTTTAGAAAATGTAGATGCCGCGTCATAATAGTAGATTACACACCGAGGGTAGGAAAGTAAGAAAGGTCTCAGATCACATGTTATTGTTGGCCGAGGCGAAGTATGAAATTGACAAACATGTGTAACTTTTTATCTTCTAAATAGGGCGTCGAACATATTTATCACCTATCAATAAAACACCTGAGAATATCGCATAATTCCATAAAACACGCCATAACGAAGCAAATATAGTCCAGATGGAAGTTATTGGAGAAAAACAGGAAGCTTCGTTGTGGACAATTCATTTATCTTTCGCTATTGTTAGAGAATGAGGGCGCGAGAGAAAGCTTTTATCTCGGTAGACTTAAAGTACAGTGAGGACACTTCTGAGCAAAGCTGTCGGCTCTTTTATCTATAAGATAAAAATTCTTCAAGAATAAAATAGATTAAATTAGATGGATAAAAGAAGTTAGAAAGAACATCACAGGGTATTGACGTTTGAGCATGAGAATAGATAATAAATAATAGTAACTTTTTAACTATTCTTATGATTTGAGTTCAACTATTTGCCCTTGTAATTTGACCTAATATTGGAAATCTGAAGTAGCTGGATTTGCACCGTTCTATTTGTCTCAAGCAAAATAACCCATTATAACTAATTAGCTTTAAACCTCTTTAAGACAAACCATGATTCTCCAAAGGATACCTTAAGCGGTAATTGCTCCTGCCAGCTCCTGTCTGTCAGTTCGAAGAGCCATTCATCCATAATTTTCCCTTTGCGGTGTTGTCTCATGATGGGTGCTGCATGTAGTCCATTAACGCTTATCCGTGTCACAGTAATCCGTTTTTTATTTAATTTGTAACTATTGCTGCTGATATTATCTAATTTATGACGTTTATAGGGCAAAGTATTAAATATAGTTAAGGTTTCATATGCCTATTGTAGGTTTCAATGTCAGACATGAGTTTCCTTTGATTACTGAATAGTTAATGTATGCTTTTGTGCTGTGTAATCTCGACCCAGTTATTTTAGAGCTAGCAAGAACTCAGTAAACAAACTAATCTACCATTAGATAATGAAAGCCTGGTAAAATGTTGTTGTGTATGTAGAGGATATTTGGGTTAAGCCAGGTTCTAAGAGGGTTTTGTTATGTAGACCTTCTATTAGGACTGTATTACAATAATACTCGTCATGTTGATGTGGGAACGGCTTTCTTTTTTGATTGGGTTTCTAAATCGGGTTAGTAAAGTCCCTACCGGCGTACAAACAAACCAGTTATGGTTTATAGTGCGTTGATACTTGTTAATTTAATAAACATTGTATTTTAATTTATATAAATAAGATACAAAATTAAAAAGTAAATTATTTTTTGTACATTCTATAATCGCATTATATCAAACCTACCTAATTTATAGCCACTCCTTGGCCACTTAGCTGTCATTTCAAATAAATGCGAAAAATTTCCAAAAAAATTGTAAGCATGCTGAATTTTAAGTACTGAGTGAGACAGGAATACGCCATTGCCTATATTGTCCGACACGCTTCCTTCCTGAGGGGGTGAGGTTAAAATTGGTGGAGGCAGGGAGAGTCCATAATGTATGTAGTACTAGATACCTTTCTTACACTGTGGTATAGCTCTATACATTTTTATAGATTCTTGGCAAATTTTTATGTAAAAATTTTTTAGTAGCAGAAGTTTTTTCACGGAACTACTATTAAACAATACCTTAAAAGTGTCTCTAATACAAACCCATTGTCAAAAAATGGTTTAGAATCCACAAAGAAACAGTTAAACTTAATTAAACACCTGAAGCAATAGGTATCGTATAAAAAATTTAAAGAAAAATTTCTTCAATCAGCCGAAAAAAGGAGCAAAACCTAAAAGCAATTTCAGAAAAGTTCTTTCAAAATACGTAATTAATAAAGTAACGGAGAGTATCCCTTTGAAACAATGAAAAATTCAGAGGCAGATTTTTTTTTGGGTTGCCCAAAAGAACCCTGTTCTCGGCTTAGGGTACGAGCGGCTTTACCTCTAACAAAGGATATTATTTTAAGGTCGATTAAACTTTTTCAAGGCGATAATGTTGCGGCCTTTACCGCTTTTAATTATCTTTTGTACCCGTTTTTTTAGTGTTCCGTATTTATACTAGTACCTAAATAAGTTGAATGAAAATTAAAAAAGGTTAGGTACCTACTGAAATCTCATAAAACTAAAGTCACGCTAAAATTTACAAAGAGCAAATAAATTAACTTGGATTGGAGAATTAACAGACAAAGGCAGTATAACACTGTGGAGTCCGTATAAGGAGGTCCGTGCAAATAGGTTACTAGCTTTTAGTATTTACTTTACTGTATAGTATAAATTATTTTATTAAATATACAAAGTGTTAATGAATAAGCGCAAAACCTCATACACCCCAACTGATTTTTAACAAAATAATTAGATTCAAACAATAATTTCATTATTTTGATGGTTAAAATTTAAAGTTATTCGCATTTTAAGTTTTGAGACAAAAATGATTTGTTATCATTTCACGAATGAATGAAAGCGCTAACGTGCTCATGGATACATTTTAAGAATCTTGTTTTGGTAGTAAGTAGGGTGAGAGTACACGAGCGGTGGGTTGAGATCGACCCCAGTGAATTTTAAATTTGATAAACAAATTATTTTATATTTTGAAAAAAATACCTATGTTGAAACCATGATAATTCGATTCTGCTCTCGATTCTAAACAAACTACTTTCTAGTTTTGCGTTAATTCATTAACACGTTGTACTATGTATTATTCTATACATAACTTTAGCTTAAGAATTTATATTGTAATAGTTATTAAGTCGTGTTATATTGTAGAGTTTCTGGCCGCATCTTCTCTACAGCGACAACACGTCCCGACGCGGTGGTAGCTTTAAAAAGATTTGACCTTTGATAAGTCTGCTTCAAGTCTATATTGAATAAATTATATTGACTTTGACTTTGAATAAATACGTAATGATCATGAGAGTAAAAATTAACGATTTGATGAATATTATTATAATATTATTAGATTTCCGATAGTGCAATATAATTAAATATATTTTACTTAGACGTACTGCTTATTAGAGTTTTACGTAGTTAGACTTTTTACTACTTAGACTTTCTGATCGGGAGGGGAAAGGAAACTTAAATACGTTACATACTTAGGGGTTGCTTCAGACCATCAAACTGAACAACTTCCACTACGCATGGGACTGACATTGAAATCACGAAAAGAAATCAGCAGTTCCATAGAAAATGTCAATCGCTGCTGCTCTACCCAAATGTATGACCACAGCAGATTTTTTTGTAGCGGTTTCAATGTTGATCCTATATCACAGATCACGTAATAGTTACTACGTACGCGTAGTAAAATTTGTTCAGTTTGCTGGTCTAAACCTGAATAGTCCCAACCGAAGTGCCAGATAAAGGTGATAAGACTTTACTTTACTTTACTCGATAGATGCAAACATAGATAATGATTCTCTAAGGATGCAAACATTCACTTGGGTACAAAATATTCGTATGATCACTACTAACTGAGCCATCAAACCGTTTAAAGTTATATCCTTTAGGAATTTAATATACTGCAGGGCTAATTCCACCTAAAGAGTGTGAGAGGAAATGGGCCATACTTTACCACACTGACCCAGTACGAGCTGGCGCACTCTGAGATACTGCAGACTTGACTAAATGTTTCAACATTTTTCCGGGCTCAAAACATTGTGGAATATTTTTAATTATTTAAAAGTTTAAAGTTGCAAAGCATTCCGGATAAATTTCTTCGAATTTACAGGCGCGGTAATAACCTATTGGAATTAAATATATTCAAATTCAAACTCCGCGTTTCTATACTTTATTCCTTATAATTATAGATGAATACATATTCTGATTCCTATTTAGCTATTAAATCTGATTCTGATTAGCAAATATAATTAATTTTTCAGAAAGATATACTGTCCGACACATCATGGACTACGTTACTAAACCTGTTCTAAGAATTAGTGAGAGTAAGTCTTTCAAATCTCTGCGTAGTAATTCAAAATAGCCTTAAAATGTTGTTGCTATTTGGGATGGAGTACCTATAGATAGATATATTTATAACCATGAATCTAGTGACATATGTTAGAAAGGCTTAATCGAATTCTATCAAACATGACAATGTTTGAAAACAACAAGGTACCTACATCACAGACAAATCTACAGCATAAGCATAGCATATGCTCACGACTATATTCCCCGAGGGGGTAGTCAGAGATATTCTGAAACCTTAGATAATCCACGTTTCACCAGTAGTACCGAAACTCTGTCCAGTGTCTGTACAAATCTACACTTCAAAATTATATCACTTTGACCGTATATAAGATATCAATGACTTTGACACAATTTCCTGTGATCCCAGTCGACCTTTAGATATTTTTACCAAAACACTTTCAGGTACAATGTATTATTTACCTTTAAATCGGCTTACAAGGAAAAATCTACTCTTGTGAGATATAATATTGTTACCAGAAAGGAAAAAAAGATTTTTTCGTTGACATTTCCTCGGAAAGGTGAAATGTCGCGAAATTCAATAAAGTGGTAATAAGTGGATTTCTTGCGAGTCATATTTTCGACGATTCTTACATTGAAGTCTTTTATTAAAAATATCCGACCCTACTTTTCCTTTTAGATAGGTGAGATTACAATTTCAGGGCAAAATTGTCGGTAAATAGGTAGTTGGCTCAATTCTTCCAAGTAAAGGAAGATTTCTACTTCTTCTTCTATACAAATAAAGTCTTTACCCTATTATTATTATAAAACCTGTTTTTAATGTTTTTGATGGGTGTAATTGTAATTAATTCAGTCTTAATTTATGTAGTGCGTACGCAATTGCTGCGTGATTTTAAAAAAATTGTATTAAATTAATCACTTTTACTAGCATTCAATATACGATTAAACACAACTTTTTTCTTTTTACCCGACTGCGACAGAAGGAGGGTTATGTTTTTCGAGCGTATGTATGTATGTATGTATCTATGTATGTATGTATGTATGTATGTATGTTTGTATGTCTATTTCTTTGGCACGGCCTACAGCCTAAACGGCTTGATGGATTTTAACGTATGGGGTGTCATTGGATTCGTAAAAATCGTGAGAGTGACATAGGGTATATTATTTCAAGATGGCGTCTACAAATTAAAAAAGAGAGGGGGAATAAACATTATTAGAACGAAGAACAAAATTACAATATGGGTATCAAATGAAAGCTAGTGATCAGACGATTCCAAATATATTAATATTATAGTACTTTTATGTTACCGTTTCGACACAAAACTAAAAAGTATGAAATAAACTAAATTATTAAGATAAACAAAAAACCCGACTGCATAAAAAACCTTTTAACTGAAAAGAGAAAAACAAGCTCTAAAATCACTAATCAGCTATAACACCTGTATTTAATCGAATATAATTTGAATGTTATTAGGTGGGTATTGCAGGCGGGGTCAAAAATAACTAACCAAAAATCTCCTTTGTCCCCGTTTGCGATACCTACCTAATAACATTCAAATTATATTAGCTTAAATACAGGTGTTATAGCTGATTAGTGATTTTAGAGCTTGTTTTTCTCTTTTCAGTTAAAAGATTTTTAATATGTACCTACTCAATTTGTTATAATGTTCATTTAATATTCTGGGAACGGTTTTCATTATCCGGAACCGTTAGCGGAAAATAGATCTTTTTTAACTTTATTTAAACCACCTACATTTATTAATTAAACCAACATGCTTTGAGGCGTGTGTTGTGTCTGCATTTAGAGATTTCAATAAAATTATGACGTCAGTAGGTTTTTCGCGTTTGAGTTAAAATACTTGTGCATTTAGAATATTATCTCTGACCTCTTGGGGAATATGTTTAGTCGTGTGGATATGCTTATTAAATAACAACGTAAAATTTTAATTAATATTAAATACCATATAACATCACTGGTTGTCTGGGAGAAATCACTTTTAGTGATAAGGCCGCCTTTTGTACCCTTCTTGTTCGTGTATGCAGGGTGTAGGGAACAACTTTACAACTGAACAACTTTTACTATTGGAGCAAACCTATCAGAACAAAAAAAATCTGCTGTCTCATACATTTTAGTCGAGTAGGTATTGCAGTTTAGTATGGAACAGCAGATATTTTTTTTGCGGTGACTGGTTTGCTCCCATAGTAAAAATTGTTCAGTTTGATGGTTATAGTATGTGGTTTAAAGGTTAATGATACTTTTCCTTACACCCTGTATAATGTACCTATAAAATATAAATGCTACATAAATCTTTTTAAAACCTAGTGAATCTTCATGCGTAAAGATAAAAGCATTATGATGATAAAACACGTAAGCTTTTTAAATATCTTTTTATAATGGCTAACTATCACTAATTGGACTGAGTCGATTGTGAATCCCTTAGACAATTTATCTCACTGATCAGATGATATGCTCCATTAAACTGTATATAACAATCCAATTATTGCTCGTGGGACACGCAGGTCAGAGAATCATTTTCAAAAGAACATTATATTATAAAGAGGCATAATATATCTACCCCTGGATGTCATTCGGCCGAATAACTATTTTTGTTCCAAAATAAAACACTGGATATGCAATTTAAAAGATGGTTGCCCCTTTTACATGTAGGTATTTACCTTGTTCTTTCAAATGCAATAGAAATGAGAATCCTTTTTAGTCGTCCGGTCGTCCGTCCTGTTCGTCCTAGCTTCGGAGGGCTGTATCTTCTAAACCGTAATAGATAGCTAGTTCAAATTTTCACAGAATATGTGTCATTGTATTGATTTAATCAAAATTAATAAAAAAAATAAAAATTAAGGGGGTCCTCATACAAGAAACTAGTTTGTATCAACGTTTTTTCTTCTCGCTCTATCCTAAAAACAGTAATACATACAAGCGTCAAACTTAGTGTGGTTATAGTCCAGATTCTACAGAATAACGACAAATAATAAAAACTGGCAAAGTGTGAGTCGGTCTCTCGCTAAACATACCGAAAAAAAAGTAAAAAATCATTTCATTACATTTCAAAACAATATTTATTGGTAGGTTAATATACTCGTATTATACGGTTTTGCCTGATTAAAAAGGTTCCCAAGATTCTGGCTTGCCGCATGCGGGGTCCATTGTATCATTTGTACTGACTTCTTAATGTTAATAAAGATATTTTGTATTGTATTGTAAACCTCGCAATTCATAAAACTGAAACGAATAGACGTAGCTAAATAATACTTACCTGCGCCCGCAGCATGATGGCGCGATAAAGCGCTATCGCGCCCTAGCTCCCTTTCTTTTTGCGCGTGAACGAAAGAGTTAGCAGGCGCGATTAAACGTTTATTGAGGCACCATGCCGCGGGCGCTGATACTAACGATTCCATAATTTTTGGGGGAAAAGATGAAGGGTTGTGCTTTTCTGATAGTATCTTGTTATTAGTAGAATATCGTATTCTATTTATTATTCACTATTATTTCGGCATTAATTTCCTACTGCTAACAAAACAGAACAAACACAAACTTAATACAATACTTATACCACTTACGTCACAACTTAATTAAAACTTTCGCTATTGTCTATAGAACGTAAGTTATTTCCTTTTTTATATGAAAGTACCTAGCACATTTGGAGCACAGCCAAGCAACCACTCAGTCCATGAAACATTGTAAAGAAAGCTAGATTTGTAGACCGAACTGAAACTAACCTTTTAGACTGAGAGTGGACCGTCGCTAATCCTACGTCATCGAGTGCCAGCATAAAACTGTCCTGTAGTGAAACAAGTATATTTATGTTTTTATATATATAAATGTTTAAGTTTTTATATCATCGAGTTCTAATAAAAAACCGAAGTGGTGTGCAGTTTTTTAAGACCAACCAATTTTCTGGATTATAGAAACCCGGCCAATATTCGAACTGACAGGCCAAATTTTTCTAAAGAATACCTTCGTTTGTGTCCTCTTTTATTACGGGATTATTCTGGTTCTCGATTTACCGACGACGGCCTCTCGGTCTATTTTGATAGATTAAATCGACAAACAGTAAATGTATAATGAACTCTGTGCACATCACTGCTCTTAAAAAACCGCTCTCGCTGAAAAACATGAAGCTTTTATGTAGGTAGCGAAAGTTTTTTTGGTTACAAGGTACTTAGGTAAATTGCTCGCAGAACCGATAGCCAATGGGGCAGCGTGGTAAGACCGCACAAGGTGTACCGACGACCTGGTGAAGGTGGCGGGAACCCGTTGGATGAAGGCAGCGCAGGACCGGTCGTTGTAATGATCCTTGGGGTAAACACGCAGCGTCTGTCTGCTAATATGATGATGATGATGAAGGTAGGTAAAAACAGTTCGATAAGCATATCAGTTATTGTGAAACAAAGATGAAATACGTATCTTTTTAGAGAAAAAATTACTAAGTAACATAATTTTCTAACGAATGAAATGTCTGGTTCCATAAAACTGAGCGCGGTGATTTTTCATTTAAAAACAAAATAAGACTATTATTTTAATAAAAATGTCTTATTTAGCTTATTCTGTAAACGATTTTCAGATTTAGCTTTCATTTGTGCTTGAAATATCTTGGGTCTTTTGTAATGAAATAAGTTTCACTAAAGAAAATAGTTTCAGGCTGATCAAACCTTACCTAGCTAAAATGCGGGCTCGGTCGGCCCATCTAATGAAACCCAGACGCCTATCGGGCACAATATTGAATATAATTCGGGTTGATTTACCCCAAACCCTAACAAAGCCAGATTAAGGCAATACCTACAGCCTGCACATACAAAATATATTTCTATCAGGTTGTATTAATGTCTACATCAAGGTTTCAACTGAGGCTGGCTGGTTGCCAAGAACAGTTTAGCTTATGCCAGTATGGCACTCTCTACACTAACTTATATTCACAAAGAATAAAGTAAAAAAAACCGTCCAAGTGTGAGTCGGGCTACTACCACCACCACACAATACAGGGTCAAAGTCAAAGTCAATATAATTTATTCAATATAGGAGCTTGCAGCACACTTATCAAACGTCAAATCTTTTTTAAAGTTACCACCGCGTCGGAACGTGTTGTCGCTGTAGAGAAGATGCGGCCAGAAACTCTACAACATAACACGACATAACTACTACAATATAAATTCTTAAGCTAAAGTTATGTATACAATAATGCATAGTCTATTTAATAAAATAATTGATACTATACAGTAAAGTAAATAAACTATAAGCTAGTGACCCAAGCATTTTGATCATTTAAGGTCATTTTGGTCCTTCTTAATATGCTGACACTTTTTTAAGCGGATGACCAGACCATCATACTTAACAACTTTCTTTATGGGACCAACATCGGAATCGCGAAAAAAAAATCAGCTGTCGCATACATTTGGCTCGAGAAGGTTTGCAGTTTTGTATAGAACAGCTGATTTTTTTTTCGTGATTTTGTTGTTGGTGCCGTAGAGAACATTTTTCAGTTTGACGGTCTGATTATTCCCTTAAAAAGTGTCAGCATATTAAGATGGACTCTATATATCTTTTGGTAAGTTAACTAAATAAATTGGGGTTTTCCGGGACCCTTGGCGCGAGACCCAGTAACACTTGGCCATTTTTTTTTTTGTTATTATTGCAATCTGAAGCTAGGAGTGCAATGTATGAAACACCACATTTATTAAATTATATTTCGATGTTGGCTCCATAGTGAAAGGTCTTCAGTTTGATGTTCTAAACCACCGCATAAAATATTACTAGGGTCTTTTGTTACACCCTGTATAAACTTGCTGAATGTCATGTTAAAGAATCTAGAGTCTAGATTCTAGACTGTTTTGTGCGAGCATGAACGTGTCAAAGAGTGGTCCTTCTCCTGGTGGAGAGTCCTTAAGATCACTTGAGATATCACGTAGAACTTTGCACTTTCGGGCTTTTCAGATTTCAAAAGGGTGTAGGCTTGCACTTGTTGACTCTAGAGTTTATTACTTACTATAATCTACACATAATACATAATAAAATCTATACATACAAGGTATTAGAGGGTAAATAGTTGCACTACTTTATGGGGTGATTGTACTCAAGATACTGATCAACTTTTTTGAAGAACCACATAGGAAATTAGCAAAAGATATTTTGCTTTTCATAGAAACGTGTGATCAGCTGATTGCATTTAGTATGGAATGTAATTTTTTTTTTTAGAATTTCCTATACGTTTCTTAGGGAAAGTTGATCAGTATCATGTGTACAATCACCGGTTAAAGTAATGCAACTGTTTACCCTAATACCTTGTATAATAAAATTGTAAACTTGGCGTAAATATACATTTAAGATATTTCCAAAAACATTAATTGGAGGTGTTTAAGATACGTATTGGAATGCTTTAGAATGTTTTCTGTTTGTCTATTTCACTTTTTGTCACTTAAAACTACTGAACTGATTTGGAAGGGGTTTTCACAAAAGCTTAGTTTGGATTAAACCAGTAACATTTAGGCTGTATGTCATCGCAATCGGTTAATACAATTAAAACTTATGAGTATTTAAAGTCAGTGGTCTTCGCATACGAAGTCGCGGGCGCCGCTAGTTAAGAAATATGTATTCTGCTTGCAATAAAACTTTATCTTAAGGAAATACTTCAACATAAATTGTAACTATACTCCATTTCAAATAGCAATGAAATATTAAGGCTATTTTGAATTAAAGAAACAGAGATTTGAAACACTTCCTCTCACTTATTCTTAGAACAGCTTTAGTAACATCCAAGATATCGTTCTGATAAATAAATTATATTTGCAAATCAGACTACATTTTATTCTCCGTCCTCTCCAAGCTCCAAAAGTTTGGGTTAGTCTCCTAAGAACGATTTCTTGTAGCTATAATGCTTCTGGTAGCAGCCCTTAGTGCCCTATCTTAACCACCACCACTTTGTATATGTCCCGCTGCAGGGCACAGACCTACCCTCAGGGAGGGTGTATCGGCTCAGATACTTCGTTTTTATAAGTTTTGATTTCTGGTATGAAGCAATTTAGCCAATGTCGGGTAATTGGCTAATCGTAGATACTATCCGTTATCAAGTTTGTGTCCTAGGAAGGTTTTAAATAGTAACAGAACTAACCAATAGATGGACAAAACTGTCAGTAAGACAATGTTAGCAATACACACTAATTCTTATAACTGCAACTCCTGTAAATCCAGGAGCTAAAGCAGTGACACTAATGATACTGGACGCTGACCAGTAAGCCCGGGGATCGACGATGTAACTCTCTTGGAATCTGCAACGAACTAAAAATGTCTAAACTATCTTTTACAAAAATATGAAAACACTTTTTGATATACTGGATGGCAATCAACGAGGGTCTTTCCTTTTAAGGGTGTATTCAGACAATGAAACAACTTTCCCTAAGGAACATGGGTCGAAAAACGAAACATGTTTTTGGACCTCCCATACAAAATCCCTGGGGATCAGTCGATCTATTGTCTATGGAAGGTCCAAAACGAAATTTCATTTTTCGGATTGATTCTCGTTGATTGCTACCCAGAATATGAAGAGAGAATATATATAGATAGACTGATAGCACAGTGTTACTATAAAAATGGAGAAGTAAACATATTTTAAATGACATTTGTAGGTAAAAATTGACTAAAAGAATGGAATGTTACCAAACTGAATGTATAAGGTGATAAAGAGATGAAATAAAACAATCTTAAGGAATCTATAGCAGCTTTTGTTCTGAAGCTTTTAGGAAGTGAAAAAGAATTCAATCTTCCAAAGGAAAATTAAGTACGTGGCGTGTCGTCGCTCGGCAGAAAAAGAGGCTTCTATACACTAAATTTCTACGGGAAAGTACCTACTGCACAGTGGATGAACTCAAATGGAAACCTACACTTTGATACCTTGTGCCACAGTGATAATGATGTAAAACCTACTACTAACAACTGATTAAACAAGTCCTCTGTAAAAAAGGTTACTATAAACTCGATGATTATTTGAATGACCAAAATGTCTGGTCTTGACAATGTTACACTAATTTGTAATTTAATATTGGATTTTGTAATTGCATATGCTCATGAATATATTCCCCGTGGGGGTAGTCATATATATTCTAAAACCTCAGAACATCCCCGTTTCACCAATAGTACCGAAACACTGTCCAGTGTGACGAAAGCGACATTCTGAGATAGCGCCGTTTTGCGAAAGCGACAATCTGAGAAAGAGACGTTTTGCGAAATAGACATTGTAAGCCGTTTTATTCTTAGCAGTCAAAAGAAGATCATGTCTGATCTAAAGGCAAAGTGGCTCATTGCACACATAACTTTCGAACGTATGAGGAAGTTAAAAAAAATCGCCGCAGCGTTCATCGCTACAACGGTTTTCGCGACTACATCATTCGAACGTACAAGTTGTCGAATGTATGAGGCAGTCAAAAAGGTTTTACAGACGCGTGCTTCGCTACGACGGTATTCGATCTCACAAGTTTTCGAACGTACGAGGAGGCAATTAAAAAGTTTTTCGCAGCAGCGTGCTTCGCTACAACGGTTTTCGCGACTACATCATTCGAACGTATGAGGCAGTCAAAAAGGTTTTCGCATCAGCGTGCTTCGGTTTTTGAAACTGCATGAGACTCCCGTGAGAATTGTATTGATGTCCGAAATCGTCCTCAGGAATTTTTTGGACCAAAACATAACCTAAATGTTCTTCAGTTATTTTCACGTTTGCGATACTGCACACCCTGTAGACCGGTAATTTGATTCGTTATCGAAGTGACCTATTTACGTGTCATCAAAGCTTCGATAATTTTAATCGAATCGGTCCTTCACTTGACCTTTTCTATAGTAACTACAGAATATTTTACTAAATTACGGTCAAAGGCTAGCACTTTTATCTATTCTGTGCTTACAGTAAGATGAAGTTACAGCAGACAATCAGTAAGTAATCGAAATTTTTAAGGCACGCCACGAAATTTTCTTTGTAGTTTTGCAAATAACCTTGTCAAAAATATTGTATAATCTTTACAAATTATTTCGCTCTTATTATTTTGCGGTACCTACCTATGCAAAACAATTGAAAACTCTAGACAAAGGTGGAAATAAAACGTTGCACCTCACGTAGTTTCATAACCCATCTGCAATCGGCATGGCATATTCCAGGCCACAATCGATGCAATAACACTTGGCATAAGTCCAAATGTGTCTGTGTAGGCAAATCGATTGGGCGTCCGCGGCCGCGAGGAGTCGAGCAAAATCTAATTGAACCGACAGAACTTTGCCTGTAGAAAAATTTTAGTGAGAAGTGGGCGTTACTTTGACTTTAACGGCAATTCTGGTAGATTATTTCGTTCGAAGTAACTCCAACTAGTTTTAAATTCCGTATTATTTGGTATCAGGAGAATTTTCATTCTTCAAAAAATTTCAAGTATAAACAAGGAACAAAGAAAATTAAGTATTTTTGTAAATACTTGGTCGTTTCCTTATGTGGGGAAACCAGTAGGTATAATGTCACAAAATACCACTTCTAAAAATAAGTAGCAAGCATAAAGATCCAGTGACCTTTCAACTTGACTCCAAAATCCTAACTAAGTGTTTGAAGTATAAAGGTGAAACCTTCCGTTACTAATAGGGTTGACTGAGGGAAAATAAAGTCAAAAAAACGAATGAAAAAGGAATAGTTACTTATGTTTCTATACAGTATTCACATAAATTAACACAACTGAAAAGCAAATTCTGATTCTGAACACACGGCTTTACTTTATTTTGCCAACACGGCGTCTATTATCTCAAAATTAATAGACATTTCAGATAGTCTCCGAATTTGCATGGTTAGATAAAATTCCATCTATATGAAAATAAGGTTACCGTTGTCTTAGTCGCAAATAAATTGGGTAAATTATCATGTTAATTCGTCCCCGGCGATGTATATTACACGCAAGAATTGTTTCGTGAAATAGCACAGTTGGCTCTGCTCCAAACATCCCTGTCTGAAGGCCTTACTGTCGTTCCCTAAATTTGTCAACATGTTCGCCCTTTTTTATAGGAAAGTTGTAACGTTTGGCACGACGATCCTGTTTTACGTGCTGTTTTTACAGCGACACAGTAAAAATAACAAAACACTATATCTCAGTGCTGAATAAACAACGCAGGAAGTCTCATTCATAAATTCGTGTTTTCAGTTTATTGGCAGCACCGTTGAAAAATGTATGGCACTCCACTTTGAAGGAGCTATGTGATCCGGTGCGCTCGTAAGTTATTGCGCTAGTATTGTTTTCAAGCATGGAACATAAAAAGAATTGGAGCAGTCTCGGATCGCATGAGTTCAGCTCTCGATCAAAAGATTTCATCTCCAAAAACTACGCTCCGTGATTCGAATATAAGTAGATTTATGCACATTGCTTTGTGTAGATAGATATCTATAATGTTAGTTTTCCAACTGTTATACATGTTATTTTCAAATTGGAAAAAGGGTTGCTCACATACCTGGAAAAGGGACGGCTTTGAGCACCTACTATAAACAAAAGCTGGGGAATTTCACAAAACAAATTGGCTCTGTGAACGACAAGATAACGTCAAACTTTTGAATGAATGGATTAGATGGGTATCTTCTTGACATGTGCGTGGGTAACAAAAATCGTAATAGGCTCGGTGCAAAATGGGCCAGGGCCACAACCGGTGTTCGGTGGCCGCGACAGGCGACCGCCACAATTTAAAACTCGCTCTCTTACAGCGGTTAACTGAAATGAGAGTGAGACGAGGGCACAGCGGCGCTTCAGTGGCAAGTTCCTGCGTTTTGAGTGGCCCGTGGCGGCCACAAGTGGTGTGTCGCAGAAACTAGTGTAACGAGTGGCGGCCACATGTGTGCAGCAAGTTACAAAAAAAAGCGTGTGAACTGCTTGTCGCTGGCCACCGGTGGCTGTGGCCCGTGGCCAGTTTATGCCGAGGCTTATGCGACCCGAAAATATATTTGGATGAAAATTAAATGTCAAGTTTAATGGTTTAATAATAAGCCGTGAGATATTCACAGGTTGACTTATAACGCGTCGGGAATTTGTGCGTAATAAAAATATCATTGGCTTACCCCTTTCATTTTCACATGGCACGCTTTCCCCTACATACATAATTGATTCGTTCATTTAAAATACATTAAGCCGGCTGGGCACGATCGGGGTCCTGGAGTAGGTAGAACAAAGGTAATTTCCGTGGCTAACCATCTAAAGGCGTGTACACATATTACGAAAAACACGAATGAAATCTGACAATGCTATATTCACCTCGCGAACAAATCTAGATGCCCATATATAATAGATTTACACAATAGTACCTACTTTGTAGTTTTCCACGATACTTACGTAGCTCGAGACGACGTGGAGTCACAGAATGTAATTGGTTTCAGTCCATATTGTCGCTTTAACTCGTTGTAGTACGCTATGGATGTAAAGTTGTTAGTTAAGTTTTATTAAATGTTTACTTTTGTTAACCCATGGTCGTATCCTTTCATTACAGTGGATTTGTTAACAAATAATAAACATGACAAAAAACTTAAAAATACAAGAAACTAGTTTTTAACAAAGTTTTTTCTTCTCGCTCTATCGTAAAAACGGTAATACATACAAGCGTAAAACTTAGTGTGATTATAGAACAAATTCTACAGTATAACAACAAATAATAAAAACCGGCCAAGTGTAAGTCAATCTCGCGCTAAAGGTCCCGGAGAAAACAAAACTTTTTTCTAAGTTAATATGTGGTATGATGGTGTGGTAAGGAACTCTCGGTGCGAGAGTAGCCCGACTCGTACTTGGCCAGTTTTGTTGTTGTTGCTAAACAATGACGACATCTAGTCTGTATACATATACCTTAACCAAAACCGAAAACATTGTGGTTTCGTTATATCTGCGGAGAAGCCTAATGACAGGGACACGGATGTAATTAATTTTGCCCAAAGGGCGGTGTTACGTAGGTATTCATGTTTCTAAAATATTCGTTTAGATTTTACGCGTTGCTTGGTGCGGAATAAGTAGTCCATTTAAATGTACATAACAAGTTTGTTCCAATTTCATCTCCGTCAGTTCATGAAACTACGTAACGGGTCATTTTAATAAAATTTGCGCGCTGGTACAGACATGATTACTAAGAGGGTTGATAACGGTAATACATATTATATATAGTAGGTACCTACTTATACAAAATTGTTTTTCGTGATAATCGTTTAATATCAATTATACAGGGTGTAAAAATTCGTTACATTATAAAGGTCTTTCCACAGACTATCAAATTGAACAACTTCCACTATTAAGCCACCACCGAAATCGCGAAAAGATATCCGTTGTTGTCATTCATTTGGACTCCAAATTTTATAATGAAACGATTATCACGAAAAACAATTTTGTGTAAGTATGTACCTACCATGTATAATATGTAGGTATTATCGTTATCAACCCTCTTAGTAACCATGTCTATATCCCATACCCATTACGTAGTTTCATAAACTGACGCAGATGAAATTGGAACGTTAACGTTTACTATCAAAATACCAATTTTTTTCACGAAATCTAAGTTGGCTCCACTGTGAAAGTAGCTCAGTTTGATAATCTGATTTAATATGTAACGCATTTAATTTTACACTCTGTATAAGAAGTCCACTGCGGGACAAGGCCCTCCAATAAATACGCTTGTCAGGATGATTGTACAACGCGATAGATGATTTAAGGAAACAAGTGAAAGTCTACCCATCCCTTGGTAAACTTTATCACAGATTATTTAATAGTTACTACCGTAACAGATAGTTCACTCAACCCGATGTTTCGAATTTCGAACTTTGCGCTTCAGGAACGAAAAATAAAATGGGCCTTATGTCAATGAGCGACGAGTCACCCCTCGGTGGGGACCGGCCGTCAAGCGTGCCTCAGCTGTAGAGTGAGACAGGCCTGACTCTATGTAGCATATGCTCACGACTATATTCCCCGAGGGGGTAGTCAGAGATATTCTGAAACCTCAGAACTACCACGTTTCACCAGTAGTACCGAAACTCTGTCTAGTGTGACGGGGGGTGAGCCTCTATGTCCTATCATAATAATATGACACGGCATAATAATGGGGAATACTACGGGCTAGAACATGGCTAGAACAGGATATTATAGAATTCACAGAACATTATCAATCAATAATGTATGTGCGAACAATAAAGTGTTCAAAATAAAAAAAAACTGCTTAATTTGATTTAGTATGAAATACAATTTGAAATAGGTAAGTTTCGATAAATAAAACTGGAATTAATAATACCTACATTAAAATAAAAGTTTGTATCCCCACTAATAATAAATGAATCCATCATGATTTATTGAATAGTGAATATTAAATAAATAATGAGTTCACAACACAGTAACTTGTTATAATAAATCTACACGAGTCATTTATCTCAATCATTTAGTCACAGCTAATTAATGTAGCTAAATTGACACAATACGTTTAAACATCTGGTATTATGTCAGTTAAATAGCATATGCTCACGACTACATTTGCTAGTCGGAGCGTCGGCTTGAAGTGCCTTGCGAAGCATGGAGACGCTCGAGATGAAATACCACTAAACGGTCACCCATCCAAAGACTAACCGGCCTGACTTTCACCGAAGTTCCCCTACGGCAACAAGCGCCTTAGATAGTACGAGTACATCTATATTATTTTAAAAAAGTGTGTCTGTACATTAATGACAAAATTCCAATAGCGAACGGTAAAATTAGTAAACTTTCATGACATTGCAGATTAAAATAAATTCGTGTGGTTTCACTGGTGAGGCACGGCGGCCATCTTTGATTAGCATACATTGTTATGCACCAACCGGCCGTTCTACCGACCAGATTGCATTTATTTGCATAATTTTGTTTAGTACATCTAACAATAGTAGTAACTGGTGGCAAACTGGCCCAGTTTGTTATAACTTTGTCGGGAGTATTTTAATACTGCGACGCAAAAAGGGGGGATGAAGGGTGTTGGAAGTTTAACATTATGTTTTGTGGCAGCTTAACAAAACTGGGATCAATTTTGGTAGGTTTTTTCAATAAGTATAAGTGATTCTAGCTACAGCAGTAAAACATTGTTTATAGAAAAGATTCCGACCGCCTAAATCGTGAAATTTTAATCGTTTTTGTTTGTTTGTGTGTGGGGATCTCGTTTGTACGTAGGGGGGTTGGTATCTCTGGAAGACTGAACCGATTGTAAAAATTCTTTTACTAATATAAAACTACACTATTCCTGAGTAATATAGGCAAACGAAGTCGCAGGCAAAAGCTAGTATTTTATAAAGAATGCTTAGTTTGAAACAAAGCTTCCGACCTAAAAAATAAAATATAGAATTATTTATCTTTTTAATGTTTTAAGATGTAACAATTTTTATAAAGTATGCGATTTTAGAATTCAGTTAGAAAAAACCGTTTAAAACAAATTGTTTCGAAATATTTCTTCCTCGTAATTTACGAAAGTTATGCGAAAAACGAAATTGTCAAAGCTTTTCCCATTTTTCTTACCTCGAATGCCTAAATAAGGAAAAAAAATTAAGAATTAAACTTAAGTACTTACTCGAGTCGCTTACAATTTTAATTTATGATGGCAAATATAAATAATTCAACAGACTGTCCCTTCTTGGATGAAAATATTTTCACAAAAACGTTTTTCTTTAATTACGTAAAAGAATTTATTTCTATAAAATAATATTACAAACAAAAAGAAATAAGTATCTACTGAAGATGGGGATGAGTTTTTAATTTAAGTTAAAGTTGTTCTGAGCAACAACCTACCAAAACAATATTCAAGGATACTTACTATTTTTAATTTGGAAAAGATCGAATGATATTTTAGTCGCAAAAAAGAAATTTAAATGTTTTATGAAGTTATGTAAAGCCATAAGGTATAATAGAGGTTAGATGAAGAAATAAACGACGCTTTTAGCTCAATTTTGTCATCAGACCGTGATTTATAACAAGGCACACTAATGAGAATTGGCAGTAAGTTACTAGGCAGAGGGCCTAGAATACACACCCTAAAAAACGTCAAAAATCGAGACGTGGCACTATCTTTCTTACTTTGCGAATGTGAAAGCGAGCATGCATGACAGTTTTCTCGTGATATCGCTGCGTCGTGCGTGGTATGCCAGGCCTACAAAAGCTAACAAATATTTTCTAAGTTCTTATTCAATGGTTAACTTTACAGGGTGTTAGGGTAGACAGTTTCATTACTTTAATGAGTGATTAGGATTGTACACATGATACTGAACAACTTTCCCAAAAGGAACATAAAAGAAACTCACCAAAAGAAAATTCAACTTTTCATACAAACGTTCGATCAGCTGATTTCAGTTAGTATCCGAATTTCCTATCGGTTTCTTAGGGAAAATTGTTCAGTATCTTGGGTACAATCACCCCTTAACGTAATGCAACTGTTTACCCTAACACTCTTTATAGGAAAAAAGTTTTATTTCTTTTTAAAGAATAGATTACAAAACTAAACGTATCCTGGAACCATTCGTGAGCAGTAAGAAAAACTTTTCACTACGTTGAAACAAGTATTCAAAAACTCTACCAAGCAATATTATTAAAGTCCACAATGACGCACCTATTCTCAAAGCAATGAAAATAAGCGCTATAAAATCCGTTCTAATAAAAGCTAGCAGAAGCTGAATAAAGCGACAACGGCGAACTAGGCGAGCGCCACATCCGGGGGCGGGCGGGTCAAGGTCACGGCTCACGGCCCGCGGATCGATGCAGCTACGACGCCCGTCCTACGCCCCGCTACGTCCCCCCCGTCCCGACCCCCGTGCTACGCCGCTTCACCGCTACGCCTCTACGCCCGAATCTTTCAATTCGAAGATTTCGAAGCAATCTCAGCGCTTTTTTAAATCACAAGCCTTCTCGAGAGCATTATGGTTTCTTTTTAATAATGTCGAGTTATTTCGTTACTTGGAGCTTAAATTAAATTAGGGATTGGAGTGGTTTCCGTCAGTGGAGCGATGTATTTTTTGTCATTTTCAGTATATTTTCCTAGTCTAAGAGTAATCAAAGGTTGAGTATCTTTTTGGATGTAATTGCCTGTTTATAACAAGTTCTAGGTAGTTTGAAATGTAACAAAACACTCTAGTAAAATCAATGGGTGGACCATCAAACTAAACAACTTTCATTATGGAGACATGGTAAAAAGATGCTTTTGTATGAAACAGTTGAATGTTTTTTTCTGAATGTTGGCTCCATATTGAAAGTAGTTCAGTTTGATGGTCTATACCACACCTTAAATATTACTAGCGTGTTTTGTTACACCCTGTATACATTCTACCTTTAAACTATGTTCATCAAATATTATCTAGTAATATTTTATACACTAACTAGCAGCCCGTCCCGGCTTCGCACGGGGTAGACAAATAAATTTTAAGACTCATTTTTCTACACCTTCGGTTACATTGTTCAAATTTTACCAAGGATCCCTAATTTTTTCAAAATGAAATGTAGCCTATGTCAAATTGGAAGAATGTAGCATTCTATTGGAGAAAGAATTTTTTAAATCGGCCCAGTACTTTTTGAGCCTATTCATTACATACAAAAATAGGTACAAATCTTTCCTCTTTATAATATTAGTGTAGATTAACACAAATAGTTAACTATCTCATGAACCAGCTAACTTTACTGAAATCTGTGAAATTTTATTCAGTAATAGGATTGCGATCCTCTCACTATGTTGTAGGAAAGTTATTTCACAAGATAAATTGAATCTGTACATCTGTGTATAGCTACGGATACATGAACCAGTTACGTATTCGACATTTAACATTTTTAAAAACAACGCAAGAGAGATAACTAATGGACGTGTCCCAAATACTGTGAACAAAAAAGAGGATTTCAAATGAATTACTGCCTCGCTTCAGCGTACATTTTTAACTACAAATGCTGTATGAAAACAATTTTACAGGCTTTGTTGATTCAAAATAATAGAAACGTAAAATTATTTTTCGTAATACGGTAGAAAAATGTTTGCTAAATTCATTTTGTATTTCGGTAGAATAAGCCGAAAGGTCTAAATCTAATTTATTTAAAACGAACTGAAAACAAAACTTCAAATACCTGTTTACTGATTCTCTTGTTTTCCATCAAAGGAATCTGTTACCGAGCGCAAGTTACAAACACTTAATCAAATTACGACCTTTTTTCCTATACGCTAGAATTGAAAATCAGGGTCGAATAGCAAAAAGCATTAGACTATGTTTTATTCCTCTAATGCTTCATAAACAAAGCCTTCACTGCTGTTATTAACTTAACTACACTTCGTTATGACGGTATAATCATTTTAGACATAACCTAGTAGTGTAACTTTATAGCTATCATTATCTACGTAAGACCATTAATAGAACCCCCGTCGCATGTCAAATTTAATGGCTCAACCTTGAAAATGGGTTTGTTAGTACCGCGAGCATCCAACTCCGGGCGGTCATGGTCGCGAGGTAACCTTTCCATGCACGAAGACGTCCGCTCACCTCGAGAGGCGACGGCCGAATGGCCTTCTACAAGCTGTGGCAGCTCTCTCTTCCCCGCTAGGAGTGGAGGGGGGAATGTTTACCCTCCTACCCTCTCCCCACCGTGCCAGCTGAGCAGCGGCACGCTATATTTAGGTTGCGCTGTAAATATTCGCTCCAAGTACGGAAAACTCCCACCACCCAGCACAAGGGCGGGGTAGGGTGGCAAAGGTACGTAACTACACAAGCGGGTAAAAGTTGAAAGTTCACCAACGGCACACGAGTTCGCGCTGTTAGGAAACGCTTTCTTTATTTAAATTCTATTGCAAACTTGCTCGCCATTGTAGCCTCTGCTGAATTCGCAATGCCGACTCTAATTTTTCAATGTAGCCCGAACAAGTTTTTTTGTTGCGGAAACTTGTACAATTGTTTTGTGGACTTTAATTTGGAGTCGTGGATGCTGTACTCTTTTCTCGGCTCAGCGTTATTGTTATAGCGACGTGGTGATTCAATTTGGTTAAAACCGTCTTTAAAACTGGCCAAGTGCGTGTCGGGCTACTCGCGCACCAAGGATTCCGTACCACCACACAATATATTAACTTACCAAAAAAAAAAAAGTTTTTTCCAGGACCCTTAGCGTGAGACCGACACAAACTTGGCCAGTTTTTATTATTTGTTCTTATCTCACTAAGTTTGACGCTTGACACTACCGTTTTTACGATAGAGCGAGAATAAAAAACTTTGATAAGAACTAATTTCTTGCTTAACTTTTTATTTCACTTATTTATCTTCAAATCCAATACAATGATACATATTCTATGAAAATGTCAACTGTGTACCTATTATGGTACAGAAGATATAGCCCTCTGAAGCTAGGATGGACGGACAGACGGACAACGTAAGCTTATGAATAAGGTCCCGTTTTCACCCATTGGTACGGAACCTTAAAAATTACATCAGAGTGATCCTGCTGAGCTGGCGACATGATGGACTTGAATATCTCTTTGGAAAAAACGAAGAAAATTACTTCGCCCGTGATGGCCCGTTCGCGTGACAATGTAATTTAATGCAATTTGTGATCATCACCATTTTATATATATAATTCCCTATAGGTTAGAGAATTTCCTATAGGTTTTTTAGGGAAAGTTGTTCAGTATCATGGGTGCAATCACCCCTTAAAGTAATGCAACTGTTTACCCTAACATCCTATATAAGGTAATAGTTTAAAACTAGTTTATAATTAATAAAACGCACAAGAACTCACATAATAGTTTCAATATTGGTTAAATCATCATCAATTTTGTTTATCATTATGTACTTTGTTCATTAACTTTAGAGTGTTGACTAACGTCGTCTAATCTGGGGGGCGTAGAAAGCACAAATTTCCTCGCCGGCTTCGACATATCACTCTCGAGGTGTGGATCTGAACCGGCAAGGGTCTTGTCCAAGGTGGTAGACACCTTTGTGTAATCATAGTCGGGTTCCATCTCGGGTTCGTATGGTTCGTGCTTTGGATCGTAGAAGTTGACGATGTTGAAAACAGGGGCAGTGCCTCCGAAGGCTATGCGCTCCTGGCAGCTGGCTACAGCCAGGACAGTTCCTGGTGCTGGGTAGGAGCAGGTTATGTACCTGTTGTGAAGGTTGATGACCTCAACGCAGTTGGTACCGCTGCCGCCGATGATGCCGTATTTTCCTTTGCGATTGTGCTAGAAGAAAACAAAATTGCTTATTAATTTTCGTGAGAACGCAATGATAAAATCATCTATATCAAAGACAACAATTTGTTTTATTATCCATACCTACAGAATGCTAAAACTTGTTGAATTAAACATGTTGTCTTAAAGGCGTGCTTTCTAATGATGTGGTTAAACATAATTAACAACTAATTAAACTTTATGATGGTACAAAATCATGTAAAAACTCAGAACATCCACGTTTCACTAATAGGTACCGAAACTCTGTTTAGTGCGACGGGGAGTGAGCCATTTGCTGCTTACAACGGGCAGTGGGTACAATACATGATTTAAAATTGAAGCATACAGGTTTCCTCACGATGTTTTCCTTCACCGAAAAGCCAGTGTTGTTACAAATCGCACATCAAAAATTCCGAAAATTTCATTGGTTATACGAGTTGGAGACCACCACGAAAGTTTTTCAAAATAATGTCTAAAATTTAATGAAATTAAAAAGAAAATATTTGCTGTTTATCTTAATTAGCTAAGCAATTAACATTTGACATCGACTGAAAGTTATAAGCTAAAGTTTTGAAATATTTCAAAAATTATTAACGCACTGAATCAAATACCAAAACTTATAATTAGCAGTTTGTGTCGTGGGGCTGAACTTTAATAATGAATAAACGTCGACCCTGAAACTAAAGTAATATCAATCTATTGCAAATTAAAAATAAATTTAAAATGTAAGTATCCATTGCATTGTGATCCATTTCGAATTCCAAATTGAAACAAACGTGTGTGAAGTATAAGCATGTCATCCATCTGCAACTGAGCTTTGTCTTCTTTTTTTGTATCTATCAGATCATTAATTAAAGTGTTTATACTTCGAACGATGTGTAAATCAATCTCTATAACAAACCAGTGCCCATAAAACAGCTGTAAAGGTAAACGAATTTAAAATATTTGTTTGATTTTTTTACTGCTTTAAGAAGATGTATTTGTACATTGTAGAGAATAAGCAGAAAATAATCAACATCATGTATGAATGCCCTCACGTTTGCTCCGGGCTGGGTTGTTAGTTCAAAATAAGCAGTAATGAAAAAGAATAATGAACTTAGTATTTATTTATTTAGGTAGAATAAGGTTCAAAACCGCTCAATTCAACGTAAACGAGATATGAAAACCACCGGCACTGAATTTGACAGCGAGACTTAGAATTGCTCTTGAATAACACAAAACTAAAGCCGCTATTTATTTAACTGTAATTGTATTTTCAAACAAAATACATGGTTTTGGTTGAAGCAAAGCAGAGATCATTGCTCGTAATACGAACGGTGTCTTAATAATTATTTGGTTTAGTTATGTTATTACTTGCTATTTCATGACTATTAAGTGGCAAGCATACCACACAGCATAGCATTTTAGTCGACCCTGTTTTGAAACTCATGAGACATTTTTGTTTGCGATTCTATTCTAGTTAACCTATTTGTCCATAAAGAGGGGATGTGTCGCAGGGATTATTGTCAATTAACTCCAGTTCTCACAATATTACTATCCACATTCAGGTAAATTATAATAATCCTAGTAAGGTTGTCCATAATAGCTGAGCAAGGGTGATGAGGGTCGCGTCGCCCGAGCTATGATTGACTGAATCTCTAACGCAAGCAATGAACATTATTTCTTTTAAAGTGTCAAAGAGCGTGTCGCCCCTTCTCAACACATTAGCTCAGGAACTATTGATAATCTTACATAGAATATTGTGATTATACTGATTCGTAAAATTATAATATTACTGAAAGTAATCCTTAATTTTGGAAGAATTGAAGTCGATTGACAGTAATCCGAGCAATTGTAATATTACGAGGAATTTTTCTGCTTTGGCAATATTCCTGCAACGTACACATGGCGACACATCAAGCTACGCAAAACCAAAATAAGGTGGCCGCGCGTAGGTAGAGTAATGTATAACGTCGCACGGCCAGCTTATGTTTGTTTTGCGTAGCTTAGGTCTCGCCGTGTGTACATTAGTTATATTCTTCGAATGAATATTCTAATTACTGACCTTAGTAGACCTCCAATAGCGACAAGCGTAAATGTATTCTCCGTCGACATCAGGACGTCTGTTCTGCGCCCTGATGATGGCTATCCTCTTCCTAGCTGTCAGATCCCAAAGCGATAACGCTTCCATCGGCTGCCAACTTCCAGCAATGCATTGATCTCTCTGTAAAGATATAAAGGGTGGTCGAGTTAAGGTGGTCCAAAGGAAAATCTGGGGTAGGGGACATCATTATCAAAGTTTTTGATTCTATACAGAATGATGAAAAATTTACGGTTTCTTTACGGTTTCAAAGTTCTGCTACCTTGTCCCACTAAACTGGTTTCTGTGTTCAAACTAGTTGCAATTTTGAGTTAAAAATTGGCAGGAATGTATCTATCGAACGACATGATGTTTATTGCTCAAATGTTAAAAAATCAAGAAGTAAATGTAAATTTTCTGAGAAAAACTTCAGAATCTAACGAAGATCAAACTTTTGAAGGCGTATTGTGAAGAAAAAAGTTCTATACGTGATAGCCCGTTGTATTAAAAACTACTTCGGTTTATGGGTATTCTATGGGGGGGAAATAAAAATCTCCCCATTGTTAGATTATTTTTAAAATCGTCATAGTTCAAGAAAAAATTAAATAATATTAAAAGTTCAGAAAATGAACAAAATGAATAAATAGAAAATATGTTTTTAATTTGATTTTACTGACTTGAATAACTTTGAAACCGTAAACTTTTTGATCATTCTGTATAGTACCAAAAAGGTTGATAATGATGCCTACGCTACATATTCCTTAGGACCATCGACCACCCTGTATTGGTCAATTATATTGTAGGTATGTGTTTCAGGCCATACAACTGAATAACTTCTACAAACTAAGGGAGTGAAACGAAGAAAAAATTGTGGCGCAGGTATTCGATTTGATCAATATTTAACCACATATATGTGTGTTGTATTAGGGTGAATAGTGATTGCTACTGGTGATTGTTCCTATGATCCTAAACAACTTTCCCTGATAATCCCTATAGGAAATAAGCAAAAACATGTTTTCGGCTTTCCATACTAAATGCAATCAGCATGTATCATAATTATGTCATTTTCTATCCTAACACCCCGTATACACCACTATTATCTATACAACAAAAGGGTGTATTCAAATAAAAAACTTTAACTACTTTTCTGTGGAACATGGATCGAAAAATACACTTAAATTTTTATTGTTATAACAAATTTGGTTTATAGTAAAAATCTTAACTTTATAAATATAAGTGCAAGCTGCTAAACGTATTCAGCCAGCATTTTGTTACTAATTCGACCAAAGGGAGGGATTTGTTCCCGACAGAACGAGGACAACCACAGATCCTGAAATAAATGTAGAGAACTGCGGTAGAGTTCTACCCGACAGTAAATTTACCCAATCTATTATCCGCTGCTAATTAAAGTCAAGTTTTTCATTGCTGTCTTCCATGTTCCTCAGGGAACAGGTCTTACTGTGGCATAATTTATCTTATTCTCAGCTTTCTTTTCTTTTCATTTAGTTTGTAATGGGGAAAAAAAAAAAAAAAATCAATCCGCGAGTTTCCAACCAGTCAAATTCACATCTCTTTATCAAACGTCAAAACGCGTGCTTTGTATGAAATATTGTACTAAAAATTTAATAGTGATGTCATTGTTTTTCATCGTCGTTTTGATAATTTTTATAGTTTATCCAGTTATTAAAAATAGTATTCAAGCAACAGAATTACTGAAAATGTGAGATTAGCGTTCAAACGGTTTATTTACTGAGAAGCTAAAACTAAAATATATTGTATGTAGTCAACTCCCCTATTGTCTGAATTGGAAAACTGTAAATAGTTCTAGGCTGTAGCCATACCATTAGTTTGATAGAATGCTTGCATCCACACAGTGCCTCTAGAATGTGAAAAAAGAATAAAGCCTTAAAATTTAACGATGATATAAGTACTACAGTGAACCATTTTTAACCGACTTTTACATCTTTTGGGCCATAAGGTCAAAATAATTTCTTCCTAAAATGAGCACGTAAAAAAAAATCCTGTATATTTTTCGAAAATATATTGATGCCCTATGTACACCATGTACGTTAAGGTATCCTCTAACTGTCCCTACCGGTGCCATAGCGGGGGAGCCCCCGCTCTTGGCCATACATTTTTGCCCAGTGTCCTTTGAGTGCTTTAACGAAATGCGCTTTAGCCTTATCTGTTCATTTTACTTTGATTGAAGTTTCAAGTGGATAGAATGAATAAGAACTCATTGACATGTATATTACGGGTTGTGACCAGTCAGAGATAATTACGGAGTTCAACTTTTTTCTCTGTAAATCAAGATTTCCTCTTTCATATTTTTCTATTCACAGCACTTATTCACAAACAGAAAATAGTATCCAACGATCAAAAATCTATCATTATCGAAATAGAGATCTGGTTTTGATTAATGGCAGAGCAAAAATAAATTCAGTAGGTAGCGTCAAAGGCTTTTCAATTCAGTGTGAATGATATTGAATGTAACCTCGTTTTAATCTCCCCCCTACAATATGTAACATTTCTGTTCCAATTTGAGCAAAACGCTCCAACGGCCAGCCGTCTGACGAACCGTTAAAATAGAAACACCGTTTTAATTCGAGTCCAGTGTTGAAATGAAATGGACGAAGCGAAATGCTAAAATAGAAATGTTTGTGACTATCTCCATCACTTTGTCTATTTATTTTGAGCTTTTATTTTCCAATATAAACCGAGTATTCAAAATACAAAATCATTTAAGTATTTGAGAAAGCGTAGCTTAGTTACAATTTATTGAGAAGACTTTATTGTGTACATAATTATTATTAAGTATTACACTGAGAAAAAATGCAACGTATACGTGGCCCATCGCAGCTTACGTACCACGTAGCTTACGACGTGATACTGATTACGAGTGATGCATCAGTATTTAAGTTGTCTCGTACTTCACAATCAAGTTTCATTATGAAGTACGAGACAACTTAAATACTGATGCAACACTCGTAATCAGTATCGCGTCGTAAGCTACGTGGAACGTAAGCTGCGACGGGCTACGTAGCATTTTTTTCTCAGTGTACAATATTTTCAATATTAGTAGTTTGGTTTTATGATTGTTTGATAGAAAAAACCTTCCAAATAAAAATCTCTAGAAAACGTTAGTAGATGAAATGAATCACCACTTCCACATAATCATCAGCTTGCTCCCCATTATACCACTCTTTCCGTATTGTGTCACTTGCACATGTAACCTTGTAACTAACTAAATAAAACGTTTTAATTAAATTATGTATCCAACACACGGATAGACTTGAAACGCTTTACAAACTAAAAGTGTAATGAAAGGTGCTAAAAATAATATTCTTCAAAGCAAAGTACAAACTATGGGAGAGCAAACTTCATAACGAGAGATGAGACGGTCCTAAACTGCAGATGAACACGACCGGGTAGCGACAAAGGCACGAGTTTTTAATTAAAAAGTGCCTCGTGTTATTTTAAAGCTGTAAGACAGTTTATCAAGTTTACTTCGGGTTGGAAAGTGAAGTAAACGACGGTAAGATGTTTACAATTATCTCGTAAAAAACCACACCAGTTTATTCACACCTTTGTTAAACTCTAAGCATTACAATTATCTCGTAAAAAAAACCACACCAGTTTGTTAAACTCTAAGCATATAAGGATACCAATCACAAATCAGTTACAACAGAAGTTTTTGCATATCAAAGAACACTATCTTCGTCTCTTCTTACGTTAGCATCAGTAGGTTCAGAATCCTCTATGTGCGAGTACACATTTCGTTCTTTAAAAGAAATGAAAAGAAATGAAATGATATGATGATGATGTCTTGCAAAGATATTTTTAAAATAAATTGTCAGTAATACAGTTTTTGAGAGTTAAGCGGTTATTATTTAATCTAGAATTAAACATTTTAACGGGTCCTCATCGCAGTTGTAACACTGCCGAAATATTGGGAACTCAAATATACCAAAACGCGATAAGAGCCTGTTAAAATGTTTAATTATAGATTAAATTTTCAGTGTCTGTGGTTCCCAAACTTTTATTAATCACGACTCCATTGTACAATCACAAAATATCCAAAATAGTTGAAAAGCGTTGACAGCTCCTTATTTCTACTAAATACAGTATATTTTCGGTATGAATGAAATTGACGTTACGTCAATTTCATACGGTGGTGGTGGCCTGACTTTATAGTCTTTCACACAGCTCGTCGTGCGCTCGTCTCTTATCAACTCGCCCCACTTTGAAAACCAATGGCTATCTATACATATTTGAAAAGAAAAGTGTTTGGTAGGTAAGGCAGTAATGGATCTACACAAAAACAGTAAATAACTCTGCTGCCTATTAAAAGGAAAAGACAGGTCCTAATTTTACATGAAATGACAAATCCCCAAATCTAAAAGAGGCGTGTTACAAGCCTCTGTATAACAAGGCTTATGGCCTGTTTCACCATTTCCGAATAAGTTCTTATTAGCTTATCCGATAGCTCATTTGCCATATTCTTCATACAAAATATGTCAAATATGTCAAGAACTTGTTCGGAAGTGGTGAAACAGACCCCCAGACAGACAGTCTAGTTGCGGCGTCATAGCTCCTGTTAGATAATTATGAACACAATATAATTATAAGGTACAATGCTTTTTAAAATGTTTTATATATCATTTTATGGAATAGCTCTAATCTTAATTACCAAGAAGATAGTCCATATAGAATGCTGCATACAAATGAAGTTTGATAATGTTTTCAATACTAGCCAATTAAATTCAATTATATTTTTTCAAACACAATCTAGCAACGAATCTCCTTGCCTGTGGTTTGTCAGATTTTCGTTTAAATATATAATTTTGAAGTTACAGTGGCTGAAATATTTCCATACAAAGCTGAAATAAATCTTAGCATTGAAACTGTGTATTTTAACGGAAATGTGACAAACCACAGGAATAGAAATTAGTTATAAGACCGTATTTAAAAATTTTCAAAGTTCAATATTACCTACCTGTTTTTGGTCTCGACATTATAATTATACTTACATTTAGATCGATACTGTCGTGGGTTATATTGACACCTTCGAAAGTCATCATGCAGCCGACTTTACATCGTATGTCCCATATCTGAGAAAAAATATATAATACAAAATTATATCAAGGTAGATCCTTTTATTTTGAATCTAGGTGTGCCCATAAAATAATTAATACGAAAAGAAATAGCTTAAAACATCCACAAAGGCTAAAAACGGAATAATCGTCATAGCTTTACGAGAGTGGATATGAAATGCACTTCATACTATAACAACCACAATGACACGGGATATTTCTTTGTTGCGACGTTCTAAACGTTCAAAAGGAACGCTTAATAAATAATTTGAGCATTCAACCGCCGAGAGAAATATTTTAATCTCGGCAGAGATGCTTTTGAGTGTGCGGTCGTTGTCCGCAATGTTTTATTCAAGGCGTGTTTACATGTTACGAGTTTAGTTACTTACTTGTTTTACATTATTTATATTTTAATTATACACCACTTCAGTTAATGTTTCTAGGATCTTGATGATATGATAGTCATACCTTCTAGTGGTAAGCTATCTATAACGTCATGCCGTTTTCCTTATGAGGAAGAGAGATACAATATTACATTTCTTCCTTGGTTCATGCAAGTTTTCGCCTATCGGTTACGTGTACCTACTGCGCACCTCATCCTTGTATATCAGGGGTGGCTAAGACGTCGACCGCGGTCTACCCGCCTCGACTTTTATGGTAGCCCGCGAAGAGTTAAATAAATTAAAACCAATAAAATTGTTAATCTAAGCACAATGTAAAAATAATTTCAATTGGAAAATTCTGAAGTTTCGTTGAACAGGTGGGCTGTAATGTTTATAAGTATTTGCGGTTCTATTCAGGGTCTTCTGAACTTCTGAGCATTCGGAACAGCGAATTTTGAAGACTGTAGCAAGTTTCCTTACCTACGAAAAGTGGCTTTATACTTGACGGTGTTTTTTTGCTACCTTTATGAACCTGCGTTTTCTACAATGATTGCCATAAGAATGAAACATCGATCTTGGATTATATACGAGCATTTGAAAGGAGACCGCCAGGTGTATCTAGATTTTCAATGTAGACCACCGACTTGAAAATTTTGGCCACCCCTGTTATATATAATAGTACACTTACCATCTGGTCAATGTACAGTCTTAACCAGATTGTTCGCAATCAAGTTATACCATTAACCAATTACTCAAAGAGTAATACCTATTTTTATGATTTACAGAAACATAATAAAATGTAGGTAAATCATGCGTCCGTACCAAAGCCAACGTCCGTCCAGAGCCGTAACAATAGAACTCTTTCGTACATCTGTCATACATCTTCTAACCTCTCCCTTGTGTCCAACCCAACTAAACACACTTACTCAAATAGTATATTTTTCAATCCTAGTCACAACACTTTCAATTTACACCGGCCGATGCCTAATCACAATATTTCATCAATTACTTCGCCAATCATTTCTAGCTCAGATTGTAAACTGGTAAACACGATACAATTACAAATTTTGTGTGTGCGTACCGCGTGTGCGTGTAACCGCTGTCTCATGTAGACTATTTAGGTACTGATTCCTTTATGATTGGTTAGTATTGCCTAATAGACCTGCTAGGTCTATTAGGCAATAATCTCAACGAGCCTCCACCACTCTCTGTTCGCAAACTAATAGGCATGGCGACCGCAAAACTATCCTGGCTGTTCTAAAACGCTTTGTTCATCCAACTTCTTCGTGTTCTTTTTAATTTTACTTTATTTATAACCTTTGCCAGAGGTACGAGAGCATCCTGCGGTCACATTACTTTTCTATACGACCACTAACAAAACAACATTTACAGCCAGCAATATGAGACGGCATTTAGTATGAATAAAAGCTTTCATAACTTATTTAAATATACAAAGTTTGACTCACACTGGACAGAGTTTCGGTACTACTGATGAAACGCGGATGTTCTGAGGTTTCAGAATATCTCTGACTACCCCCTCGGGGAATATAGTCGTGAGCATATGCATGCATGCATGCAAGTTTGAATTGCGTCACTGCTGAGGCAATTTAGAGGAAAAACAGGATAGCCAGTCTACACAGGAAAGTACTTGGATAATGAAGTGGGCCATTTACAGCGTGTTAAGGTAGATAGTTGCATTACTTTAATGGGTAATTGTACTCATGATATTGAACAACTTTTCCTAAGGAACATTCGAACAAGGGAAATTCGCAAAAAAATGTTTTGTCTTTAGTATGAAAAGTCAATTTTTTTCGAATTTCCTATATGTTTCTTAGGAAAAGTTTTTCAGTATTATGGTTACAATCACTCCTTAAATTAACGCAAATGATTACCCTAACATCCAGTAATATCACATTATACACTATTAAGTTAAGTACCCACATTATATATTGCAGGTCCTATTTTAAAGCCGAAACATATGTATGCAAACTTTCATATAACTAATTCATAGAAATACCTCTCTAAAATCAAGCAAAGAGTTGTCAAAACGATTCGAAAAGCAATTACCGAACAAAGATTTCAGTCTCTAGCTTGATAATAAGGTACCTACCCTCAGAGTCTTATCCCAGGCCCCGCTGGCGAAGACAAAGGGCCTCTGGTCGTGACATCTGACCGAGCACACCTGGCCAAAGTGGATCCGCTGCAGCTTCTTCGGTATGAACTGGAGACGAAGCTTGTGCACTTTGTAGGTTATGTCCGCCTTTGAAACGTAAGATGACAGATTAAATTATGTTGATTAAAGTTCTTAGTTTAAATCAACGATGGATCAAATAAGATAAATAGCGTAGCTTACCGGCTACGCCGTAGCCGGTTCATAAATGCATGCTCATGAAAACAACGTGTTAATGAATAAACGCAAAACTAGAAAATAGTTTGTTTAGAATTGAAAGCTGAATCGAAATCAAGGTCTCAACACAGGTAAAATTTTATCAAAATATAAAACAATTTGTTTTTATAATTTATAATTTGTACTTGATGTCAACCCACCGCACGGGCACACTTTCTGTACTTAGGTACTACCAAAACAAGATTCTTAAAATGTATCTATGAGCACGCTAGAGTTTTCATTCATTTCTGAAATAATAACATAATTTTTGCATGAAAAATTAAAATGCGAATAACTTTAAGTTGGGATGTGAATATTGGTTTTGTGCTTATTCATAATCACGTTGTATAATATCAATGATAATATGAAAATATGTAACAGTAAATGATTCTTCGAATTCTTATTCTGTGGATAGTCCAGAATCCAGGTGTGATGCACAACAATGCAATCAGGCAAGGATGATACAAATTGTTGACCATCAAATCCTAATTTCTAATTCATAGCTTTTACAAATAAAAAACAGAACTGCAATCGTTTGTTGGACTTCGTTTTTCCTATCTTCATTGCTGAGGTGTTTTTTGAGTTACTTAAATAATAAACTAGGTATGTACCTATGTACTACATGGCAGCTAACTAGTATAAATGTAATAGGATGGAAAGTAGCCTGCCTGGCTATTTAGTTTAGCTAGGTTCAGTCCTTAGCTGTTTGGCTATATATTTTATGATTTATAGGAAAAAAATACAAGCTAGTACAAATAAGGTCATGTACTGACCATTAAATATACGTGCACGGCCTGACCAGATAAATAAAACCTCGCCATGTTGCGGATAATCATTGAAACACATTTTTGTGCGTAGGTAGAGTAGAGTAGGTAGATAAATTGAAAAAGGTAAGTTTGGTTGAAATATAAAATTCCATTACAAAAGTAGTCTCATTTATGTTGATAATTTTACCCAATGCGATTAAAAGCCCTCCAACTACTGAAAATAGAATCCTTGACCACCGACCTACTTTTGGAGGGATCGAGGACTTTCCAGGATCTCGTAAACCCAGATAGTACAAATTTATTACAAAAGTAATAAACTGGGATTAGACTGTAACGTTTTACGGGAGATTACGTTTTACGTTTACGTCGTTATGCGTTATTTAGGTTCATCTTTTGTTGCCGTCGCTTTTGTGGTTAAAATAAAGGGGAGAATGATAATTTGAAATTGATGTAACTTGAAATTGTGATGAATAACATTAGAATAGAATTAGGTGATGACAATAAAGATCTTCATGTGAATTGAGTTTGCAAATTTAATAATAATTTGTAACCGTCGAATCGTATAGCTACGGTTCTGGAGGAGAACAAGTTAAAGTTGTATAACGATTTTTTCAACAGTTCTAGTTTTATGAAAAGTTTAGTTTTAGTTTAATGTAAAATGACTTTTAATGAAGAAAGACGGCACCCAAGGCTCGGCGCAAACAAGCCACTGGACACAAACACCGGTGGCTGTCGCGGTTGCGGACACAGCGAGTGACGGCCACCAGCCACATGAATGGGCCGAGTCCCTATAAAATGTATGAAATAAGCGTGTGAACTGCTTGTAGCTGGCCACCGGTATGGCTGTGGCCGGTGGTCCGTTTTCGCCGAGCCTTTGACTTTTTGCATTTAAAAGTTTAAATAAACTAAGCGAATTTATAGGCTAGACCAAAAGCTATTATTCTTTTCAAAGGTTCTCGATCTCCTAGTTTGAATAAAATATAAAAGCCCATTTTATGCATATTCAGTAGATAAAACGAGGGTCTTAATGCTAAGAACCTAATAACAGTAAATTTTAACACCTGTCGAGTTCCATACATATTGCTTTAGCTGGAAAAGTATACATCTGAAAAGGTAATAAAATATTCAATGAGCGTAAATTTTACATTGCGCTGTGGAAAATTTAAAATAGTGCGCTTTAGCTTGCAATGCTGTAGGAAAAGCGACTGGTACGATATTCAACAAAAATGTGTATGTATTTGTACCTTGTCAACGATGAATAATATTCAAAGGGATAAATAATAATAATATAATAATAAATTTATTTATTTGCATTTCATTTAGCCTACTTACATACATTACACACATTGTTTGTTTATTATACAAGCAAGCATACAAGTAATACAAGAGGCAGATACACTTTTTGTTTGAAACTCTGACCCCTAAACCAAAAATGGATGTACTATAGGGGTCAGCGCTCTTCACAGTTATATGGTCGAAACGAAGTTATTTGAAAATTCGGTAAGAAGACAATTTTTTGACTTGAACTAATCTGGTAGGAATTTTATAGTACCTATACAGGTTATTTTACTCTGAAGTTATACCAGTTTATAACAAAGGATCATTTTCATTTAGAAACAAAGTATTAATTTAAAAAGCATATTAATTTAGCAGGTAGGTATAAAGGTAATTAATGAATGCCGGCAGTTAGGTAGCTATTTGATTATGACAGTATATAGTGACAAAAGTGACAGCCTAAAAAATACTGAAATGGTAAAGTCAGACCATCAAACGGAACAACTTTCACTATGGAGCCTAGGTACCTCAGGAAACGCGAAAAAAAATCAAATGGTTCAAATGTTCAAAAAAGGTTCAAATGTATGGGACAGTTGATATTTTTTTGCGGTTCCTGAGGTTGGCGCCATAGTAATAGTTGTTTAGTTTGTTGGTCTGAGTTCACCGTTTCAGTATTTGCTGTCACTTACACCCTGTATAAACACAAAAATTTACACTGTCATTATAATAATAATAGAGATTGATTTTGTAGCCCTACTAAAACTATAAAAGTAAAATAAACTATAAAAGTGAAATATAATGAGAAAGATCTACTTTCGCAATTAAAGTGCAACGAAGAAACACTCTTTTTTTCATCTTTTTTTTTTCAAATAAGAACGAAAAGATTTTCCGATTCCTATTTAGCTTTTTGGCCAATTCTGATTAGCAAACATATTTTGTTAATCAGAAATATCATACTATTCGACCCATCTTGGACGTTACTAAAGCTTTTCTAAGAAGTGAGAATAAACATTTATGTTTCTAATCTTAGTTTTCGTGATCTAAATCTAACCAAGTATACAGGGTGTAAGGAAAAGTATCATTAAGTATAGGTCAGATGATTTTTTTTTTGTTCTGACATGTTTGCTCCCATAGTAAAAGTTGTTCAGTTTGATGAGTAGAGTGTGTGGTTTAAAGGCTAATGATATTTTTCCTTACAACCTGTATCAATGTTTAATTTTTTAAATGTAGGTAAACTAAATACCTCTTTAGTTTCAATGTCGTAGACTTTGATAGATGTGTCTCCATAACCGACAACTATCTTCGTTTGGTCTGCATTTAATCCCAAGGAGAGTGCTGGAGATCTCTCTGTTGGTAAGAAAAAGTCCCTACCTATTTATTATTATCGAGCATTTAATCGCTCATCCGGTGGTATAACCGCACAATTACATTATTGCAAATTTTACAGGAGAAGGGTTTAAAGGTTCACCGTTCAAGATGGGCCCAATTTTTCGTCAACGAAACAATAATACTGCCATCTAGCGAAAACTACTGGCAATACAGTCGTGAGTTAATTCCTTCAGATAAATATCCACCTAATTATTGTGCCATTAACTAATAACTCAATTTTGGAAAAGACTGCAATTGACTGGTTTTTCTCCCGGATGAGCGATTTTGCCTGTGACTTCGTCCGCACCGGTTCTCGTCATCGCATTGTAGCGAGATAAATTATGCCTATACCAGTTTTTGAATCTAATCATAAGCTTTCAAACACAAAATGTTTCAACAAAATCGGTCTCGTAGATTGACAAAAAAATCACTTTAAAGCTTAATATTTCGCTAACGGATCCCTAAATCGAAAAATGGTTTTCCCACAACCACAATATTTTTAAAAGACCGATCCAACGACACCACGAGATAAACGAGAAAAAAATTGCAGCCGTATAGGGTAAGTACCCAAAAAAAAAATATTTTTCAAGATTTTATTTGACTACTTTGTCGGCGTTATAAATATATCAAACCATGTAAAATTACAGCTTTCTAGTACTAAGCGTCTCTGAGCTAAACCGCGGACAGACGGACAGACAGACGGACATGGCGAAACTATAAGGGACTACGGAATCCTAAAAAATGGTCTAGATTGACTTTCAATGCTCAAATACATACGCGACAAGAAAGGTGTAGCATTAGTGCTTGTTCCAGGGCTACCATAATATTGAGTGTTGAGGCATTCGATGGCCGGGTCCGAGTGAATACAGAACTCTGGAGGAGTCACTGACGTATCGATCTGAAGGTGAAGAATTATTTATTGGTGATAAACTTTCGGCTTAGTAGGGTCAACACGTCTTTCATGGGTCAGTGTATACGTTGTTATAATAAAATCCCCGAGACCATTTTGAATCTTTCCGAAAACATGTTTAAAACTCAAATCAAAAAAGTCCTCTGTAAAAAAGCATATTATAAACTGGATGATTATTTAAATGATCAAAATACTTGGGTCTGAGGTCACTAGCTTATAGTTTATTTACTTTACTGTATAGTATCAATTATTTTATTAAATAGACTATGTATTATTGTATACATAACTTTAGCTTAAGAATTTATATTGTAATAGTATTAAGTCGTGTTATGTTGTAGAGTTTCTGGCCGAGTTTCTTCTCTACAGCGACAACACGTTCCGACGCAGTGGTAGCTTTAAAAAATATTTGACGTTTGATAAGTGTGCTGCAAGCTCCTATATTGAATAAATTATATTGACTTTGACATGATTTATAACAACTGCTGTTTAGTAACACTTCACGAGATTTGGGTTAAAAAATGACAGTCTATACTTGGATTATAGTCATTCCCCAGGGCCTGTATAGCTTCTTTCTGATTATCGATAAATACCTATATCATACTATGATATACCGCAGGTAGGTTAATTAATATGACGTTACATTACTCATTCAATACAATTTTCATACAAAATGCGCACTTTGACGTTCGATAAAAAGTTTACCGAGTTGACAATAATAAGGACAATTTAGAAAGCAATGTCTTATAAAATTTCATGCTAGCCTTCATGCAATTTAGCATCATCGCAACCGCTGATGATGACGCAACATACAGTAGCCTAATTTACATTACGAAAAGTGAAACCGATTCCCTACTCCCTGTCAATTAGATAGCATATCTCATACGAATAGGTGCAATCAAGCGTTCCTTCTTCATGTCATGCCATATTTAAAGTAGATATACTTACCTACCTATTCCTACATTTGGCATGCATACATACATTTGGTATTTCAATTCGATACACGATTCCGTCGTTGCATGCAGCGTAGCATATTCTTTCTTCGCTCTTGCTATATTCGAGAGCGTATATTGGTTTAGGTGGAAATTGAATGTTACGCAACGTTGCAAGTACTATCCCTGTTATTCCATGCCGCATCTGAATACAAAAATGCATTATTTTCCTTTACTATTTTTAAAAATATAATCATTAACCCTTATCATACAGCAGTGTACAAAATTCCTCATAATAATGTCATTCCTGATCTTGCGTAAATCACATCCAAATTTTTGCAGTGCTCCTCTTTCAATATCCCTACAGAATGAAACCCCCATACAAGCGCCCGCCTTTCGTAGGTGTACTCACACCTAAGAGGAAGGATCTCCATAGAGTCCGCATAAATTTACAATCATGTGGTATCGTTGCCTCTACCTTGCCTGGTCTAATCTACCATTTAGTTTTAAGGTTTCGATCCATATGCCGATGCATCGACTAACCTGATAAAGAAGTGATCATTTCATATCACGATCCATGTCTCTAATGCCTATCAATATACAGGGTGAAATTGATATCATTTGCATTCTTTAAACTAAGAGTCTACCCATCAAACTGAAACAACAAAAATGTGTTGTTGCATGACATTTGAGTCGATTAGGCATTGCAGTTTAGTAAGGAAAAGCAGTTTTTTTTGCTCCGTTTGGTTTGCTCCTTTAGTAAAAGTTGTTCAGTTTGATTGGTAGACTCTAGTTTAAAAGGATGTTAATGATATCAATTTCACCCTGTAGAGCCTAGAAACATTAAATATTGCTAAAGATATCTTCAACAAACGATTAAATTGAATCTAACCATTTAGGCAGGTTTACACTCACAGATGTAGAAGTAAAGTTATCAAAAACATAGGTATTTTAGGTAAACTTCACATTAGAAGCGTTCAGGTTGTGTGGAACAAGATGAGTTCACCATAGAACTAAATTTTTACTTTCTTTATCAACCCAAGTAGGTAGATAGGTACCTGAATATGTCCTGTTGCATGTCCAACAATAATATGCTGTCCATTAGGGGAATACGTCATAGACATAATAGCGCCTATTTCAGAGAAAAACCATCGATTGTACATAATCTTATTAGGTGTTCCTTTTAAAAATGTTTCGTGGTTTTCGTCTATCCATGCGACATTTTTGTTACAGTCAACCTTTTGCCGAAAGAACATTGGATACCATGGTCTATGAACATTTCTGTCCTTGTTATAGTATGAATATAAATTTTTTGTTAATTCAGTAAGAATATCTTTTCCGTCGTCCATGGTTTTATGAAGCCTACTAGATTAAAAGGTGCTTAATGTGCTTCTTTTGCAAAGTACTTACAAAAGATTGTAATAGTTATAATAATTGGATAAAAAGTGTTAAGATGTAGGTTGTAGGCACTTAAACAAAGACGCTAACTTTTCATTTTACCTAAGCCACGGTTTATATAAAAGAGACGTGCGGGGTGGCGGATAATCTTAGTAACACAATATTAACCTTATAGTACGTACCATAGCGTCGTTTTTGTCGTAAAGGAGAATCGCGCCCGCGCCTCCAGGTGACGTCGCCTGGAGGCGCGGGCGTAATTCTCCAATCGACGCTATGCTACGTACTATAAGGTTTTTAATTGTGTTACTTTGATTATCCACCACCACCACACGTCTCTTCTGAATAAGCCACGCCTAATAATTTGTCTACAAATCACACTAACTTACAATTAATACATACATATCTACAAAAGTACTTCATTTTTTATCGCACGCGCTTCTCCGCCTCGTGTTTCGTATTATGGCACGTTAATCAGTCGTTGCCTGATATTGCCGCCTGATTAGTATTTATTTAGCCAAGTCACTAAGTTTTGGCCCACTAATTATATTCAAGCCCGCGCTTTATGGAGTACTGTTTCCTCTCACCCATTGGATGGATGGAATCCCTGAAAATATACAGGGTGAAATTGATATCATTAGCATGCTTTTATACTAAGAGTCTTCTTATCAAACTGAACAACTTTTACTATGGGAGCAATCCGATCGGAGCAACAAAAAAAACTGCTGTTCCATACTAAACTGCAATGCCTTTGCCTACTCGACTCAAATGTATGCAACAGCAGTTTTTTTTGCTCCGTTCGATTTCCTCCCATAGTAAAAGTTGTTCAGTTTGATGGATAGACTCTTAGTTTAAAAGGATGCTAATGATATCAATTTTACCCTGTATACTGTGCACCTATCTACCAAGTAAGTTTTAGCAGTTTGCCGAGCGTTTGGAGAGGAGGAGGAAACCATGGAACATATCCTACCTATATGTCTCCTTGTAGATGGATATTCAACTTCTGAACGATATTGCCTATAATTTGGGTACCATTTTTTTTTTAAAGGTGAAGAAAATTAATATCTGTGGATCAACACAAAAGATTAAATTTGGTCATAGTGTAGCTGGCTTGCCAAGCCCCAATAATAAGATGAGATGAGAAGTGTCAGCAGATGAACGCAAAAGTAGGCAGATACCATTGAGGACAGAAAGGAGTAGAGGTGTCGCAAATGAATATTTCTATCGAAGTAAGTGTCGCTAAAATGCAGGGACGGGGTATAAGACGGGTGCGCAGATACCGTCTCTAAAACCGATACAGGAACCAGAGCACTTCATCGTTTTAGATGTTTTTTATTGACAAAACCCCTATCAGCAAAAAGAATGGCAGTCTGCTGAGCATCATAGGCCACGCCCACTGTGAAGTCATGATCTAATATGACATATTTAATAGCCGAGAAACACCTCTGCTCCTTTCTGTCCCTAGTGGCAGACCAAATAAACAGTACAATAATTACCTGTACCAAACCACTAGAATGACCCACAATAATGTGACTTCCATCAGGTGAATATATCATACAATAAATAAAGCCTAACTGGGACAAATAGGTTTCTTTCACCAACGATTCGTTTAGCGTATTCTTGAAGAACCTTTCATAGTTATCATCCAGCCATGGCTCGTCACCAGGGGCTACACAATGCGGGGCATTAGCAAAAGAAATAAACGGAGTAACTTGAGACTCATCTTCACGCATCTGTTGTTTTTTTATACGCTCTCTATATTCTTTGACAAAAACATGAATGTCCGATTCACTTTCTGATAAGTTAAATCGGCTGTAAGTAGAAACATTGTAAAAAATTGTGGTCATTCTGAAAAATCTACAAAAGTTGAAAAATAAATAATTATTAGATTGCAAAATTTGGTTTGCAACTTTTTTTAAAACTTTTTTTTTTCAGGACCATGGCTAATGTCAATCAAAGATGTCAATAATGAAAGAAAGAAGACTCACTGAGGAGATCAGACCAACACATGCATCAAGCCCTCGTTCGCACTAGCACAGGTCCGGCTTGAGTTCGGCACTCTATCAAGGAATATACTACTCTACAGAACGTTTTGAAATAGCGTCTTTGCGCACCTTATGCAAACTATTCATGACATTGCGTGTAGGGTTGAAAGCCGCGTTTTGTATTTAACGTCATCTACCACAAATTATCATATATAGCTACTCATCTACATTTCGATACTTGTATTGTTCGTTCTGTTATTAATAATAGTATTTGAGCAAAAGAATAACTGAAAATGTGAATTTAGCGATATTTTTCAAGATTTTTTAGGTATGCAAATCTTTTAAGACACAATTTTATGTAGTCAAATCCAATGGGTGACCTGTGACTATTTTCTATTGAACATGACTTTACATGACGGATAACGGCCTCACCGCGTTTCTAAGCCATCCAAACTTCTTGTTAGGCTAGCTTCCTAGAGACAGCTTCCTGGTTTCATCTGTTAGTACGAGTCGGTCGCGTTCGGTTGCCTGATCTCCACCATTTTATGGCGGTTCAAACAAACCTTGAGATCACCGAACTACCGATTACCGAACAACGTCAATCATTATGTGCTATTTTAAACTAGACATTGGCAAAATCATCGAAACCACGATGAGCCACAATTTTAAGATTAGAATTATCATCTCAGTCGATGGTCGTCCACTTAATCCACTCCCCAAGCTTCGCTACAACGACCGGTCCTGCGCTGCCCTCATCCAACGGGTTCCCGCCACCTTCACCACGTCATTGTTCCACTTTGTGGATGGGGGGCTTATCGACGCTGCGCTTTCCGGTACACCTTCGCCACTCGAGAACTCTTCGCCTTCGACCCCATCGGCCATCGGTTCTGCGGTTAATATAAGAAATAACATCAAATAATTTTTATTATTAACAAAATTTTGTTTCTTCCATTTTAGTTTCCAAAATATAAATAATGCGTAAAACGAATCGCTTATAAATGTTGATGTTGGTATCTCGGCCTTTTTAAGGTTCTCATGTTGGCTGCCTTTGAGCTTTGATGAGAGAAAGAAAAAGCCTTATATAGCATACACATGTTAAAGCGAGTATACAACACAGCGTGCGATGCATTCCGAACAGTTCCGATCTTTGACGGAAGAATCCGAGCTCGGCGCCATGTTGTCATGTCAAATTGTGCGTCGGTGGTGAATGTGTTGTGAAAAAATATTTTTTGATAAATTGTGTAAAAAGTTATTATCAAACGTGTGCGCCATAATCAGCTAAAGGTATGTAATTTATGTGTACAATAGTAACTAAAAGTTTAAGAGTTTTATTTGGAGAAATCCATAGAATTGAATTCCAGCGATTACTGAATCTCGGGTGTGGTATTTAGTTCATCCGGACTAGGTACTTTTTGTTTATTTTGTTTTATTCGATGCATAAACCCATCGATTGCATAAAACACGGTGCATATGGAATTGTTTATGTGAAATAAGAAGCCCTTGCGGCATGTTTATTTGTTAAACTTGAATCAATAGCCACGGCTGCGTAGAGATCAATGAATTTTTTTTCTTTGGTAGGAGCGGGGTGCATCACTGCATCCTCTGAACCATGAGCTATCAGATACCGTCGTCACAGAGTCGCACAAGTAAGTACAATTTGTATTTTGTTTCGATTTATAACACAAACTAGTTTCTAAGGTAACTTCATTCAGCTACTAAATGTGAGTATCAAATACCAATCGAAAATGTTAGGTGACTCATGGGTAAAATATTGTCTAAAGTTTTCAGATCCTTTTTGGACCACAAATCAAAAAACTAATATGACATTCAGGCAAACATAACTAATGAAAACCATATTTTCCATTAATTCTAATCTAAATCCAGGTCATTTCAATCCGAGGGATTACTAAATAAGCATTTTATCAATCTGGCGAACTATCAGATGGTCTTAATCTGTGGATTTGAAAAGCAAATCAATTTATACCTAAATCATAAATAATTTACTAAAATATGAGATATACTAATGATGCCAATGCTAAAGAGCTGTTAACAGGTTCGCAGACACTAAAAGACGACAAAGCACAGCTGGCAAAGAACGGCGCAGATAATTGTTCACTGCCAAACTCTTATACACTTTGCATGTGTTGAAATTTTTTCAAAAACCTCTACCTTTCGCCTCAAGTCGCTTCGATGCTCTCAGGGACTAGTAGTGGATTTTCAATATTATTTAAACGTAAGCGAAGTCAATAATGATTGGGTAGTAAAAATGTCCTGTGCTGCGGTTCACATGTTGGACACAAATATTTTGTATGACAAATTTGAAGCCACTGTAGCCTCTGTCATATTACATCATCAGTGCGCAGGGCTTGAAATTATGAAGATAATTATTCAAGCTGATTCATAGTTTTGAGAGAAATTTCAAACTAAAAGTTCTAAAATTGCTGTTTTTTCTTTAATACACTCATATCCAGACCAAATAGCTCCTACTCTTCGGAATTATAGTTTCGTATAACAATGGATCGCTAATAAGTCTAGTACTCTTCTACTCTTTTAGAGTTAAGCTTGCCTGTATACATCACAATTTATTGTAATTTCGGTTATGATGTTTTTGTGTACAATAAATAGGAACTCACCGTGCACACATCTTGGTCAATCTTCTCTTACCAATAAATCTCTTGTGGATATTGCAGTGTCTCATAGCAACTATGGGGGTTCGGACGTGCCTATGGCTCCAAGCAAGGAGCAGCAGACGCTCATGTGGCAGCAGAACTCATACTTGGTGGACTCTGGTATCAACTCAGGAGCCGCTACTCAGGTAATCTACTATACTTATAAAACAGTTTGTGACTGGCAGACAATGCACATCCCAAACCGCTGAAACATGAAATGAAGGATATTACGAAAATCAACCCCAAAAGGAAAGGAGATCTCCCATTGCCACTCAAACGCAAGCTCATGAACATGTGCGTTTGTCTCATTCTCACCTACAGTGTTCAAACATGGTCTTTGGAAAAGGATCAGAAGTCACACCTCAAGATTTGTCAAAGGGCTATGGAGCGCAGCATCCTTGGCTTAAAACTGATCGACCGGGTCAGAAATGAGATCATTCGCGCCAGAACCCACGTGACAGACGTCACCACCACCGCTGTCAATCTAAAGAGGGATTAGGCTCGACATGTCTGCCGCATGCCAGATGACATATAAGCCAAAACCACTACCAACTGGTCCCCAGCAAAACAAAATCGGCGTTGAGCTAGGCCTAGAAGGTGGTGGAACGATATCGATGGCTTCTTTTTATTTTATTTTTATTTTTCGTTTATTGAAGTAATCAACAGCGTTACAAACCAATTGTACAAAAGAAATAGTGAGCTTAAGATAAGGCCAATAACAGATTACTCTTAATTAAGAAGTTAATTCAAATGTGGCAAAACAAATAGTAAAATGTGCAGGTTTACGGGTCTATTTGAGTAAGTACAGGTAGGTAAAAACAGTAGAATTATTTCTTGAAGAACTGTCCTAAAACCAGGACGTATGAAGAGAAGGGAGGGAGGCCTTTGCTCAACAATAGGACAGCGATGGCTGATATAATATAATAATCCCTAAAGGGGTACAAGGTATTGATGTGCCGAAATACAAGCGGACGAAGTCAAGCTAAAGTCCGGCCGCTGAAAGATTGCGTTTGACAGTTACCATAAAATTGTATAAAACTGAATGAAAACTATAAATGCCGATCATTATTTAGTAGCTTTTTGAACTTAAAAGGGCAGCTAGTGCCCTGTGTACTAGAGTGAGCACAGGTAAACAATATTTTCATTCAGTTTTTTACAATTTTATGGTAACTGTCAAACGCAATCTTTCAGCATAATACATAAATCAATTTCTGTGATCAAAACTTAGACACGCATTCTAGACAGTAAAGACACTAGTATTTCTAACTGCCAGTTGCACATACGATCATTAAAGTTAATCCTCCATTTAACTCACTATTTGTCTTGTTGATGTAGTAAAAGCTAGCAAGAAATTTAATGGAGGATTAACTTTAATGAACGTACATGCAACTGACCATAAATATTGCACTAATTGATATCAAATCAGCAGATGAAAGGGGTGTATGATTTTTATGAATAGTTCACATCGAGCAGATTTATTTTTTTGTTGTGTTTTAGATTTATATTCTTAAGATTGGAAATTGTTTGCATTATTTGTGTATTTTGAGTACTATAAAAAATCACATTTTACATTATGAATTTATGAGGATTAATAACGTAAAATATATTCATAATAAACAATAATGATTCCTAAAATAAGCAAAATATGAATATTCTACTCTCACTGACTATATTCTCCATTCTAAATAAGACACAATATCATAACAGATAAAGCAGCCATTTCCATATACACCATTCCTAATTCTTATCCCATAATACCTATTCTTTCATCAATATGACCTTTCAGTGACATATTTATACAATGGTCAATTGGTTTTGATAGGTGCCATCACTCACTGGCAAGGAAGATGACGAGATGGAAGGTGATCAGCTCATGTTCGATCTGGACCAGGGATTCCCTCAGGGCTTTACCCAAGAGCAAGTTGAGGGTATGTATGTTTTATGAGTATTTTGTTTACCCTACAATGTGTTTTCATTTGTAGAGTTTTATTTTTCACAGACTGATATACAACATTTAAGTGCCTGTTTCAACACTTCCTGATAAGTTCTGAAAGAGATCTTGTGACATGTTTGTATTAAAGATTTGTCAAACAATCAGTCAGATCAAGAACTTATTCAGAATTGGTGAAAAGGGCGTTAAATCTTGTGAATTATACTTGAGACAGCAAATTTACGTCTATACTTCATTTCATATGAAGATGAAAAGATTTACAGATTCATATTTATCTTTTTGGATACTTTTGATTAGCGAATATATAATTTATTTATCAGAAACATAATACCTCAGAGTACTTTAATATAATACTATCTGACATATCTTAGACATTACTAAAGCTGTTCTTTAAATAAGTGACCCTCGCTTATTTAAAGTGTTTCAAATCTGTTTGTATAATAGAAAAAGCCTTTAAATTTCGTTGCTATCTGAAATGGACTATAGTATCCATCTATGGGCTGCGGGTTTCTCAGTATAAAGTATTAAAATAGCTGTTAACACACAATCAGCTCTCATCTCAAGCTAAGATTAAAAATATGTAGTGCACCTGTGCTGCAGTGCTAGAAAATAACATATTGTATAGTAATTAAATAAGTTACCTTGCAAACAATGTAAAATTACTAATTTCCCTCAGACATGAATCAACAACTATCGCAGACGCGCTCCCAGCGAGTGCGCGCTGCTATGTTCCCCGAGACTCTGGAGGAGGGGATAGAGATACCATCGACTCAACTGGACCCCGCTCAGCCGACCGCGGTCCAACGCCTCTCTGAGCCGTCGCAGATGCTTAAACATGCTGTTGTCAATCTGATTAACTATCAGGATGACGCTGATTTGGCTACCAGGTAATTTTACTTTAGGAACTTCAAATGTGGAACAACTGGACCTAGTAAGTGGGTTCATCATATAAAAAACCGGTCAAGTGTGAGTCGGGCATCGAGGTTTCCATCCTTCCAACATTAAAATAAATAATTTCTTTTTTGTATATATCCGTCTGCAGGGTACATGCCTACCCTCAGGGAGGGTGTATGGGCGTTAGACCCCAAGCTTATTCGTAGACTTCACATATGCATCAGAAATTGTTAGTTAGTATATGCAGGTTTCCTCACCATGTTTTTCCTTCGCTGTTTTAGAGCAGTTGGTATAACGCACATAAGTTAGATCCTAACCAGGACCCTTGAGATTGAGTGTCCATAGCTCTCCACAATTCGCCACCGATTACCTCTAATTTATTTAGATTAATTTCTGAAACTATTTCTTTGTTATGCAATGTTTCCAGTTCAAAATAATCATCGACTTTTCTTTTCCATATAGGGCCATACCAGAGTTGATCAAGCTGCTCAACGATGAAGACCAAGTTGTTGTCTCTCAAGCCGCCATGATGGTCCACCAGCTGTCCAAGAAGGAGGCATCTCGCCATGCTATCATGAACTCTCCGCAAATGGTTGCCGCTTTGGTCCGCGCCATTTCAAACAGCAACGACCTCGAGACTACGAAGGGTGCTGTCGGAACCTTGCACAATTTGTCTCACCACCGACAAGGTCTGCTCGCCATCTTCAAGAGTGGCGGGATTCCTGCTCTGGTCAAACTCCTGAGCTCACCAGTCGAAGCAGTCTTGTTCTACGCCATCACGACTCTTCATAACTTGCTCCTGCATCAGGATGGATCCAAAATGGCTGTTCGTCTCGCCGGAGGTCTACAGAAGATGGTGGCATTACTACAGAGGAACAACGTCAAGTTCCTCGCTATCGTGACTGACTGCCTTCAGATCTTGGCATATGGAAATCAAGAGTCGAAGCTTATCATTCTTGCGTCTCAGGGACCGGTCGAGTTGGTTCGCATCATGCGTTCCTACGATTACGAAAAGTTGCTGTGGACTACATCCAGAGTTTTAAAGGTAAGTTAATCTACATACATACATATACTCACGTCATTATCCCACAGGGATAGGCAGAGACTATGGCTCGCCACACACTACGATTCCGACATACTTCCTACGAATAAAGAAATAGTTCTCTTGCCTCATCCACTTTCACACATCTCTTCATGAACTTCCGTCGGTTGAGCGTGAGTTAATCTACCATGTTTGTAAAATAATTTCAGTACAGTCTTGGTCCATTATCTTGCTTTATTTCTATTTGGAATTATGCTGTCCATTACTATTGATGGTTCCCATCATGGGCGTAGTGAGGTACGGGCAGGGAGGATTTATTCAGTTAGATTTGTTTTTAATAACAGCAAGGTATTCTATTTGTTCGTACCACTAACTGCCTCCACCAGTCCACACTGGGCTCTTGTGGTGGAGGTATGGTTCACTCCCTCTTAGCCTGCAGTGCGATCCTACAGCCTATAACTTTAGTAACTTAAACTCATTTATCCAAAGTAGTAATCTAACGATAATTTTGTGATTCTACTTTCGTTTTCGGAGGTGTTGTGGCTTTAGAGAAGATGCGGCCAGAAACTCTACGACAACACATCTTCTAAAATGCACCTACCTATCTATTTGTTCTAAAAATACCATTGTGACCAACTCAGGTATTGTCGGTGTGCTCAAGCAACAAGCCGGCCATCGTGGAGGCTGGCGGTATGCAGGCGCTCGCCATGCATCTCGGCAACCCCAGCGGCCGTCTCGTGCAGAACTGCCTCTGGACTCTGAGGAATCTGTCTGATGCTGCCACTAAGGTAAATCTGAATTTGTTTGAACAACTTCACAGCATAACCACGAAACCACGTAGTCTATCTTCATACTGTGTCGTTTGTATGCATATATTCCATGTACACTTGTACATAACGCACGGCAGCATCTCGGTTGTCGTACCGGCACCGTCCAGATTGGTCATTGTGTGCATCTTTATGGTGTGCATAAAACCAATCCGAGTCTATAACACTATACGAAGATAGGTTACTGAGACCACATTCTATAAAAGCTTATTGTTATTTTGTTTCTTTGTAAATTTATAAAGTCGTTTAAGACACTTCTTTTTAAAAGAGAAAAATAAAATAACGTTTTTCGACGTCCTAATAGAGACTACAAATATTCGACAAAAAACTAGCTTGAAGAAACATAGGCAATTTTTTATCCCGGGAAAAGCTAGTACAATCTGAAATTATTTAATACATTGTTGTAATGGTTACTGCTAAATACTAGCAATAACAACAAACACACATTATTTGTAACACCACTGGCTTTTCGGTAAAGGAAAACATCGTAAGGAAACCTGCATTCAATTTCGAGGCATGTATTGTACCCAGTGTCCGAAGTGGCGACGGGTTCACTCTCCGTCACACTGGATAGAGTTGGGTACTACTAGAGAAATTTGGATGTTCTGAGTTTACAGAATATCTCTGACTACCCCCTCGGGGAATAAAGTCTTAAGGACATGCTTACAACAGACGCTTTCCTGCGATTAATTATTTTTTATTGTTATTTGGCATTGTAATGTTAACAAAAACATAATCCTTGTAGGTGGAGGGCTTGGAGGCTCTCATGCAAAGCCTCGTGCAAGTGCTGGCTTCGACTGATGTCAACATCGTTACTTGTGCCGCCGGCATTCTGTCTAACTTGACATGTAACAACCAACGCAACAAGGTACGAACTGAAATTGAAATTCTATAAAATAAGAAAACTGTATGAATCTCGTGAGACAGGTACCAGCATGTGGGACAGATCATAACGTAATTAAATGGTAAAGAATACCTACTGGTCTCAAACGAGGAATAAAAATGTCTTGGAAACCACCAGTTTACATTGGATTCCCACGATGGATTTACGCCCATAGGGTTATATGTGTTTGAAGACCTTGATGGTGTTATTATTTGGGGACACTTTCTCGGTAGCGGGCCCACATACAGAACGGCCACTCCGCGCCCCCTCTGACTTCAGATACCCCACCTCACCTCACACTTGAGGGGAGCCGAGCAAGCAGTCAGGCGCGCGCACCCGTTGGATTTAACTACATAAAATATATTTTATTTTCATCCTCTAAGTAAAATAAACGTTGGAAAATAACGCTAAAATCACATTTTCAGTGATACATTAGCTTAAATACAATTTTTAATGATAGATTTAACAAACGAAAAAAGTAACGCAATGTATAATGATGTTCATACGATGCGTGGTAAGTCAGCCCTACACATGTCATGCACAATTTGAGCAAAGTGCGCATGAGCGTACGTCATCATGTCAAATCTAAAACATTGTATGAAGTGCCGGACCTGTGCCAAAGGTGTGAAAACGGGGGTGAAAGTTTGTATAAGAATTTCGTAACAAAGAATGCGAATTCCAGCTAGTCAGGTATTCTAATAATTTTAATATCGACTATATTGCTCATTTAGTTTTAACTTTATTTTACTATAAAATAATCCAATATTTATCCTAAGATTTTAAGTACAAATAGTTAGTAGTGCGCTAGATGACGCTAGTATCGTACACATGGCCAATAATTGGGACAGTAAAGGACGATGTTGAACTACTATAAATGACTCCCGCAGGTGACAGTATGCCAGGCCGGAGGAGTGGACGCGCTGGTGCGCACTGTGGTGTCGGCCGGGGACCGCGAGGAGATCACCGAGCCGGCCGTCTGCGCGCTGCGGCACCTCACTTCGCGCCACGTCGAGAGCGAGATGGCGCAGAATGCTGTGCGACTTCACTATGGACTGCCGGTATTTATAATATGTTGTGTAAATTTAACCTCTGATCTGTTGAGACGCAGATCTGGTCCAGATACAACGGATTTTCTATTGTGTTTGGAATTGTGACAGCATTGCTATTTCACCCCACGGGGTTAAATACGTTAAGTATAATATTATTTCAGTTGTGAAAAAAATATTTTATTCCATAGACAGCGTCGATGCTTGCTAGACTTGAATGTATGGCAGCTAGTACAGCTAGTTTTAGTGCTGGCTTCCCTAGTAACGCATTCAAATTTACTCCCTGTATAACATATACTGATAACACCGGATCACACCGGTCTTTAAAAACGGACGAATTTTATACGTGTATATTATCGTTATTTACTCTCTTAGTAATCATGTCACTGTTTAAATTTTGTACCTCTGTGATGTTTCTCCAGACTAATACAGTCAGACTGCTAGCTTATATACTTCAGATAATTACTACTATCATATCATTAAACATTATCTACATTACAACGGACCGTCGACGGGCGGGCGCAACGAGAGAAAAATATAAAATTAATTATTTTAATACCGATAGAAAATAGAAATCCAGGACGGAGCTCTTTCTGTCAACGTTTGTCAACTCTATCCGTATTAAAATTGGTATTATTTTGCATTAATGGCGCTGCGCCTGTCGGTGCTCCGCTCGTTGTAATATAGATAATCTTTACTGTGCTGACCATTCACTCTGTTGCGATAGCAAGAATTTCTCTCATCATTATATTAACGAGTAACGATTTGGCAGGTGATAGTGAAGCTGCTGCAGCCGCCATCTCGCTGGCCGCTGGTGAAGGCGGTGGTCGGGCTGGTGCGCAACCTGGCGCTCTGCCCGGCCAACCACGCGCCGCTGCGCGAACACGGCGCCGTGCATCATCTCGTGCGTCTGCTGATGCGCGCCTTCAACGACACGCAGAGGGTAGGTCGCTTCATCCTACTTGTTAGGTGATATTGAAGCTGATACAGCCGCTGGTGAAGGCGGTGGTCGGGCTGTGTGGCTTGCACGTTTAGCCTATTTTAACTTTGTTTACCTATCTATAGCAAACATTTACAACGTTCATCGTTCTTTGATGATACGAAGCGATGCTTGGAAGACTTCTTTTTTATGGATTACTCGCCCTTAAGACGCTGTTATAAAGCATCATTTGCCAGCTTAAAGTTATTCTACGTCGATAGTTTTAGGGTGACCCTTAACTTAAAGTTTTTTGATTAAGCTTTATAGATCAGTTGGAAACGCTTGACTTCTATGGTTGGACAAACTTAGACCACGTCGCTTTTGATGAAACCAAATCGCAGTGTAGCAAAAATCTTATCTAGCGCGATAGCAAACAAATCTGCTTCGATGTTTTTGCATTACATGGATTTCGATCAAAATCCCTAAAATCTTTTTGCAAGCAGCACGTGAAATCTGAAGCTTAGTTTAATCTCTAGCGATTAATTAATTATGGACACTGCACACGGCACAATCCGAGGTAAAATGTATTAAATAAGCCTAACTTAATATACTACATACACAAAAGAAAATGTCCCATGGTCCTGTTATAGTGGACTAGTTTACATTTTCAAACATGTTTTCTAATAAAATTGACTATATTATAAACTAGTCCTGAAACTAACTTGCCCGTTAAGTAACTAACTAACGTCCTGTATGTGAATGTTCTCAGGTTCCAAAGAGCCTGGTTTGAACATTGTAACCATGGGCGAAATGGTTTTTACAGGGTGTTAGGGTACATTGCTTAAAGGGGTGATTGTAACCATGATTTACTGAACTCCTTTCCCTAAGAAAAACATTTGGGACTTTCCATACTAAATGCAATCAGTTGATCGAACGTTTGTATGAAAAGTTTTTTGTTTTTGGGAAAGTCGTTCAGTATAGTTATTACAATCCACCTAGTGAAACTGTCTACACTAACACCCTGTATATTATTTTCTACTTTTCTTTACTGAATCGTAAAGACAGATATCTCAGCAACATTAAATGTAGACCCACTAACGATAACATCCTCTACTTTCAGCAGCGTTCTTCGGTGTCTGGCGGCGGAACAACGGGAGCAAACGGCGCCTACGCTGACGGTGTGCGCATGGAAGAGATAGTCGAAGGCGCCGTCGGGGCGCTCCACATCTTGGCCAGGGAGAGCCTGAACCGACAGCTGATCCGCCAGCAGAACGTCATTCCGATCTTTGTGCAGCTGCTGTTCAATGACATCGAGAATATACAGGTGAGAATGCCTTTTAAGGAATACAATCAAATTTAAGGAAGAGGTTCGCACATCTATACTAAACGAATGCGAGAGGACAGTTTCTGGTTGTCGTATTCAGTGCTGTATTTTTTATTTAGCCTATTTTGTGTCCTAGTACTAGTACCACCAGTACTACAATAATATGCATTATTTGGTTTCATATCGTGACTGGTGCATTTATTTGGCCCGATAGCACAGTCGGTAGTGAACCTGTCTGCTTTGCCTAGGGTCGCGGGTTCGAATCCCGTAAGGGACAAATATTTGTATGATGAATATGAATATTTGTACCCGAGTCATGGTTGTTTGTATCTATATATGCATTCTATATCGTTGTCTAGTCATTATAATACAAGTCCAGGCTAGATTCTGGTACTTTAAATGTGACTAGATAATTTGTGTGACAATGTCAAAGATATTTATTTATTTATTAAATTGTAGCATGGAGTTTAAATAAATAAGTTTATAATGAAATTAATGTTACCCTCAGCGCGTCGCAGCGGGAGTGCTCTGTGAGCTGGCAGCCGATAAGGAAGGTGCCGAAATGATAGAAGCAGAGGGCGCTACGGCACCGCTCACCGAACTATTGCATTCTCGCAACGAAGGTGAGCGTTTTGGAGCTATTTATTAAGACAATATAAAACACCAATGTTTTCAATAAGAACAATTATTCATATAGCCTATTTATTTTGTATTACCGGTCACATTAAGTCTGCACCTGGCATCGATACCTTTTATCGGCGCTATGTTTCGGTGTAACACTTTTACCAAATTATCTAGACGTGTATCGGCAACGAGAATGCTAACCGTACTAACATGATTGTAAAGTCCGTACTGATGCGAAGGGAGAAGCGAGAGGGGCATCACATTCCAGTGAGTTGCAGAAATTAGGTAGGGCCAATTCACACCAGAAGAGCATCGAAGAGCGTTTGCTCGCAGCTGCAATCTTATCACTAGTGAATAAGGGTCAAATTTATTTGCACGTTACGGACGCGGCGCCGTGCTACCGGTATCGCTCCAAATGAAGCAAATGCTCTTCTGGTGTGTATTGACCCTAAATGTGACTGGCTTGTACAATATCAAACTTAGGATAAGATACTTATAATATTCAGTATGTTTTTAGTCAAAGAAACATTCGAATAAGTGAAAAACAAAGAGTAAATTGCAACACCCATGCTTTCACATGATTACAAACAAAATGATTGATTGATTTATCATTTTCGCTATTTTATTTTATCAGGACGGAAATTTAACAGATTTAAATATTTCCAAAGCCAACTTAAAGGCTTACTAACTAAATACATTACAATTTTACTTCCAAGATGGTTGTTGTTTTGGAACTAAATGTTCACCATTTATTTATAAAAACATAAATTCGCAAAGTAAAAGACACTCTCAGATCAAAACAATTTTCTCCAAGAATGTTCATTTATTTAACATACCTGAACTAAAACTATAAAACATGTTGTCCCACAGGCGTTGCCACATACGCTGCAGCGGTCCTGTTCCGTATGTCAGAGGATAAGCCCCACGACTACAAGAAGAGACTCTCCATGGAGTTGACCAACTCGCTGTTCCGCGACGACCATCAGATGTGGCCCAATGATCTGGGAATGCAGCCCGATCTACAGGTAAAACTACATTTTAATCATTTAGAATGCACTCTGTTTGTTTGTGAATCGTATGATACTATACTATGCAGATTGGGTAATAAGATAATTTTAAGTGACAAAAGAGTTCACTTTTTCTCCATCAAAATATGTAAGCAAAAGCATAAGCATATGCTCACGACTATATTCCCCAAGAGGGTAGTCATAGATATTCTGAAACCTCAGAACATCCACGTTTCACCAGTAGTACCGAAACGAAAAACCGTGATCAAAATATGTGGTAATTCAATATGACCTCACGGGCCCACACCCTCCGCTTTGAAATGATTTCCGAGTTTATTGCGTTGGGTAGACGGATTGTGTGGGTAGGGTGTTATTATTAAATGACACACATGCTGATATAGTTTGACAAGCATCCACCAATCCATAGGCTGACTACAAGCTGTGCAAGGTAGCGAGGATAAAATCCACCAGTAGAATTGGCTATGTGTGAAGTGGATGATGGGAACTGTCAAATCGATCGCGGCGCTGGAGTGAAATAAATTTTTACTTTTTCCGGACAAGCTGTGTCAAATATGCTTGAATCTATGCCAATCCACCCATTAACTTTAACACGAAATCTCCAAAACAAACTTAAGATTTGGCATGGAAGTTTCTATTGGCATCTAGGTGCTCACTAAAAATGGTGTTTTGAAATTCAACCCCCAAATGTGTGAAAGCCGGGATTAAAGTTTGTACGGAAATTCGCGGTGCAAGAATCCTGGATTCTAGCTCATTTCTTTAGTTTTGACATTATTTTGTTTTAAAATAAAAACTTTTAAGTAACATTTAACTTCAAATAATTCACAGTGGTCCGATACCGCTAGGGGCGCTCAATTTCCTTATGACGCATTCGAGCGAGCGTCCTATTGGCGGAATTTTTACCCGACTCCGGGTTATGTTTTTTCTGACTCACTTCGCTACCTCGCACAGCTCTTGTGGAATGTTAGTTAGCCTCATCATTTAATAGAACAAAAGCTGAACAATATGTATGTTTATCTTCATAATAATCACTAGACTGTTATCCCCAACCGATACTGTGGATTTTATGTCTTCTAGACATATCTGCTTTTTTAAATTTTCGTTTTGTGCACAATTTACTTTTAATAATTTTGTTTTGAAAACTTTTTATTCTGTTGCACTTTTACAAACCCCTCTGTTATTTGATTTCTGATCCTCACTGCCCCTTTGCTAGGATATGCTCGGGCCAGAGCAAGGCTACGAGGGGCTGTATGGCACTCGTCCATCATTTCATCAACAAGGTAAGATTAACGACCGATATAACGCTAGTTTGGTCTATTAACATACATTAAAACTGCATATAGAATATAGGGAGATATTACATAACCTTTTGTAAACATTTAGGCGACATAACATTTGATGTATGATATGAAACGAGTTCATTACACTATGTAATGAACGAGCATGGGTATGGGTACAAAATAAGAATAGCCTTTAAAGTAGTTTGTACAATATAGTTCCACTCACTGCATGAAATAGGTGATTACATTATAACAAACTCTGTCTATCACAATAAAGTGTCAATTAAATTCAATTATACTTTATACAACAACAGTGTATCATACAACATTTTAACTTACCATGAGTAATGACCTGTTTCACCACTTCTGGATAAGTTATTAATAGCGTATCTAAAGGATCGTTTGAACTATTTCGTATGAAAGATAATGTCAAACGATCATTCAGGAAAAGCTATCAAGAACTTATGCAGACGTGATTGAACAGGCTCTTAGGATAGCAAAGTGTCGTATTAGCTATTGCAACTTGTAAAAATTAGCTCAAATATTGTAGCTTGCTTATACATATAAGCTAACACTCCTTATAATTATTATAAAATAATCAATCTGGCACCATGCCAAGATTAATCCATAAATAACCAGATATTTTATGGAAATTGATGCAATGTAAATAAACGAGGTTCTTTAGTAGAACATGAATAAATATCCCTACAGAACTCAAGCTTCCCACATGCGGCCGATGTCGGTGCATCACACATAGCGCTAGTTAGAGGACGTAAGGACAGGTGCGCGTGTGCATCTGTTCCTACGTCCTCGTATCGTGCGCTATGTGTGAGTGCACCGACAGCGGCCGCATGTATGAAGTTTGCGTTCTGTAGGGATATTTTGTTCGTGTCATAGTGGCTTACCATTATGTCTGACGAATAACATTACTTCGATATTCTCAGTTATAAACAATTTTACACCTAATAGTTTACTAGCACTTAAAACTCTCACCTTTATTAGTGAAACGAGATATTTGCCATGCACTAGGATCCTAGAGACTTATATCTTTTAATACTTATTATGTTCCTACTATAAGACTATGAAAGGTGTCTTTATAAATATGTTTCTCTCTTCTTTACACGCAGCTTAATCCGGGACCTATTTATCACTAAACACAGGTGATGGGAATATTATTTCTATGGTTGTTTTTGTTCTAATAACTGAGTATTGTATACAATGTATTTTGTGAATTGTGTCGTGTGTTATGTTATCGTATTTTGTTTATGAATCCGGATTGTACAGGTTGCAATAAAACATCCTAGCGGATTTAAAGGGTTGGTTTAGACCACCAAACAGAACAACTTTCACAATGGAGAAAACGTCGAAAAAAAATCTGCTGTCCCATACATTTGAGTCGAGGAGGTACTGTAGTTTTGTATGAAACAGCTGGATTTTTTATTTTTTCGTTGGAGGCTCCATAGCTAAAGTTGTTCAGTTGGATGGTCTAAGCCACACCTTTAAATATTACGAGGGTATTTTGTTCCAACCTGTATAAGATTTACTAACAGGCATGATTCAGTAGTATAAGTTTGCTATACTAACATATAAAATCAATTTTACCTAAAGCGTATATGAAGTGTGCTCTATAAACATCACAAACGTGTGCTTTAAATTAGCTGCTTGTATTATACCGAAACAGCAGCAAATGCCTCTTATACTTATTACTGCCAAATGAATTGGTGTTATAAACATAAAAAATGCTAAACAATTTGTTCAAAGTCGTGAGTTACCCCTTTTTTTCTGCTTAGGTTTCTGGATTCGATTCCTTTTTTCTTCTGCTATTCGTAGTTCCAAACAATTATATAAGTTAAATATTTTACAGGATACGATCAAATACCGATAGACTCGATGCAGGGGTTAGAAATCGGCAGTGGCTTCGGAATGGACATGGATATAGGTGAGACAGAGGGCGCCGGGGCTGCGACAGCTGACCTGGCCTTCCCAGAACCACCACATGACAACAATAACGTAGCCGCCTGGTATGACACCGATCTTTAAGTTGTCTTTCAGTTGAGTTCACAAAATAACTGGATGGTTGACAGTACAAATGTTTTCTCCGTGTTAATGCAACGTTTTCATTTTACACTGTACTTCCAAGTCAAATCTTATTTGATGTAGAGTGGATGGCTGCAGCTTTTGGCCATGCTAAAGTTATTGGCCCTTTCACACTGATGTTTTACACAAAATATGTTACCTTCATAAAAGATTGTGCCGCGCCACAGCCGTCATGCATGTAGTATTGTTTGACGAGGACTATTGAAAGTCATCCTAATTAGGTCTTTTTTGAGTCTCCACTTTGCGCGCGCTAGTAACATATCTGCTTCTTTTTCCCTTTCAACTTTGAATGACCGAAATAAGACTTTTTGTAAACAACAAGTGAGAGCAAAAGACACATATAATTTGTTGTTTACAATAGTGTGGTTTCGTTCATTCAAAGTTGAAAGGACCAAAAACTATAGCATAGCCAATAGCTGTAGCCATCACCCTATGTAGTCTTATTAAAACTGAATTTTTTTGTGTGCGTCCGTAAACACGGTCTTGTGAACATTTCATAATCTTCCAATGTGCACTATGCTTGTCTTAGTCCAAACAGAAGATATATGAAGTGAGAATATTATTTTCTAAAAAGTTGATTATGGATGTACGTTTATAAAATTACAAAGCACATTTATGAATGTTGGAAAATAGAACTGTGATACAAACAATTTATTGCTACTTAATTAATTTACAAAAGATACATTTCATATCTCAAACTAGAACAAACATGAAATAAATCAAGATTCATTCTGGGATGTTAACATCTGAGGTTATTTTTCAAAATTACATTGGTGCTATATTACGAGAAACAAATACTGAATTGATGACTATGTAATTTCATTGAAAAGATGCTATTTTAATAGCGGTATATGGAAGACTCCCTGCATTGATTATATCAATCGTTTTATACTTAACGTATAAAATGCATGTAATCGGAGAATAGGGTAAATTAAATGTTAAGATTATAGGCTTTAAATCATATTTCATAGTTGTCTATTTAATTGGTATTATTAACGTACGCATTTATAAAAGTTTTTATCTCGTTTTCAAAGTGTGAACGAAATTTTGAGGATGGTTTAATTTTGTTTTTTTGTTACAATTCATTATTTAATGACTCTGCTAATTTAATGTTGAATAAGACTGTTGTGTGAGTAAGGCATCTAATTATTATGATAAATTTGATTGATAATTATTTGAAGTATGCGACTGCCATTTTGTTTTTAGTTCAAATTAATGACTAACTATCGATTGTATATAATATCGATCTTAAATTGCCAATGAAGGCCAAAATATAGGACTGTGTTTTGGTATTATCCAATGTAATGCGTAATTAATATAATTCATAATAAGGATTATGTTTAGGGCTTGTTTTGTAGTGAACAAATAGTTGAATAACATCATGTATCCTTGAAGAAATATTTCCTTGTTTCGTCTATGTTCATGAAGCTGTATTTTTTTGAAAAATATCTCTATATTCATTTGTTTTTCACATCAAAACCTTTTATACTGTATATCGACTCTTGCGCATTTAGTATTCGAATTTTAGAAAATGCACTTAAATTGACTAACACCCTCTTAGAAGATTATAATGTCTAGAATAATGTAATCGGTTAGTATGTAAGAATTACAATTAATTACGTAATTTTCCTTTTAGGATCCTCGTATATAATTTTTCTATTTTATATTTTAATCGACATTACCAATGTTTTTATACGTTTTGTCCTATAATGACATTGCTAAAGTATGAGATTTTGTGTCCATTTATGTATGGATAATAAATAAATTTAAATAAATTCACATCTTTTATTTATAAATATACAACGTGTTAATGAATTAACGCAAAACTAGAAAGTATTTTGTTTAGAATCGAGAGCAGAATCGAACTATCATGGTTTCAACACAGGATTTTTGTTTCAAAATATGAAATAATTTGTTTGTAAAAATTAAAATTTACTGAACTCGATCTCAACCCACGTAAGGGCACACTCACCCTACTTACTATCAAAATACAAATTGCGTACAAAAAACAATTTCATTGCTGAAATGATAACAAATAATATTTGCCTCAAAACTTAAAATGCGAATAACTTTAAATTTTAATTAATCAAAATAATGAAATTATTTTTTCAATCTACTTATTTTGTTGTAAATCAGTTAGGGTGTATGAGGTTTTGCGCTTATTCATTAACACGTATAGGTACCTACTCCCAAATTAAAATTATATTTTTTGTCTCACCATCGACACTGGAGGGACATAATTTTGGTCCATGATGTTACAGTTGATCTTTCATTTCTTTGTGCAAAACTAGGTCCTTTCTCGCTCTAATTTTTACATGATCGTAAGGGTCAGCGCACATCTCGCGGAAAAATGCTCGAGCAGTTTTCATTGATAAATTAAGCATTTTCCCGCTAGATGTGCACTGCTGACCCTATCGGAAATCCGAATTCCTCAACAGTCAGTAATAGAAAGAAAGTACTACATCTTTTCGAGAGGGTGACCATACAATACGACACTAAAATAAATATACTCCATTTCAAATAGCAATGAAATTTTAAGTTTATTTTTAATTACAAAATCCGAGATTTGTCGAATATATGTCTGATTAAATAATATTTGCAAATCAGAATTGGTCAGAAAGCTATACAAGGTCTTACAATAGTAAAAATAAACATTTAAAAACTTTTAAGGGGGTTTTGACCATCAAACTGAACAACTTTCACTATGGGACCAATATCAAAATCCAAAAAAAAAAACAGTTGTCCCATACATTTAGCTCGAGTAGATTTGTAGTTTAGTATGGAACATCAGATTTTTTTTCGCGATTTCGATGTTGGTCCCATAATAACAGTTGTTCAGTTTGATGGTCTAATCAAAACTACCCCCTTAAATGTTTATTCGTATTTTTGTAACACCTCATGAATCGGAAAATTTGAATCGTCCTTATTTGAAATGAAGTACAGACTATATCAGGGCAAATATTAGATAACCAGAAACCTCTGCAAGCTAGACGCACGTACGCAAATATACCTACCAATGCCTATACGTAGCATTACACAAGCACATTCCCTAATTCAAGACATGGTATCAGCAAAAGACGAGACGACGTACGGCTATGCCGCAAATTGTTAGCGTAGCGAGGTGCGACCACAGACCACGACAAGTTTCCTCTACCTTTGTCCCGACCGTTATTATGCGCAATTAGGACTTAGACCGAGGCATGCGGCACTAATCTTGCACTAACTTAGCGTACGCGGCATATGGATAAAATAGTTCCTTGTAATTATTGCTTGGAGATGTAGAGGAAGATTGGTACAGTCGTCGTCAGATATATCGAAGCATACAAAGTGTTCAAATACTTCTGAACAGTGCTAATTTTCAATAAATTCACAGTAAATCATAAATATCGGAACAGCTAATTTTCCATAATTTCTTTACAATCTAAACTATTATAAAACTGTAACAGAAATGAAAAAAAGATTACAATATGGTTTTTAGGTATCCCTGACTCCAAATCTCCATTTTTTAGAATTTTTTTCTGTCTGTTTGTTTGTTTGTGTTTGTAACAGCATCACGCAAAAACTATTGAACCGATTTTGATGAAACTCTTTTTGTTTGATAGCTTATGATCTGACTTAAAATCTGGTATATAATTTGTGCGGACGAAGTCGCGGGTAAACTCTAGTGTTTTATAAAATTGAAATGTATAACAACGGATTAAGGTATTTTTTCCTAAACTGCTCAGATATTTATGATCACCCTGACTGCGTAGATAAATTTGATGCTCTAGGCGTTCACATATTTTTGATTGGTTATGTGTAAAGAAATTATTTTAATTATTGAAAATAAGAACTGCTTCGAAATATTTGACTACCTTGTTTGCTATGATATATCTGATGGCGACTGTACATGTTGTATGGGAAAGTAGGGTGTAAGTGTAAGCTGTAAGCAAAGCTAAAGAAATTAAGTTGGGAATATTTACATGAAATGCCGAAGAAGCCATTTTTAAGGTTCCGTACCCTACATGATTTACCAAGCATACGCTGTCCGTTCGTATTTATTCGCATTTGATTTACTAAGCATACGCTATCCGTTTCGTTTCGAGAATTATTGCCTTAGTCGAGACGAGAAAAAATTTATTAACAATTTTAGAACTCGAGAAATCAATCCAAAGAAACGTGGCACGCACGTTTGTTTTTTGTTTAATTTAGAGCCTATTTTTATTCAATAATTGTCTGATAATTCTATGAATAAGTTATATTTCTTGAAACAAAAATTTTTTACCACTATTGAACTGTAGTTTACCACATACCAGCGATCCAGGAAAATTTATGGAAAATCTAGTTTGGAAAATAGGCTTAAAAGAGACATTATTGGGATTTCGGAATAAAAACTTTATTGATTAAACATTTTTTTTATGAGAACTGGCAAGATGGCTTGGAAAAAAATATCAAAAGCCATAAAAAGTAAAAAAAAAATCTTTTTTCTTTTAATTGAAGTATTTGGCTCAACGTCATTTTTTCTGACAGCTGCCAGTTCTGTATTTCTTAGAAGTACTTAATGAAAACTCTTTGTTTGTATGAAAAATATGTAGACGAGAAATAAAAACTATTTGGATTCCCAAAATGTTTTTTTAACATAAAAATATTAGGTAGGTACAAAAAATTAACATCTGAAATAATAATGATACTAGCCAATTAAAGTCAATGAATTTTTCAGACTCGACCTAGAAACCATTAGTAGTACAAGTATGTAATTTAATTTATCTTTATTGGTTATCAAACAGTAAATTAGGTACTTAATTTCTAGTACGACAAATATTTACATTAGGTATAGATACTATTTCTTACGGAATATATTTCTTTTGTTCAGAGTTCAGTCACATCTCTTTTACAGTCGTATTATACTGGATGATTCTGACTTCCCTCCTCATCTCAAAATAAGCCTAAAAGACCGACTCACACAATATGATCGGTTTTTATTATTTTTTGTTATACTGTAGAGTTTTCTCTATAATCACACCAAATTTGACGCTTGTATGTCTTTACGATGGAGCGAGAAGAAAAAACGTCGATAAAAACTGGTTTCTTGTATGAGGGCCCCCATATCTTTTATCTTTTGAATGAATAAGCGCAAAACCTCATACATCCCAACTGCTTTATAACAAAATAATTCGAATGAAACAATAATTTCATTAGTTTGATAGTTAAAATTTAAAGTTATTCGCATTTTAAGTTTTGAGGCAATCATGATTTGTTATCATTTCAACAATGAATAAAAGCGCTAACGTGCTCATGGATACATTTTAAGAATCTTGTTTTGGTAATAAGTAGGGTGAGTGTGCCCGAGCGGTGTGTTGAGATCCAGTATAGTAAATTATAAATTTTACAAACAAATTATTTAATATTTTGAAATAAATTACCTATGTTGAAACCATGATAATTCGATTCTGCTCTCGATTCTAAACAAACTTCTTTCTAGTTTTGCGTTAGTTCATTAACACGTTGTATAGTATATAAATAACTTAGATAAATAACTACCCGAAGTGACGCACTGTTAACTCTTACATTATTCACACGGGAGTTTCCAAATCAAAGTTTGTACCCTACAATCATCGGTAAATTTACTCATGTATGTTTGATACGGCTAATGGTTTTGGCCTTTTCCCATGCGGCGATCACTTGTAATTAAGGTGATATTTTGATCAACATCGTACGTTTTGTATTTGTGTAAAATTTTAGTAATTACCGAGGAGTGTGTTGTTGAACTTGTTGATAATTATTAGTTTCGGGTTTTACTGTCTTAGTTGGAGACGGGTGGAAATTATGTTGGTACCTATCTATTGTGTATCTCTGCCTATAATAGGTACTTTATACAGGGTGAAATTTATATAATAAGCATCCTTTTAAACTAAGAGTCTACCCATTAAACTGAACAACTTTTACTATGGAAGCAAGCCGATCGGAGCACAAAAACTGCTGTTGCGTACATTTGAGTCGAGTAGGCATTGCAGTTTGGTATGGAACAGCAGATTTTTTTGTTGCTCCTATCGGTTTGCTTCCATGGTAAAAGTTGGTCAGTTTGATGGGTAGAGTCTTCGTTTAAAAGGATGCCAATGATATCAATTTCACACTGTAATTACATAGGTAAATAGATTTGCCTACGATTTCATCGTCGGGACTTTATGTGTACCTATTCTATCTATATGGCAACTTTGATCGAAATTGTTGCTGTTATTTCCGTGTAATATAATAAAAAGTTAGTAAGACACTGTAGTATCCCACTGCAGGGCAAATGCCTCCTCTCACGAATAAGGGTGAGAGGGAGTGGGCCATACTCCGCCACGCGGGCACAGTGCGTGTTGGTAATTATAATAACTAACATCAAAAGATTCTTAAGTATTTGTTCTTATCTAAATGATTTAGGTACTTAAGTATTTTAATTCGTGCTCATTACTGCACCAATAGGTGAATTTGTCTTAAGATTTAAACTAAACACCTAAAGCAATGTACTTAGGTAACTCAAATCGCACCCGATTTGTAGAGTACCTTGCGTGTCAGACTACACGCAAGGTACTCTGCTGAAAATGAATAGGTTAACCCACAGCCCAGGTGTGTAGACCGATGAAGGACCCAGATCTTACGCGCAGACCACTGACTTTTGATTGAATGAACCGATTGCGACAAAACAAAGCCTAAATGTTAATCCAAGCACTATGCTTCTGGGAAAGCCCCATCTAAATCGGTTAAGTAGATCTTAAGTGATGCGTGCACAAACAAACTGACAGACAGACAGACAGACAAAAATTCTAAAAACTATCTCAATGCATTCGATTACATATCCTGGACGCCCCAAAAATGTCCAACATCCACGTCAAGTTTAGAATATTATTATACCTATGCAATAGATAATACTATACTCCATTCAAAATAGCAACGTAATTTTAAGGCTATTTTGCATTACAGAAACAGACATTTGAAACACTAGCATAAGCATATGCTCACGACTATAGTCCCCGAGGGGGTAGTCAGAGATATTCTGAAACCTCAGAACATCCACGTTTCACCAGTAGTACCGACACTGTCCAGTGTGACGGGGGGTGAGCCCGTCACCACTTATAATGGACAGTGGGTACAATACATGCCTGGAAATTGAAGCATGCAGGTTTCCTCACGATGTTTTCCTTCACCGAAAAGCCAGTGGTGTTACAAATCGTACATGAATTCCGAAAAACTCATTGGTAAGAGTCGGCCTGGACGGGGATCGAACCATCGCCTCCTGCACGGCAGGCAAGGTTACTCGCCACTGGACCACCACGGCTCGCCTGCATTTGAAACACTAACTTTCACTTATTCTTCGAACAGCTGTTGTACCGTCCAAGATATGTCGGATAGTATACAGGGTCCTTCTTAATATGCTGACACTTTTTTAAGAGGATGATCAGACCGTCAAACTTAACAACTTTGTCTATGGAACCAACACCGGAATCTCGAAAAAAATCTGCTGTCCCATACATTTGGCTCAATTAGGTTTGCAGTTTTGTATGGAACAGCTGTTTTCGCGATTTCTATGTTGGTGCCATATAGAAAGTTGTTCAGTTTGACGGTCTGATCAAAAAATTGTCAGCATATTAAGATGAACCCTATATATCTTTTGGTAAGTTAACTAAATAAATTGGGTTTTTCCGGGACCCTTGACGCGAGGCCGAGTAACACTTGGTCAGTTTTTTATTTGTTGTTATTATTATAGCAATCTGAAGCTAGGAATGCAATGTATGAAACACCAGATTTATTAAATTATGTTTCGATGTTGGCTCCATAGTGAAAGCCGTGGTGGTCCAGTGGCGAGCGACCTTGCCTGCCGTGCAGGAGGCGATGGTTCGATCCCCGTCCAGACCGACTCGTACCAATGAGTTTTTCGGAATTTACGTACGATTTGTAACACCATTGGCTTTTCGGTGAAGGAAAAAATCGTGAGGAAACCTGCATGCTTCAATTTCGAGGCATGTATTGTACCTTGCCCTTTAAAAAGTGTCAGCATATTAAGAACCGTATGTATCCAATTAATTACATATGGTAATCAGAATTGGCCAGTAAGCTAAATAGGAATCGGAAAATCTCGTCGTCCTTATTTGGAATGAAGAATAGGTATCTACGTATCCACTGACGATATACCTATAACATGCATGTTGGTGTGTGCAATCGTCACTCGGTTACGGCTGTCGCAAAAACTTTTTTCATTACAAACTCCGGTCGCCAGAAGCGACTCTAATATCCATACGATTTTGTTCTGTGAATAAATTTATTAGATAGTAACTGCTAGTAATTACCATGGTACCTACCTACCTATTGGGGTAGGTAGGTACCATGGATTTAGAATAACATCATTTTGGTTTATGGAGTAACATAATTTCGGTTTTCTCTACCACTTAATGAGTTTAATTAATCGCGTTTTTGTAAATTACCTATAAACTTACTAATGTAAATTAAATATCTAGAATAGAATAATAAAGGATACCAATCCACGTTACAAGCATGTTTCTGTCAGATTTTTTTTTTAATAAAACTCTTTTTTTTAATGTTCGCCTTTGGATTCGAAAGGGGCAAACCAACAACAACGATGAAAACGTACGAAAGAAGGTTGAACATTACCGACCGCCAAAGCAGCTTCCTGGTATGTACCTAAAGACCTAAATCACTTCAAATCAAATACTTTTTAATATAGCATCAACACACACAACACCAACAATTTAAAAATCGGTTTTGGAACAATATAATCAACTGACCGGTAACGTTTGTAGGAAAAAAAGTTTCGTTAGGTTAGATTATTGTGCAAAATATTCATTGAACTATTATGTACACACGGCAATACATCAAGCTATACAAATCCATCATAAGCTGACCACGCGTAGGATGAATAACGTATAACGTCGCGCGGCCAGCTTATTTTGGTTTTGTTTAACTTTGATGTGTCGTCGTGTGTACTACGTATTAGAAATAACACTGCACAACACTATCCTATTTTTTTTGCCCAAATCGCCACATTTGCTATCTCTTTCAACGGCCTGCGCCTTTTAAAAAATCGAATCTCCTGGGTGGTGGATGGATAGGTAGGTATTTATAGGTAAGGCCTCAGCTTCGTATCCTTTACTTTCTGGAATATAGCTAATTACTCTTGATATTGATTTAAAGCTTAGAGTAACACTTGGAAAACAATCTAAATATTAAATCATAATTATAAGGCAGATTGAAATCCTCGACTTGAATTCAAAATCAGCGTTTAAGGGTTTATGAACGGAAGACAATCGACGGGGCTACTTGTCATTATTGAAAATGATAAATTAACATGAGAAAGGGTTCAGGGCTACTACGGTTGAAAAGCAATTTGTAGTTAGGAAAATTGTTAAGTAATTTAGACCCCTAGGACCCGTAAAACAATAGAGAGTACTTAAGTATATTATAGTTTTGTCTTTTACCGTTTATAAAAGTCGTTTCAATTTCCCGAAAAAACAATAACAATGACTTTATGAAACAACAAATAACCCGGGCGAAACTTCTCTTTTTGCTCTGAGGTACTTTTGTACTGTTGTAAATGTACCTGTTTACAAAAACCAATCAATCAATCAATCAAACATTCTTTATTTTACACCAAAAAATAAACAGTAAAATAATATACTTACATAACACTCGGTTTACAGGGTGTTAGGAAAAGTATCATTAACCTTTAAACCACATACTCTACCCATCAAACTGAACAACTTTTCGTATAGGAGCAAACCTGTCAGAAAAAAAAATCTGCTGTACCATACGTTTGAATCGAGTTGGTATTGCAGTTTAGTATGGGACAGTTGACATTTGGAAAAGTTGTTCAGTTTGATGGGTAGAGTATGTGGTTTAAAGGTTAATGATACTTTTTTCTTACACCCTGTATCGTACATAACTTTCTTTCGTCACTATCAGTAGAAATCATCATCAGCCAATAAAGGTCCACTGCTGGATATAGGCCTCCCCCAAGGATCGCCACAACGACCGGTCCTGCGTAGCACTAATCGAACGGGTTCCCGCCGCCTTCACCAGCACGTCGGTCCACCTTGAGGGGCATACCCACGCCACGCTGCGCTTTCCAGTACACGGTCGCTACTCGAGAACTCTTCGGCCTCATCTGCCATCGGTTCTGCGAGCAATGTGCACCGACCATTGCCACTTTAGTTTAGCAATTCTTTTGGCTATGTCGGCTACTCTGGTGTTTCTGCGAATCTATTCAACCCCATTTGTTATACAGTATCGAAGTTATGGGTGATTATATTCGTAGAAAATCTATGACACAAAATAGGTAACAAAAAATGACTATTCGGCCCGGTATACCAAAGCGAACCGAAGCGGAGCTGTTTAAAATCGAATCGAATTGCTTGTCAAAATCAAGCTATTATAATGGTTGGTTTTACACATCTCCGCTTCAGTAGAAACGCACCCTTACCGAGGCCAGCTGTAAGGCCTGTGGGTTGTATATACCCACTCTGACGATGACAATTCATTCTTGAACCATTTAAGCATGACGTTGTAGTAAAGCTTTTGACCACCCCTTGATTATGGTCGTGGGTTTACGTACCTATTTATTAAGCTTTTTTAAAACAAGCAACCCTCTGTTTTGGAAATTTTGTACCAAGTTTATAGCTTATTAAGGTTACGACTGTCATGATTGGATGCATCCTATCTCCCCTGCAGTCCTTTACTACTTTTTAATAAACCTCGGTTTTAGAGCATACTGCAGATAAAAATGTTATTACCACATTGAAACACCGTCCGGTTGTATTAATGAGAGGGGTTCAGATAGATTATTTTGGGAGATATTGAAGATCATGGGCGCGTATAAATAGATATCCTTACATTAATTACATACCTAAATATAAATCAATATTATAAATTAAAATCCTGTGCCACGTTTGTCTGTCTGTCTTTATAGGCTAGTCTCAGAAACTACTGTAGGGATTTAACACGTTTTTCACTAATAGACTGATTCAAGAGGGATATTTGTGTACCCGTTCGAGGCCGGGGCAGGTCGTTAATCATTGTTAACTACTTCTAATTATAGATAAATATAAATTAATATCTTGGAGATTGTCACACAAATTATCTAGTCACATTTAAAGTACAATAATCTAGCCTGGACTTGTATTATGATGACTAGATAACGATATAGAATACATATATAAATATACAAACATCCATGACTCGGGTACAAATATTCATATTCATCATACAAATATTTGTCCCTTACGGGATTCGAACCCGTGACCCTCGACACAACAGGCAGGTTCACTACTGACTGTGCTATCGGGCCGTCATGATCATAATTAGAAGATGTCGTTAAAACTTTAACAATCTATTTCAGTACGTTATATTCCATTGTCTTAATTAAGATTCAAATGAACCTTTGTTAAGTTTAACAACAATTGATAATCGACACAGCTACAAAACACAACCTCAAATACCTACTTATAAAAATCAAACATTATTTTCTCCAAAGTATTTTAGAACTGTTAGTTTTAAACATCTCAAAATATGAGTTAACTCATATTGAACTTGCAAGATAGCAACTTCAAGTTACCAAATAGTTAGTTCAATTTGATTTAATGGGTTGCATTACAACTTATGTGATACCAAGAAGTCTGAGTTCGTGCTATTATTTAAGTTTCTACTCACAATTAGATAAAGTTTTACAGGTTACAGGATCCCACTGCAGGGAAACTGCTGTAGGGCTAGTTCGATTTCTCTACTCCCGCGCGAGGCGCCTAAGCTGCATAAAAAATTACCCTTTCCCGCGCATTTCAGTCGCGCGTAAGTAGAGAAATCATGCTAGAGGGTATGGTGACGGCTATTATACTCCAAGAAATATGCGAATAGTGTGTGTTAAAAACACAAGTTAGTTCGTTTAGCAGTTAGTTTACCGTATGACAGTACGCCTATATCATTTCGATGCCATTAATATCTCACAGTGTTAATCTGGACTGACTGAAGTGCTAAATATTCTACGTTATGAAATAAGTAAGTACCCTATAGGTACCTCAAACTGTTATCAATTTTTTTATCATAATCTCAGCCGATAGACGTCCACTTCTGGGTATACTCCTCCCCCAAGGATCGCCACAACTGCGCTGCCCTCATCCAACAGGTCCCCGCCGCCATCACCATGTCGTCGAAACGGTGGAAATAAATTTAAGGCAAATATACACTATTAAATTTTGTCTTTTTTTTAATAAAATGCTAAAATGACGTTTACAACGAGCGACAGATCCCGAAGGATTTCTAAAAACATCTTTAAAGTTTACATAATGTAAACAACTGTTTTGAACTTTGTTATTAAGGCTTTAATTTTAATAAGAGTTCCCTAGTTCCTAGAAGATACCTATCGATCGAGTCTCACCTGCCAACTGTTACTGGATTAAAGCTCAAGAGTTTTTACTACTTTTTAAAAGCCGCGGGCTTCCACAGTTTTATGTTCTCCCCCAGAGATTACCTCAGCCTTTATGACTATATTTACGTATTTACATGTTTCTTTTTAGGATTCATTTGGGGGTTTTTAATTACTTTTGATAGGGGTTATGGTATGTAGGTTTTAGGTTTATGCTATTATCGTCATACATTTAAAAGCAATGCTCTTGTCTGAGGAAGACATGTAGGTAACCTATTAACTTTGACTAATTATTATAAGGACTAGCCTTGCGGTAGCATTTCCCCTCTGCCACGGTATAAACACAATTGATCTTGTGCATTTACATTTTACACCTTATCACTAAACGAGACAGCATATAATTGCGAAATAATAACTTCGAACTTAGAACGATTGGGGTTCACACGAGACTACTTTTCATGATTTTTAACATTCAAAATTAGAATCTAAAATTATGGGGAATAAAATCCAAAGTTGCGGATTTCATGTTACCTCGCCCACCGCAAAAAGTGGCAGAAATGTTTGTTAGAAGAATTACACGTGTAACCAGTCCACATATTAATGGTCAGAGCCTATTAAAGATTAAAGGCACATAAGTAGAATATTACGTATGGTCGTTTTGCCATTTGCCTTCCTAATTTAACCAGAAATACAGATTTCTTCTAGATATTGTTATTCACCCTTTGAGATTTACATAACTATGGGTTAACCAAGAATGATAAGTACTTGAAATTTCCTATACTGATTATTGGCACCAAAAATGATAACAATAAAAAGGCAATTAATACAGTTTTATATCGCATTTGCAACTACAATACAATAAACTTGCAGAAACTTTTACAAGCCTATTAAGGCACAAAACACAAATGATGTCCAAAGACTCCTTCGTACTACACTTGTAAATCAAATGTTTTTACATTTGCAATAGTGTTAAAAGTTTACCAAATTGTTTTGATAGAATCTCGGACAGGGGTGACCGTGCCTGTTGTTGACAGTACGCAATTAGGACCCGGCGGTCATGTCCAGCAACTGCCTCGCTTACCCTGGAATGTTAATTAAATTTCTCATTGGAGAAAGATTGTCGAAACTTTCGCTATTTCGTACTTCTGTTTCTTTTCATTTTGATCAGTTTGGAATTTTTTAACAATTCCAACTTTAGTTTTAATTGAAGAACGAATTACATTTTTAAATAAAACCTTTTGTTGTATAGTCACACGTAAAGAATCATTACAACTTACTTTTACATACCGATCGTCCTCGGATAAGCCTATTTCATGGAAGAACTCTATACCTGGATAATTTAATTATTCTTACACCATCGTTGATTATTACACTGTGAGATATTCTTCCAAACGAAAATTGAATTTTCAATTGTCAAAAATGTTAGAATAAGTAGTAAAATACTGGATGATTTTAATATTTCGTCTTCTATGCAACCAACCATGACTTTTACCCAACGATTCAAACGTAACTAATATCAACAAGATTATTCTTTGTTTCCGTAAAAGAAAAACGACGCTCTTTTGTGTTTATCGCAATTTATACCCTATCTGCGAAGCAATTTAAGGGTGATTATTTTAAAACATTATTACTTATGTCTATTTATAACTTCTTATCTTACCGATCCATAAATTAAAAGGGCGCTGAGCTCGAGTGGTTGCCTCGGGCGATTTCTTTTCTTCCAAGAGTTTTTAAGCTCGACCTTCTTGCTGAAAGTATAGCTAAACTAAGAGTCGGGGAAATCTACGGATTTTTGTATGGAGAAGGTTGCATTAATTGCACTTTTGGTGATAATTTGGAATATAGTCGATAAATACCTGAAAAACATAAATTCTCAATAATCCCCGATATTTTATTGTGTATTATTGAATAATTAAGACATTTACAAAATATTAAATTTAGGTATGAACAAAAAATGGAAAACTGGTGATTTTGTACAGGATGGCTTCGTTCAATACGTTTTAATTATAACAATAATAATCCCCGGTTAATATCGTAAATTTGAGTAGATATTTAATATTTTGTAAGTCTTCAAAAATTATAACCTCAAAAATAAATTATTTACTGTTTGTTTGTACACATTAAATTTGCCTTGTGATAATTAACTGTCTCTTTTGCTAGTATACTGGAAAAAATATCTTTCGAAATAAGCTTGCCCTTGGTACATTTATATCGATTTTAAGGTATTTCTCAGGTTCCTGAGCCAATATAACCACGAAATCTCGACAAAAATTTTATAAACTAACAGTAATATTATTTCAAACACAATTTAATAAAGTGTCTTTAATGCAATCTCAAACCTTATTTTTCCTAGACTATAATGCGATCTTCTCGAAATTCACAAATTAGGTAACTCAGAAGCTTATTCCCCTATAATAGGGATAGTCAGAACCATTTCTACAACCATTTAGCATCCTTTTAAACGTCTAGTCTAGATAACCTTTTTATAATGTCGTTGCAGGATGCTCATTAGCAATGTTTCTAATTTTGAATAGAAATATTAAGTCGCGGAAATTCCGTGTCAATCGAAAGGCTGGCAGGCGGCCTTTCATCCACAGAAACTTTATAGTGTTAGGCTAAGCATTTAAAACTCCCAAACTCGAGGTCAATGTGTTAAAATTCTAAGCCTAATCCTTTTAAATCAATAGTGTAACCATCAAACTGAACAACTTTTACTATAGGAGCAAATAAATCGTACCAAAAAAAAAACTGCTTTTCCATACTAAACTGCAATTTGCACCAAAAATGATAATAACTATACCTATATTAAAATGATAATAACTATAACTATACCTAATAAATAACAATGCCTATTCGGCTCAAATGTATCCAACGGCAGTTCTTTTTTTTTATCGGTTTGCTCCCATAGTAAAAGTTGTTCAGTTTGATGGGTACACTCTTAGTTTAAAGGGATGCTAATGATATCAATTTCACCCTATATAAACAAAGCGTACAAGATTAAAAAACAGGAAAACACATCTTATTTACCCTTACCCAGCGGAGTTACTTAAAATTATCCACTCTCTTGAATCATAACTGCATAGCACTCAATTCAAATTAGGCCGACTGCAATAAAGGAAAATGAGATTTTTTTACGAACAGAGAATTGTTGTTTTTATTGGGCAGGAAAATTCTGACATTCGTGCCCTCTACACTGATTAGTTCATTTATTCGAGGGCGGATTTATTATGATTTCTTTGCCGTTTATTTCCTACTTGTTAAACTTTTTGTTGGGCTGCTCTTGTAACTTCGTATTTATATATAAGTGTTTTTTGTTTTGGTCACATTTATTTAATTTATGGCTTTTGTCAAGAATCTAAATGAAACAAATGGAACAAATGGAACAAATACATATAGGGTCCTTCTTAATATGCGGTCGGTTTTTAAGGGAATGATCAGACTATCAAACTGAACAACTTTTTCTATGGGACCAAAGCCTAAATCGCGAAATAACAAATCAGTTGTTCAATACAAAACTGCAATCCTACTCGTCCCAAATGTATGGGATAGCAGATTTTTTGTATTTATTCAGTTTGATGGTATAAACCGTCCGTTTAAATATTGCAATGGTGTTTTGTTACACCGTGTATATATATGATAAATGCGATCATAAACGGCATTTCTATTAAAGTGTAGTGTAATCCAATCTCTGCTTTTCCCGAAACATGTCCACTGCAAGCCCTGATTCAAAGTCCGATTTCGAAATTTCGTAACTATCCATTATTAAAATGACAATCTTTTTCTGTAACGACGATATATTAAGAAAAGTCGGCCTTAAGATAAGTTTATTCCTAATGTGTAAATGCGCGCTGCATACAAACGAAGTCTGGTGATATTTTCTATTCTAACCAATTAAATTCAATGAAATTTTGCAGAAACAATCTAGAAACAAATCTTTATACTTGTCTCTTGCCCGATTTTCGTTAAAATATACAGTTTTGATGCTAGGATTAATTTAAGATTTGTATGGAAATCTTTGAGGTACTGTAACTTTCAAACTATACACTTTAACGAAAATCGGACAAGACACTAGCATAGAGATTACAAAGCATAGAAAGCATAGAAATTTCATTGACTTTAATTGGATAGTATTGAAAATATCACCAGACTTCGTTTGTATGGAGCGCGCCAACAATAATATACCCTTAATTACATTGAGAAGAAGAGTGCCAGTTACCCGTCTTCTAGCAACTGACTGCTAATTCACCCCTACCGTAATCGAATGAACAAATAATATCAGAACAAAAGCAAAGCACTCAATCAAGACATAATGAGCCAGAAGATTAGATAAAACGTCCGTCGAAGTAAATTCGGTGGGACAAGAAGCAATAAATCTCTCAGTACCAATTACAAGTATATGATTGCCGTGTCTTACAATTCCGATCACATTCGAAGTCTCATGAATCAATCTGATTTCATACTTATATATCTAAAGCTTAAGAGTAGCATTATATGACTTCTTATTTGGAATAAACTGTAGACGGGAATCGAACTGGGCGACAATGGCCCTTCAGGGAAATACTCGCGACAATTGGGGTTGACCCAGGCAAGCTTGCAAGACACATGTAATGTATTGAGGTTGAAAAGCGGTGAATTTGTTTAATATTATATGCTTTTTTTCTGTCGCTCGTGGGTCCGAATTTCACAGAAAAAAGTGAATCCAAGACACTGTTTATCTCGATTAAAAAATGAATGACCAAAATGTCTGTTACACTATGCAATTCAATAGTGTATTTGTAATTGAACTTTGATTTGTTTAAAATATGTGTGTTGTAGAGTTTCTGGCCGCATTTTCTTTTCAACGTAACACCTTCCGAAGCGGTGGTATAGTTAAAAGAATGGCGTGGAAAAGCCGTAGTGGTCCAGTGGCGAGTAACCTTGCCTTCCGTGCAGGAGGCGATGGTTCGATCCCCGTCCAGGCCGACTCATACCAATGAGTTTTTCGGAATTTATGTACGATTTGTAACACCACTGGCTTTTCGGTGAAGGAAAACATCATGAGGAAACCTGCATGCTTCAATTTCGAGGCAATGTATTGTACCCACTGTCCATTACAAGTGGCGACGGACTCACTCCCCGTCACACTGGACAGAGTTTCGGTACTACTGGTGAAACGTGGATGTTCTGAGGTTTCAGAATATCTCTGACTACCCCCCGGGGAATATAGTCGTGAGCAAATGCTTATGCTCTATTAAATCTTGATTGTTCGACTTAAACTCTTAGCAGGAGAAACGAGAAAAGAGAGAAATAATGTTAATAGATGGTGCCATTCGAAGTCTAAAGCAGTTTGAATGTAATTAGATAGTTAGACAGCTTCTAAGTTGAATAAAATCGTCTAAAAAACAAAAAACCCGACTGCATAAAAAACCTATTAACTGAAAAGAGAAAAACAAGCTCTATAATCACTAATCAGCTATAAAAACTTTGTTTGAGCAAATATAATTTGATTCTTATTAGGTAGGTATTGCAGGCGGGGACGAACCAATCAATAACCAACCAAAAATCTTCTTTTTCCCCGTTTGCGATACCTACTATCGCAAACGGGTTTTTTGTTTATCTTAATAATTTAGTTTATTTCATACTTTTTAGTCTTGTGTCGAAACGGTAACATAAAAGTACTATAATATTTATATATTTGGAATCGTCTGATTACTAGCTTTCATCTTCGTCATCGGTTTATTCCCCCTCTCTTTTTTAATTCGTAGACGCCATCTTGAAATAATATACCCTATGTCACTCTCACGATTTTTACGAATCCAATGACACCTCATATGTTAAAATCCATCAAGCCGTTTGGGCTGTAGGCCGTGCAAAAGAAATAGACATACAAACATACATACATACATACATACATAGAAATGGAAATAGAAATAGAAATAGAAATATCATTTATTTGCCTTGAAACAGGTATACAAAAGATGGTAACATACATACATACATACATACATACATACATACATACATACATACATACATACATACATACATACATACGCTCGAAAAACATAACCCTCCGTCTGGCGCAGTCGGGTAAAAAGTAGACTACCTCCACCAATCTACACTCGTTCTATGTGTGGTGCTGGTGGATTAAGACCCGCTACCCCTTTGATGAAAAGGGATAGGTACTTACGTAGGTCGTTACTGTAAAAATTGATTTTAAATTAGTATAATCCTTTTGCCTTAAAAGGTACTTAATAAATAAATTTTTAATACAAGCAATTTTTTGTCACTGTTGAAGGTTCACAATTCAATAACCGTTTCTTCTATTTAATAGAGATTTATCATCGTGAATTTTATGAATCCCTAAAGTATAAAAGGTTACTGCCCTGGATCGAGTAGGCTACGATTAGAGTTCTAATATTTTTTTCTTTTACTAAACTTTAGGTATATGATACGAGTAGGTACCTAGAGAGTATACTCTTATATTTACTTACTTACACTCCTACAAAAATCACAACCATAATCCCTCTAGAGGTGGACAGAAACGTTGCTAAAACGTCTCGTGTAATTTAAGCACGGTTTAGTTTAAGATAATTTAGGGATTCAGTATGGAATGACCAATCAAGATGCGGTAGATGCTAGGCATTTTGCCTTAAGGTCCCATGTGATAAGGATTTCTCCAATGAATTTGCGTCAATACATTTCTTCTTTAGTATCAATTTCATCTTTATCAGACATAGAGTCCATAATTGTATCTACACTACTATTATAGGACTGTAACAAAAGTAAGGTGTATCCGATATTTGCAAATAATCTAGAATGAAGATATTTGCAAAATTATAATGTGGAGTTTAGGAGTGCCTGACTCCAAATCACCGATTTTTGTATGTCAGTTTGTCTTTTTGTTTGCTCGAGCAATACGCAAAAACAACAGGATCGATTTTGATGCAACATTTTGTGTTAAAAAAACCTAACTAAATAAATAAATATCATGGACATTCACACAAATTATCTAATCACATTTAAAGTACTAGAATCTAGCCTGGACTTGTAATATGATGACTAGGCAACGATATAGAATATATACTTACATATATACTTTTAGATACAAAGTTCCATGACTTGGGTACTAATATTCATATTCACCATACAAATATTTGTCCCTTACGGGATTCGAACCCGCGAACCTCGGCACAGCAGGCAGGAACACTACCGACTGTGCTATCGGGCCGTCAACCCTTGTGATAAGACTTAAAAACTGGCACTATTACAGTTTATCTCGCTAACCTAAGTTGCGGGCAAATATAATTTAATTGTGTTAAACATTATTTTTAAAAATTATACCTTTTCGCTATTAGGTGAAACGAAAACCAAAATCTGTCCACGTACAACAATCCCCAGCGAGGGAAAACTTAAGACGTACCGGGGAAAACTTTTAAGTTATTCGTTAGCCCCGGCCACCCCGGCTAGGAAACTCTTACAAACTCCTCTAAGTCTGCGGTCGCCTGGCCGCATCAAAAATACGCCAGTCCTTTGCGAAATACTTATCTTTATCTAATACGGTTGTGAAGAAGTGATTTTGTTTGTGGTCGAACGCTGCGGTTTGGCGGAGAAATGAAATGCGGTTTTGAGAATGATGTTTATTTTAATAATTATACTACATACTGTAGAGTTAGACCGAACTAGCTGGTTAAAAACTTAGCTACCGGAGAAGAAAAAAGTGTCATTTTTTTATTTTTAGGGTACAGTACCCAAAGGGTGAAAACGGGACCCTAACGGAGAAAAGGTTGTCCGTCCGTCCGTCCTACCTATTTAGGCCTGTAACTTTTGAACCGTAATAGCTAGATAGTTGAAATTTTCACCGAATATGCGTTATTACGACGAATTTGTTAAAAAATAATAAACATGTCCAAAACTTAAAAATTAAGGGGGGTTCTCAACAAGAAACTTGTTTTTACCAACGCTTTGTCTTTTCGCTCTATCGTAAAAACGGTAATATATACAAGCGTCAAACTTGGTGTGATTATAAAGTAAACTCTACAGTATAACAAAAAATAAAAAAACCGGCCAAGTGTGAGTCGGTCTCGCAGAAAGGAGAAAAACGTTATTTTTTTGTAAGTTAATATGTTGTGTTGTGTGGTGTTGTGGTACAGAACCCTCTGCGCGAGTAGCCCGACTCGCACTTGACCATTTTTATTTAAAATGTATTTAACATACATACAGGGTGAGAGTATAAACTTAAATGCGTTAAATTCTTTAGAGGATGCTTCATACCATAAAATTCAACCACTTGCATAATGGAACCAACGCTGAAAACTCCTGAATCGATTTTGATGCAACTTTTTGTATTTAAAAGCTTATGATTAGAATTAAAACTGGTGTAAGTATATTTTATCTCGCTTCGATGACGGGAGCCATGCTGACGAAGGCGCGGAAAAATCTAAGTAGTAAGAAATAAAATATACATAAACTCACGATCATAATCCTTTTCGGGGTGGTCAGAAATAGGTCTTGCATGCAGTTGCAGCAAGCTTCATTTTAGCATATTGAAGGTTTCAAGATGGAATGGAACGTGTAAAGTGGTGATACGTGGCTAGCATATTCTTTAGTCGCCTAGTACGAGACCCACGAAAGCAAATAGGGAACCACAAGGTACAAAAACATATTTACCTATTAACTGTAATAAAATCTGAATTTGTCAAAACATTTTACCACAAATCATAGGCTTTTCAAAACACGTCAATCAACGAGATATTCAGAAACGTAAGGTAATTTGTGTCCCGGAGCTATTCAGAAAGGTGTTTCAACTTTATAATTGGTGTCGACTCTATCTCAATATGATAATCAAGCAGCACTGATACTAAGGCGACGAGACGGGGTCACTACTAACCTACGCTTGATGACAGCACCAGCGATCACACATGCACAGATGTTTTAAGAGGATCGTATTTGCTGCGAGCTCCATTCAAACGAAGTTTGGTTATATTTTCAATACTAACCAATTAAAGTCAATGAAATTTTTTAGACACTATCTAGAAATCAACATCTCCGATAATATATATAGTTTCAAAGTTATCGTGGCTCAAAGATTTCCATACAATTCTTAAATTAATCCTAGCATTGCAACTAATATATATTTAAACGGAAATCTGACATCTCTTAATACATTGCATAACTGAAATAACCGGCACCTAGTCAAAGAAATTTATGATCTTATGTTTGTGTTGTATTGTAGGTAACCTTTCTGTTGTTCACGTATGTTATATTGTACTGTTGAATGAATAAACGTGTTATCTATCTAACTATCAATTTCTTAAAAACTTCAATAATAACTTGATTGAGTATGATATTATTGAGCTGATAATCATGACAAGCGACACTTTAATTTCAAGATACATAATTGTTTATAAATAATCGATGTAGAGATTTGTCATTACTTATTATGTTTTGCGCAATATGTATCTTTCTCGGTTCTGTTCAAATATTTATTTATGAATGTTTTTAGGTTTCAAATAAGTAGGTAAATCAATTTAATAATTTACTTAAAAAAATAAATTAATCCAAGCAAACGAACAAGTACCCGTACAATATCTATTTTCGCTACTGCTGGATCGGTGTATCCTATTCCACAATTAACAATGACAAGTCCCCGACCTATCTCTTATGCCAATGTAGTAAGTGACTAAATGACTTGAGTTGCGGGACTATCTGATGTAGAAGGGACTATAACAATGAGAAGAACAATTGGAACGAAGGCGACGAAGTGAACAAAAGTGTTGGCTGGCGTGTGTGCTAATTTGGTTATTTCTATTGAATACCTACGTGTTATTATGACAGTGCGATTGTGATGATGGGCAATAGCTCGAGTCGAGTTTTAGCGTCAACATATCAAATGATTTATTGTTGTCCCATACATTTAGCTCGAGTAGATTTGTAGTTTAGTATGGAACATCAGTTTTTTTTCGTGTTTTTGATGTTGGTCCCATAGTGAAAGTTGTTCAGTTTGATGTTCTAAACCACCCCCTTAAAAGTTTATTTGTATTTTTGTAACACCTTGTGTAGATGGAGCGCGCAAACGGTAATTTTGTAAGTTTAACCTCTTGTACTCTTCTGCTCTCCTGGTACTTCTCAATGCTTATTGGCCTTTCATCTTATATATTATCAAGCTTGTGTAATACGGTATAAGCTGATGATGATTGAAAAAAGCACACACGCACATACACACCCCACTACTATAGAATTTTAAAAAATCCTTCGCGAACTGTACTCAAAGTAGACTCGACGTAGAGAGAGTCACTATTACGCGACGTGACGTAGCGCGATAAAGAGAAGCGGCGTAAGGGGAAAGCGGCGTGCCGGAAATAATTAAAATAAACAAGGTGTAAAATGTAATACTTAACTGGACAACTTTTATTATGGGACCAACACGGAAATCGCGAAAAAAATCTGCTGTTCCAAACAAAACGTCAATAGCGATAGCAAAAGATTTATATGAAAATCTGATATAAATCCACAGTTAACTTTAATGGAAACGTAGAAACGAGACACTAAATTTCCGGATGGCTGTCTTACAGAATGCTTTTGTCTGTTGCACAAAGTTCTTCCAGTAAATTGATTCTTGGAAATACGAGTAATAACAAAATAATTCGATTTTTTTTTAATCGTTTGTGAGTATTTCTGTCTTATACTTACGAGTACTAACATATACAGGGTATAACAAAACACCCTAGTAATACTTAAGGGAGTGCTTCAGTCCATCAAACTGAACAACATTCACTATGGAGCCAACATCTAGAAAAATTTTAAAATGTCTGCTGTCCCATAGAAAACTGCAGTACCGGGTCGACGGCAGATTTTTTAAATTTTTTCTCGATGTTGGCTCCATAGTAAAAGTTGTTCAGTTTGATGGTCGAAACCACTCCCTTAAGTATTACTAGGGTGTTTTGTTACACCCTGTATACATAATGATGCGAAGCTTTTGAGCATCATCATCAACACAGCCTATATACATCCCACTGCATAGACAGGCCTCAGGGAGTGTATATGGGCGATAGTCCACGACGCGTGACCAATGCGGATTGGTAGATTTCACATACCTACGCATCGATATTTCTTCTTCAGCGTATGCAGGTTTCCTCACGATGTCTTTCTTCACCGTTTGAGAGCTTTTGAGCAAACATTAATTATTATGGGAAGGCTAATTAACTCGCGAGCGTCGGCGTCGCGTCGACGTCGAGGCAGAAAGTCGTGACCGCGCCGCTACACCTCATATTAAGAGCAAATCCTTTTAAATGCATAAATAATTTAGCTCATAGCTGACGGAGGATTACTCACTTCCTTATTGACACCGTCGTTATTTGTGACCTATTCTAAGTTAACCATTCTGTTAACGTTCAGTTAATTATGTAGAATAGAGAAAGAGTGACATTTTAATTGCTAATCTAAATAAAGTCCTAAGCATTATCAACGATTAATAGAAAGGTTTGCAGTCGTGTGAAACGAATTCTTCTAAAAGTTTGTTGGAGTTTAGTACTATTGAGATACAAAAAAATCTAATGGTTGCTATATGGCTGTAGGATAAAGCCAAAGCAAGAAACCAAAAGCTCGTGTGAAGCTACCTAATAAACTTGAAAAGGGCTAATGTATAATGGCCGGCAAACATCTTGAGCATGACCTTGACTGCGCAGTATAAGATTTTTAGGCGAAAGCGCTACTGCGCATATCCCTCACTCCCGCCCATTTTTCAAGTTATTTGCCGGCTACTGTACCTACCTATTCAAATATAGGGTTCTTCTTAATATGCTGACACTTTTCAGACCATCAAACTGAACAACTTCCCCTATGACACCAAAATCGAAAACGCGAAAAAAAAAACAGCGGTTCCACACAAAACTGCAAACCTACTCGAGCCAAATGTATGGGACAGCAGATTTTTTTCGTGATTTCGATGTCGTTCCCATAAAGAAAATTGTTCAGTATGATGGTCTAATCGTCCTCTTAATAAACTGTCAGCATATTAAGTTGGACCCTGTATAAAAGTTGTTCATCTCAACATAAAGTAACAGTGCTTCGCCCAATTTGCTTACCTCTATCCTCAGATCTCTTTTCATAAAAACCCGACTGCATTAAAAATCTATTAACTAAAAAGAGAAAAACAAGCTCTATAATCACTAATCAGTTATAAAAACTTTATTTGAGCTAATATAATTTGAATGTTATTAGCTTATTAGGTAGGTATTGCAGGCGGGGACAAACTAATAACCAATCAAAAATTGTCTGTGTCCCCGTTTGCGATACCTACCTAATAAGCTAATAACATTCAAATTATATTAGCTCAAATAAAGTTTTTATAACTGATTAGTGATTATAGAGCTTGTTTTTCTCTTTTTCGTTAATAGGTTTTTAATGCAGTCAGGTTTTTTGTTTATCTTAATAATTTAGTGTATGCATACTTTTTAGTCTTGTTTCGAAACGGTAACATAAAAGTACTATAATTTATATATTTTTGAAATCGTCAGATCACTAGCTTTCATTTGATACCCATATTGTAATTTTAATGAAAAAAAAAAATTGTATGTTCCCTCTCTTTTTTATTTCGAAGTCGCCATATTAAAATAATATAGCATATGTCACTCTCACAATTTTTATGAACCTAATGACACCTCAAACGTTAAAATCGATCAAGCCGTTTAGGCTGTAGGCCGTGCCAAAGAAATAGACATACAAACATACATACATACGGTCGAAAAACATAACCCTCCTTCTGGCGCAGTCGGGTAAAAAGAGAGGTAAATTACTGTTAAATTCTTCACCAGATAAAGTAGTCCAGTTTCTGTTGGCGTTACGTGTCGGTGTCACGGGCTCCCATTGTTCATATGAGACGTGAATGCGACCCTCGTCTTGCTGCATCTCCTAATCCCCTTAATAGATTCCACGGGATACTGTCCCGCTGACGAACCGATTATACGCAGTACGTAGGCCCTATTGTATCCTTATAGTTCTTTTACGAGGTATTATGTTAACAATTAAACGCATAACCTGAAAACCGTTACCTATTAATGAATCGATGACCAACGTAGATTCCATATTGATAAAAAGCTAAGTAAATACTCCAGTGTACGTTTCCTTTTTTTTCATTTCCGAGATGTAGTGGTCTTAAATCTTAAATATTATAAAACTGTAACAGAAGTGTGTCTGCTCATTGACGATATTTACATGAAAAAATTTCCGATATGGTTTTTGGTATCCCGGACTCCAAATCAACCTTTTTTAGAATTTTTGTCAGTCTTTTTGTTTGTTTGTACGTTTGTAACAGCATCACGCAAAAACTACTAAACCAATTTTGAAGCTTTTTTGTTTGTTAGCTTATGATCTGACTTAAAATCTGGTATATAATTTGTGCGGACGAAGTCATCGGTAAACTCTAGTTCCTTATAAAACAAGTTCCTTTATTAATATCCCGAAGTACGTGTCGGTTAAATCTATTCATTTAATAGATCGGAATTTATAACGAGGACATTGTACAGGAAATTAATTATTGTAATTTTATTAGAAGAGAGATCTCTTTAATCCAGTCTTAATAAGTCGGTATTATTAGGCTTTGCGTTGTGCCGTTTCGTGTCCAGCTTCGAAGAGTACCAATCCGAACGATTGTCATTAAGAGGATGGCCTCTCAATGACAATCATCAGAAAATATTCGTCTGAACCTATGGAAGTTCAGAGAAATATTTTCTATGAGAAACGCGATTGCCCAGCCCTCCGAAAAGTGAGTGCGTGTGCCGTATTTTCGATTAAAAAAAGTTAAAAAAAGTACTTTTTATTATTTCACTAGATAAACGAATGGTGAATATGTGAGTATAAATACCAAAAATCTGAAACTATTTTAAGTTCTTCTAAAACGAGAAAAATGTTTAAAAATACATGAAAATACGTCATCTTTGTAAAGATTTTCTATCGGGTGAAGTAATTCCAATCGTGTATTCAATTTATGATTTCGCTAGATAAACTATCCAAGAATACATAGGTATGACTTTGTTTTCGGTAAATTGTATAAATCTAGGCAAAAATTAAAAATAAAAGATGCTTCCAAGGTATTTCGTCCTACTATTGCGTCTAATTCGTTCAGAAGTGGAATTGATGGAACAGGAAACCGATACGATTAGAGGTGACGAGCTCTAATCGTATTGACTAGATACTCTTTCTTATACTGTGGTATCGGTCTTCCGTTCTATCGGATGCTTTGCATTGTTGCTTTCTTTGTAATTAAGTACCTTTCATGATTTATCAGTTACATTACACTAGTACTTTATATTTACTTACACGATATTTTAAAACAAGTCTTTAACTGGTATATAAGGTCTATCAAAATTCGTTGAAACTATTTTAAGGGAATGATCAGGAGAAAGTTGTTCAGTTTGATGGTCTGATCATCCCCATAAAATAGTTTCAGCTAATTTTTTTAGACCTTATATTATTTCCATTTAAATTACTCTATCTCTAATTCTATTTCGGCCGTCCCCTGCCCATGGGGCTATAAATAATTAATGACCATTTTAAAGAATAAAATGTACCTATTTTAAAAGCAAAATAATTTATAAGGGTCAATGAAAGGGTTAAAGATTGTCAGTTGTCACAAAATAAAACCGGCAAAAGCAAAACCGTGTCAAGTTCCTAAATTTATTATTAAAATTCTTTAATGATTCTGAATTATTAAACATTTCTCTTTCCTGTAGAGTTTATTTATTTCAGTCCTGGTTCTTACTACAAACTGACTAACAATAAACGAAGGGACCGAAATTAAGTTCGCCATAGAAATATCGACTAACAGAAACTAAAATCACTAATTCTAAGGCGCATGCGATTATCAGACTAAAAGTTAGTCAGTCTGATAATCGAATGCCCATTTTTTTTTAGTTCAAGACAGGTTTTAATTTAATGGTCTAATGGTAAAGTATAGTTCTAAAACAAAAAAATTTTGGACTAATAATATTATTTAAGAAATCCGATACCTATTTTGGCTTCAAGTCTTATTGATAATCAAAAGTAAATGACGATTTTAACAAATCGACGGTATCTGAAAATATTATGAACAACATTTTAAGCAATAGGTAAATAAAACTTCCAAAATTTTGTTTTGTTTTGAACCTTTCTAACAGATTAAAATTTAGGTATCTATTTAAATGTTCCAGTTTAGAACCTTTTTTTTCTTTGTAAGAAGGTCTGGTATTATACTGTATTGTCCCTTAATACGAATCTAAGCCTAATCTCTTTGGCTCCGTTTACAGACATAATTTAAAGAGACGCTTCAAGAATTATCATAATTATTGCTATACAAACATCGATACTACGATGAATAATTATCATAGTCGTAATATTAGGAAACAGTAAACTCTTGATTCTCCCTAAAAGGATTTTTATAAAGATAAAGCTAAAGCAAGCTTGAAAAAGGAACTTAAATAGATGCGCTAGAAAATTCAAGTTTGTTTCCTCTTCAACTACTTACGTTTAACGTTACCTTTCAACCAGTTTGTTACTACAACTGCACTGCGCTTCAACCAACTTGAGAGAGGAAATGTTTGAGTATTATAGCCTAGGAAAGATTCTGGAATAAATTTCGGGGCGCAAAACTAGAATACTGCCTTTTTTATGCTGAAACCGACGAGCATGAATGAAGCGGATTTTGAATAAAGGGAATGTGGCAGGATCGTAACTGGTGGAGATAAATCATATCTGTCAGCTCTGATATCGAAAATAGACTTTAGAATTAGTAAATATTACTGAAAAGGAGCGTCTCTAGCGCGTTGCGGAGAAGTATGGAAACTCAATGTTGCGTTCCGGGTACAAGTCCGCACGGATGACATGCCATTCTTCAATGACTTTTTCTAACTTGTGCATGTAACACAGACTCTCTCTCTCTCTCTCACAGTCGCTCTTGACGGTGAAGGAAAACATCGTGAGGAAACCTGACTTCACTGAAGAAGATATTCCGATGTGTATGTGAAGTCTACGAATCCGCACGCGTGGTGTACTAAGGCCCATATGCCCTTGAGGGTAGGCCTGCGCCCTGCAGTGGAACGTATACAGGGGGTAAGGAAAAGTACCATTAACCTTTATAACACAACAAACTAAACAACTTTTACTATGGGAGCAAACCATCAGAGCAAAAATAAAATCTGCCTTCTAATACATTTTAGTCGAGTACCTAGGTATTGCACTTTAGTATGGAACAGCAGATTTTTTTCTCACAGGTTTGCTCCCATCGTTAAAGTTTTTCAATTTGATGGGTAGAGTATGTGGTTTAATGATACTTTTCCTTACACCCTGTATAGGCTGATGATGATAACTGAGAAATAATAAATTATTTATGTTAGGTATTGGTATTATAGCATTTATGTTCGTAACTTCCCACTGCAGGACAAATGCCTCTTTTCACCAAATAATGTGACAAGTGCTTGGGCATTATAATAATAGGTAATACTGAATTGAATTCTCAAATATTTAGAAGAAAGAATCCGCCATTGATTTACAGTAAGAAAAAATTCCGGTCGTTCCTATACAGGGTGTAAGAAAACATCCTAGTAATACCTACTTAAGGGGGTGCTTCAGATCATCAAACTGAACAACTTTCACTATGGAGCCAATGTAGAGGAAAAATAAAAAAAAAATCTGCTGTCTCATACATTTCATTAAATACATCATACATTTGAGTCGAGACGGTACTGCAGTTTTGTATGAAACAGCGGATATTTTCGCAATTTCGATGTTGACTCTATAGTGAAAGTTGTTCAGTTTGATGGTCTGAAGCACCTATCAAGCTGAACGACCAAGGGTGTTTTGTTACACCCTGTATAGGTATTATCCGTTGCCGTATTATCGCTAAAATCTTTTATTTCCTCCGACTGGAAACAACCGAGCGTTTCTAATGAGTTTAATAAGTTTTCCAATAAATCTTTACTTACTTATTTATTTATAGCGCGCTCGTTCGGATATTTAATAACGGGTAAAAAAATCAACACCGACAACAACAAATAAAAAAAGATTGCTTGAAAATACTGAGAGTTTTTTTAATAACTTAATTTGACATGATAATTTTATTTTAATGAAAAATCTCTCGATAATTTGTATTCTAAGTACGGTATTTTCACCGAACAAATAAAATCCATGGAATTGATTCGATTTTATTTGTTTGTGCTGAGCATAATGATGGTCATTTCAGACAGTAAAGATCTCTTGAGATTGGGCAAGAGTAAGCTCTTCTACGCTGTACCTGTATTAAAATTGATTATACCATGGCATAAGCATATGCTCACGACTATATTCCCCGAGGGGGTAGTCAGAGATATTCTGAACCTCAGAACATCCACGTTTCACCAGTAGTACCGAAACTCTGTCCAGTGTGACGGGGGGTGAGCCCATCGCCACTTATAAAGGACAGTGGGTACAATACATGCCTCGAAATTGAAGCACTCAATATTTGGTTTCGAATATTATACCATGGCTCTATCTAAATATTTAAAAAAAATTTTTTAAAAAAGAAGATGTAGTCGTGCTTCCTCTACTTTATTATTTCAAAGTCACAAGAGTCCATATTTCACTTATATTTCACAATTAACGTCTACAAAATGTACATACAGAACAAAATACCTTTTGAACTCCAAAAGACTCGAGCTAAGTTGATTTATCTCGTAAAATACTTGTTAATACTCAACCCCTGGGAGTTTTAGAAGTCTGGCTTCCCATCCGGATTCCTTCTACAATTTATACCACGATCATTTTACTAAACCAGTTAAGAATGACACCTTTAGTCCTAAACATTTGTAGCGAATCCTTCAGCGTTGTTGTTTGTAAGAGAATCAGGAGAGTTCTAAATAAGCAAGTTGTCGGATTAGTTGGTCGATTAGTTGGTGGATTTTGCTTGCTGAAAGTGGGTTTGTGGGGGTAAATGGGCGACTGAGAAGCATCTAAGGACAAAACTTGTTTACACTACTTACAGAATTAAATCACTCCACTCAATATTTGTTTTCGAGTGGTCCGGTAACTTTTTGGTTTGTTTGCATTATGTGTTGGTTACATTATTTTGTAAAACGCTATGTGAACGCAGATTAATAACTGAAACATGAAACGATTTTCAATGAAAAGGTGAGTAGATTTTATTTAATTACCTGCAGATTTACTAGTTTCTTATTTATCTAAGTCAGATTTTTTTTAAATGTTACCCATTGGTTTGTAGAATTGTTATACTTACAGCTCTTTATATGTTTTTTTTTAAACATTCCCAATTTTCAGGGTTGGTTCAGACCATTAAACTGAACAACTTTTACTACTGGAGCAAAAGTTTAATCACAAAAAATCTTCTGTTCCATACTAAACTGTAATGCCTTGCCTACTCGACGTAAATGTATGAAACAACTCTTTTTTTCGATTTGAGGTTTACTCCCATAGTAAAAGTTGTTCAGTTTGATGGTCTGACTGAACAACCCCTCAAATTTTGGAAAGTTTTTACAAAATCACCTAGAATAAATATTATCTAATATCATTTTTTTTACTTTAAATCAATAGTACTCAAACTAAAAAGTTCCAAAAAAAATCATCAAGTACCTAACAGTACCGTGATGAAAAACCCGGTTTCATAACCGCAAGTAAGTAGGTACGTACGCACACTGAAGCAATTTAAAACTGGAACGAACACGAGCGCAATACAACCTAACTACCAAGTTATTAAAGAACCAACAAACTTTTAATTCGAACTTGCGGTCCCGACAACAATGCAGCAAAGTTAATCACGGCCGCGGGGTGCGGGACGCCGCCAATCTTCCTCACATTGCAGTACAAAACCGTACTTCTTTGTAAGAACACCTCGCAAACTTTGTTCCAAGTAAACTCGTGAAACTGGCCGCGTGAGTCTTGCTCTTGCCCCTCGTAGAATCCTAGTCCGCCACGCTCGTCGCTCCCTAAATCGCTCATAGACTTTCCCCGCACCCCCGATCGGCAACGATCCGCCTCCGACAAACAAACGGACAAGTTTTAATGTTTTGCTCACAAAGTGTATGATTAAACGCGGAGAGCGGCGGAGAGAGTCGGCCGTAAGTTATTGATTTTCCCCGACCGAACCCCCGTCGACTACGCGGCTCGCGGGCCGGTAAGGGAGCTCTACGCGACTCTAGCACTTCTCAACTCGCTTCACACTCGAGTAAAACTACTTTTATAAATATTTTATTTATCAAACATACTTTTTGTCGCATTTAAAAAAGTTTTCATTCAAAAAACTAACTCGTAGGAAGTTTTTTGGTTGAGTTATTATGAGAAAAGTTAGGGGTGGCTGCGCAGCAGTACCGCGGGCGGCAGGAGTCGCGCACCCTACAACTTCACGTCGCTCTACGTTCCGAAGTTAACGCAAAGTTCCGCCATTTTGGAACATGCTCACAACCCACTTGTTTTATAAAGAAACTTTTTATTAATTCCTGTGGGCCGCGGAGTGTCAGTAAGATGTTTTGAGGTTATGCTGAAAGACGATAGACGTTATTCTGACAAGGATCTGATGTCTTAGTGTTACAGTGACTGTGTATTGGTTCCAGCTGAGTGTTTATGCCGATCTTAGGGATTGTTTTGAAGTGTAAAATGAGTGACGTTTCCCGGATGATGCTCTCGTGATTTGTGTTTACTTCCCAAGAGTGAGGAGAACGCTTCGAACACTTTGTGACCTTGCCTATGGCCCGGGAACAAAGATAAAACACAGGTGACTAGTAAACAACTTACTTTCACTAGTTTACGTTAAGGTTAAAAAGTTATGTTAGCGAAAAGTTTTAGTCAAAAGTATTTACGAGTAACTACTTGTGTCGGTCGTGTAGTACCTATATCGTAATTTGAAGTATCGTTTAGGTCTATAAATCAAACTGTAGCTAATCGACAACATTTTCTTTCGATTTGACAGGTAAATAAGTTATGTTTCTATCAAAATAGAAATGATATTCATTCTTTAGGGTGATTTATGTTATTATAAGACTTGTAAATGAAAAAGATTAGGAATGAAGAAGATATTAATTTATTATTTCTGTAATATAATTTAGTCTTGTAAAATTATTTTACACTGAAATAATATTCTCAGAATCGAACAAATTAAGGGAATGGCATAAGCCGTAAAGATTCGTGGAAAGTTAATTTTTGAATAATTTTAATAAAAGATGTAACCTTGTAGTAGCGTTTAGAGGTAATCGATATTATTTTAGTCAATTATTCTTCTTCTTATGTCTAGTTGTATTACACTATTAGATTGCATGTTATTATTTCATGTATTTCGTAAAAAAATGTTGGCTACATTAATTACAATATTTTCTAACAAACAAGTTTAGATAACAAATTGTTTGTCTTAACGGTAAAGTCTGAATTGAGTTCAACAAAACTTTGGTAATAATATACTGAGCGATGGTAGTTCTATCCGTTCTATAATGGTATCAGAATAGTTAGCTATTTGTTCGCTACACGCTAAATCTACCCTTGTTAACTAACTAATAAGGTTCAGATTAGAGTGTACTGTGAATACAATGCTGTCTATTTCATTGTACAACATAATGTAGGTATCAAAGGAACTATAAGCTTTATTCCAAGATAACGTCACGATAAACAAAGGAAACAATCTGTAACAACACACTTTATACAATTTCGTCGCGCAAATGTCATAAATAAGGTAAGAATCCTACGATATTGGATCGTTTTATTGAGGACGCTATTACAAAGTCATTTCAGCAACCGGCCCCAGTCTCAGTCCATTGTAGAAGGAAAATCTTTCTACAGTCACGGCTCTCGATGGGATAACGCTGACGGCTCTCAAACGAACAAGGTCCCACGTGCACGCCGACCTTCAAACAACTGTTAACCCAATTCTCAACAGCTCAAAGCTCAATTTCCTACAACAACCAAGAAAGCTATGAAACTTTGTTAAATAACTTTTCAGATAACTTGAACTTCGTGTATTTGCACAAAGTTGTAAGCGGAACTCTACCGCGGGCTAATTCAATCTGTGCTCGCTTGTAATAAATGTTGTTTTTGCGTAATACCCATCGGGAAGTTAGTTTGTACTGGTAAGATGGAAGTTGTGGACTTCACGAAGCAAAACGCGAACTTTTGTAGAACATTTCAGTGTAGTTAGTACAATGTTATAATGGAAATAAGCACTTCAAAATGGCGTCGTCTGCAGCTTTGTTATATTAGGTAGATATCGATTGAGTGATGATTCTGGGAAATCTAAGTTATTACAAGTTTGTGTCTATACATGTATTCTACATCGTTGTCAAGTCATCATAATACAAGTCCAGGCTAGATTCTGGTACTTTAAATGTGACTAGATAATTCGTGTAACAATGTCCAAGATATTTATTAATTTATTATTCAAGTTTAGGGGTACCTGCGTCGTCACGCATCATGCTCCGTACTTAACTTACCTTAACGTTACTATAATTTAAGTCAATAACACTTAACTTATTGTGTATGTATATATGTAATGTATTGCTCCTGACCGATTTAGTGAGTAGGTAAAGTAGGATACCTATTACCTATTTACGCAAAAATTATGCTGTCGAACTAAGAAGCTAACGTAATAAAATTGTTTCTCATTTATAGCCCTGTGCGAGATTTTTTTTTCTATTGATGTAGAAGATAACCGTTTCATATTTTATGAAAGCTTCGCATTGGTACCCTTTAGTTTGTATAGAACATTATGTAGGTATAACGATAACTCTTAAATAAAGCCTGCCTAATAGATTATCTTATAAGACGAGTTGTCTTGAATGTAGGAGAAATTTTATGTTCAAAGCATGATACATAGTGCTTAGGGAAAAGGGTTCAGTTTTGAACTAAAACGTTCAATAATTAAGCCAATCAATTAGTTACATAAGGCAAGAAAATCTATCATTTATTTATGCAACATAATAATTTAAATAGAATCAGTTATTTATGCAACATACTAATTTAAATGCAATCTGTTAACAAATCTCTCTGGCTCGCTTTATCCAGATTTTCTTTTCGACATATCGGTTTTCAGTAACATTTAATTGAGAGAACAGTGAGGTGGTGTTCATATCGAACCATTCACTTATGTGAAATATGATTGCCAGAGGTTTAAATAAAACTGAACATAACCTAGCTAATTTAAGCATACACGGTGTAAGTGACAGCCTAGCAAATACTGAAACGGAGAAATCGGATCATCAAACTGAACAACTGTCAATATGGAGCCTACCTCAGGAAACGCACAAAAAAATCAGCTGTCCCATACAAAACTGCTGTACCTACCTGACTCAAACGTATGAGACAGCTGTTTTTTTTTTAGGTATGTTCCATAGTAAAAGTTGTTCAGTTTGATGGTCTGAGTTCACACCCTGTATAGGATACAAATAATACGTCAACATGCACGGAGTCGCACGCAAAATCTAGTTCGAATCATATTTATGTATTCATTCTGCGAGTTATGGAATGACCCACTATTCGTGAAAATACATGATATGTGCGACTTTGGCACAGTGCCTGCAATATTTATGTTGTTGTATTATGCTACATGGAACGAAGACTGAAGTAACAACAAACGTAACAAACTTCACGTTATCAGAAAGAGTTTGCATACATCTCCTAGAAAGGATGTGAAGTATGGTATGGAACCTTGAAGCAAGTAGTTTTGGATATATAGTTATATTTGGAGAAATATTTAAGGGCTTTAACCCTTTGACTTTTATATGTGGACTGGTTACGCGTGTAATTCTACTAACAAACATTTCTGCCACTTTTTGCGAGGGGCGAGGTAACATGAAATCCGCAACTTTGGATTTTATTCCCCACAACTTTAGATTCTAATTTTGAATGTTAAAAATCATGAAAAGTAGTCTCGTGTGAACCCCAAACGTTCTAAGTTCGAAGTTATTATTTCGCAATTATAGGCTGTCTCGTTTAGTGATAAGGTGTAAAATTGAATTTAAATGCACACGATCAATTATGCTTATACCGTGGCGGAGGGGAAATGCTACCGCAAGGCTAGTCCTTATAATAATTAGTCAAAGCTTTAACCTGTTCAATAAAGTCCGTATAGGCCACAGCCGTAGATCTTACAGGACATAGAGGGTGAACCTTATACATACTTTAAGGGGTGAACCAAATCAATTCGTTGTGACTGTTCAGAAAGTCAATGAGTGTCCACTCAAGAAGTAAATTGGGAAAAGCATTATAGGTTCATCATCATCAGCATATATACGTCCCACTGCAGGGCACAGACCTACCGGGCGCGTAAGGGTTTGTACGGCCGCGGAGTCAGTCCACCACGCGTTTCCAATGCGAATTTATGGTCTACACATAGGTACGCATCAGAATCTCATCTATTTCTTCATTAAAGGTTAATATTTATGTTTATGTCATGTTATGGCATGCACGCCATACGATAAATTATTCTATTAAAAATGTTTACGAGAGAAGAATACATTTTGTAATATCGTTATTACGACAGTATAACAAGATAGTGAAATGAGCCTTATTCACTAAATAAACGAAGAAGAAATATCTAGAAGCAGAACATTAAATAATGATACAGTGATTTAATTATGTACGTTATTCAAACACGATATTCAGCATTTAGTTACTTAGTTGCTGAATCAGAAACCCTAATAACTGTCTACACTCAAAACGTCCTAACAACTGTTATTAAACTCAAGCAAAACGCACATTTAGTCCGACGAGTTAAGTAACAAAATTGCTCGCACAATAGTTTCTCTAGGACGATACGTTTTCAAAAGATATCCTTCGATACTTTTTACTGGGTTTGAACAATAAAATTGGCTTCGACTGTCTTTTATACGTGACTTACAGATATTATGTAAACAGACCGCCTTCGATTTTATTGGACAATATTTCTTGAATAGAACAAGAATTGTGAAGTCACAATAGAAGGTCGAAGTTGAACTTAAGTTTTGTAGAAACTTGGCTCATTATTGACGGAAATAGGTCTGTAAGTTCATTGTGTTTGTATAGCCTATAAATATTGTGCAATAGACACAGTAGGAAGAAAAGAAAAGTATAAATAATGTTTACACCTAAGTCTATGACTGTTTTCTCTTTCGGGGTGGTCAGAAACTTTACTACTACTTAACACCTTTAATACTTTAGGGGGTACTTAAGACCATCAAACTGAACGACTTTTACAAGGGGACCAATATTAAAAACATTATTTGTTGTACCATAGAAAATCTCAATGGCTACTCGATTCAAATGTATGGAACAGTTGATTTCTTTCTCGAGATTTCAATGTAGTTCCCATAGTGAAAGTTGTTCAGTTCGATGGTCTGAAGAACCCCTTTAAGTATTTAACGCATTTAAGTTTACACCGTGTACTTGTCTGAAATAATTATATAGATGTACCAACAACAAACCATACTTTTAACTTCTTCATAAGTCAGTCCAAACGACCAGACTATCTGATATCGTAATAAATTCCAACATCAATGGAAAGTTTATCGACTTTATGTTAGGGACTCCAAGTTTATCCCATTTTATACTTAGATCGACAAACATACACCGTATACACTACTACCTTCCCGACCGAGACTGATATTCACAAGCTTTTCTAAACCTTATTTTAATAGCAGCAAAAGCTATACTTCTATAAATCTCACCCCAGCGTCGACGTTCATAGACATCAATTCAACCATCAAAAATTAATTTTATGTCGGAGAGCAGAGAGTTTGTTTTCAACTGAAGAAAATTTTCTTCTTTGAAAATAAATCCGTACCCAACTTTGTTATTGTATTAATGAATATAAATTAAGGTAAATGTAAGACTCTTACAAATTTACATTGTAATAATAAACTTCCATGAAGATTTTCGTGTTAAACTATAATTACGGCTAAAAACAAAAACTTGTCCAATATACCTACTTCTTGAATAATGTATGCTGAAATACAGTGCCAAGTAAAAAAATACAATTTCGTTTTTAGAATGTGGGAAGTAAAATCTTCGTAGAAAATAAAATTGCTCAAGATGGTATGCCGTACAAATGTATGGTGATAACATAGATATCTTATACGGGGTGTTACAAAATAACAAATTTAAAACTTTTTAGGGGATTGTTTAGACCATCAAACTGAACAACTTTTACTATGGGAACAACATCGAAATCGCAAAAAAAAAACACATGTCCCATACATTTAGCTCGAGTAGATTTGTAGTTTAGTATGGAACATCTGATTTTTTTTTTTCGCAGATAAATTTATTATAAGGTGATTACTATAACTGTTGTAGTATGTAAAATAGTTCCTTGTTGACTACGGAACTAGTGTTGCCAGGAGATCGGCTTTAGCCGGACATGTTTGACTTTATACGGTCCTGTCTGGCAAAATATTATTTACAAGCACGGATTTTTGTCATTGAAATTGCAGGAACTGTCTAACTAGATTCTCACGCAATTACGCAGCGAGAGTGAAGTAGGCCACATAAAATGTAGCAAATCGCGCTGCTCTACCGATTTTGATGATATTTATAGGGTACGGTATGTAATGTACCTATGTAAGGGACCACAGAAGGAATATTCGGCAAGGACCGCACTCAAGTCCGACTATGGTTCTCCGTTTGTCCGGCCTTTCAATAGCTCTGTCCGGCCTTGCGGAAAAATCACCTGGCCACCCTATACGGAACCTCAAAAAAAAGATTGTAGTTACGCATATTAATTTGTTACGAAAGTAATACTCCACAAACACTGTTTTGATGTATAGTCAACAACAAAAGTAGGTAAATGATGACGAGAGTAACTTTCAAAATTAAAATTTTCTGATTATTATATTCGTGTTAGTAATTTTATTGCTAACTTTAGTGAAGTTCATTAAACGCTCTTTCACGATGCATTTTTGTAAAATATTTATTTTTTCATGATTCATTTCAGTTTGCATTTCGCTAAAGTTCATTCACTTTTGCTGTTGACTGTACGATAGGCAAAGGACAAGGAAATACGAGTTTGCTATCGTATCGCTATCGCATCGAATGCGAAAATTACAATCGAAACAATTATAAATAAAATAAAACTTTGCTACGTATGTTTTTAATCTTAAAACCTGTTCATAAATAAGATATATAAAAAACCCGACTGCATAAAAAACCTATTAACTGAAAATATAAAAATAAGCTCTATAATCACTAATATGTCAATCTGTAATCAGCTATAACAGCTTTATTTGAACTAAGATAATTTTAATGTTATTAGGTAGGTACTGTAGGCGGAGACAAAACATCTCCTTCTGGCGCAGTCGGGTAAAAACAAGAAAAACATACCGCATAAACGCATCAAGCATAGGTAGAATTATATATTGGATAATTTACAAATCATCTGGACTATCAGCAACGTAAACAAGTAGGCAAGTATTTTATATCCATTTGTACCTTACTTCTTCGTGATAAAGTTCACATTAAATTGACTCTGCGGCTGCTACTGTAAACAAATACTGCGCAATGAATGTTTTTTATGCTTCCTAAGGGATAACTAAATGTCGCAGTTTTACGACAAAGAACTCTATAATGTAGGAACTGAATTCCTTTTTGAGAAATCGCTCATTTGAAACAACAATTAAATAGCTAAAAGTTTTGTAGTGATAATTAAGTACGTATTGATGAATTTCACTGGCCTATAAGATAGTTAGTACTCTGTGCTATAAGTAATAAAAAAAAATTGTCTGTATAAGATGTCTCATAATATTTCGAAATTTTCATTTGTTTTTCTTTTTTTTTCATTTAAAAACGGCAATCTAGATTGTAGAGACTATGATTGGAATAAAAAAAATTTGTGGGACATTGCCTAAGATTTTATTTGTGATAGTAATATAATATTTATATTTTAATTATTTATGAATGTGATTCGATTTGGAGCAAGGTTCAGAAAGTCACTACTTGGTAAAACCTCATTACGGTCTCATATCATTACAACTTTATTCCATCCCACCGACCGGCTCAAAATTGTGTATGCAGACAGGAAACTTATTATGTAGGTACATATATCAGTCACATTTTTAGGATTCCGTGCCCAAAGGGTGAAAACGGGACCCTATAACTAAGTTACAACGATGTCCGTCCGTCTGTCCGTCCTTCCGTCCGTCCGTCTGTCTGTCCTTCCTATTAAGGGCTGTAACTTTTGAACCGTTATAGCTAGACAGTTGAAATTTTGACAGAATGTGTGTTATTATGGCAAATTTTCAAAAAATATAACAAACATGTCAAAAAATAAAAAAAATAAGGGGGTCCTCACACAAGAAAATAGTTGATTTTTCTTCTCGCTCTATCGTAAAAACGGTCATACATATACAAGCGTTAAACTTGGTGTGATTATAGAGCAAACTCTACAGTATAACAACAAGTAATAAAAACCAGCCAAGTGTGAGTCGGTCTCGCGCTAAAGGTCCCGGAGAAAACAAAACTTTTTAAGTTAATATGTTGTGTGGTGGTGTAGTACGGAACGCTCGGTGCGCGAGTAGTCCGACACGCACTTGAACATTTTTCAAATAAAGCCTATTTGAAAAATGTTTTTGTATGTACTGTTCACATCAGACATAATTACTAATTCAGGACATAGTTCTTGACTTGACTCATTGATTTCTATACATTCGATCAACATTCTCAGCTATTATAAATCTCAGACAGTTTTTTGATATTTGCTTTTTGGTGTTCAATTGTCTACCGATGCACTGCAATAGCACTTAGGTTATTTGACGTGGTCTCATCAATATCATCATCATCACCATAATATACTTACAGGGAGTAAACTTAAAAGCGTTACACACTTAACAGGGTACTTCTAACCATCAAACTGAACAACTTTTACTATGGGACTAACTTTGAAATCAGCTGTTTCATACAATTTGATCGAGTTTATTTCTTCACGATTTTAAAGTTGGTCCCATATTAAAAGTTCAGTTTGATAGTCTGAAGCACCGCCTTAATTATGTTAACGCAATTAAGTTTACACCCTGTATAACGTCCCACTGTAGAGCCAAGGCGAATCTCATGAATATGGTCAAGGTGACTGTACTCTTAATGGGCGTTTTACCTCACCTACAATCTCCAGGTGGCCGTATTTTCATGTCCCATTCTCTGCAGATGTTTGTAATTTAACATTATGCAGCCTGCATTGTGTCTCGTAATTTTACGGTAATTACCGGACCTGTTTGCCTTTAAAACCGGTGTTCAGTGGAAGCGTTCATTTGTGAGCATTCGGAAAAACGGTCCACTCTGATCACGGTAAAGGAAACGGATAAGGCGCCAAAGGTGTACTTGACATTGAACCTATGATTAAAAGCGAGCAAATAATTTCTGTACGCCCTCACAGAGGCGCTGGAGACGAGATACCTACCACTGAAATTGTCACCCTTCTAAAGATATGCGGTGGTTAACATTACGATCTACCTCCGTGGTCTAATGGTTAAGAGCAAGAGGTCGTGGGTTTCCGACGGGGGGACACCTAGTGAAATGTAGCATTGCAGGCTGAATCACCTGATTGTTTGAAAAGAAAGACGATTCTGTGGTTCGGATGGCACGTTAAGCCGTTGGTCCCGGCTACTATCTCTGGTGGTAGTAGTTGTTACATTTAAAACCACGTCAGAGGCCGTAAGGCGGTCTGAAAAAAACCATAGAGAAATTACATGTCCCCCGAAAAAATTCTGATACCCGGGCTTGCTGCTCACACGAAAAGAAGAACGTTACGAAACCCGAAGCTCCTTTGGCTGTTGATCCCGGATACTGCCATCAGATTCATTCATTCAGCATTTTTGTTAAGCTACGTCAAAGGCCTGCTAGGGCGGGTGGAATAGTACATTATGATATAAGTGAGCGAAGTTGGTAGTTTTGGGAGCGAAGCCGAGGCGGGATTGCAGCACGAGCCGCAGGCAAGTGCTGTATTATACGAGCCGAGGCTGTAATGACCAACGCTCAAACGTTTCATATTCGTGAAAGAAGTGTTTGCCCTTCTCTCGTAAATGCTTGATTTCTATGGTACGTAAAAATACAATTTTTATTTATTATAATCTAATTGATCTGATCAACTAATTACTTGCACTTTTCTAGTCTTATTTTCATTTTCTCTGCCTCAATGTTGTACTTGCTAAAGTGAATTTCCTCCGTCTATTTAAAAGAAGTTGTAAAAGTACTTCAAAGTGCAAAAGAAAACTTACAACTTCTTTTCACATTGTTCGCTAAGCCATTCAGTATTTCTTACATCATTTCGATAAAATGAAAGCGTTATATTACATTAGTAGAAATGACCCGCTTACTCTCATGTTTATATTTAAGAGAACGCCTATGCCCTGCAGTGGGATGGATACCGAGTATCCATAATGATGATGAGAATAGATGGATAACAGAAGTGGGTAGTCATACTTAAAGGGGTGGCGTAAACTATCAAATTGAACAACTTTCACTGACCCAATTTTGAAATCGCGAAAAAGAAATTAACAGTTTTATACAAAAGTATGAAACGGTGATTATTTAGAAATTGATTGCATAGTAAATCAGTTGGATGTTCTAAAGTCTAAACCACCCTTTTTAATATTACTAGCTATTTCTCTTATACTCTATAGGTAAAGGCTAATGATGATTATGCTTCCAGCCTCGCTGCTCTACTACGTGTATTAGTTACCATAGACATAATAAATACTAGTACTACCCGTACAGAAGAATCACTTCGAAAACAGATTTAAATAAATGACGACTCTCTCCGCACAGCAATAAGGTGCAAAGTTATTCGCACCCGTCCTATCGTACAACCTACCACCCGTTACAACGGCGTGCGTGCAAACAAAAATGAACCGAGTCAGACATGAATTTCCTTTACATAGTCTTTCTCTTTCATTCTTTCACGTGCTGGCAGCGTGACATCGCTAGGGTTTTCAAGTCTCGCATTGACTACTCACAAAATAGCGGCAAGTCTAATTTAACCAAGAAGTTTACACGGTATACCTAACCTGTTGCCAGTCACCCCTCGGTGGGGATCGGCCGTCAAGCGTATCTGAGCTGTGGAGTGAGACCCATAGATTCAGTCTCTGTAACATTTCTTTAGCCTCCTTAACATTAATAATTATTTTCATGCATCCTCTCAGGTTTCAGATAACATCAACAAATAACTATGATTAGAGAATGGGTCGATGTATCAGTTACTCTAACCTGTAGACCTTATCGCCATTTTAAAAGTTCTTCAGTTTGATGGTAGACCATCAGTATACGCGGTCTCAGTAAGGATTAGGCTTAACAAACTAAACTTTTCAATTACTTCTTTAATTTGCAAAGGAAATTATGACGTTTCTTCGGATCACGTCGGTTACGTCTTTTTATCGGAACCTCCACCTTAGACCCTAACGTCCATTTCGCGGATTCGTCCATTTCTCTGAATGCTCATTTCCCCGAATGTCCATTTCCCCGAATGTCGATTCCCTCGAACGTCCATTTCCTTGCCCTTCCATTTTTCCGAACCTCCATTTCCTTTTACGGACATTCTAGATGCGAACATAGAATAATGGAAAATGCTCTCACTACTACATTAATTAGCCTATAATCCTCCTATAGACTAGAGCGTCGGTGGCGCGTTGCGGAGAGCTATGAAAACTCAATCTTGAGGTACAGGTTCGAATCCCCACGGATGAAACGCAATGTACCAATGAGTTTTTCTAACTTATGTACGTAATACCGACTGCTCTCAAACGGTGAAGGAAAACAACGTGATGAAACCTGCATACGCTGAAGAAGAATTCCGATGCCAATTCGCATTGGGTACGCGTGGTGGACTAACGCATATACACTTTCCCTGAGGGTAGGCCTGTGCCCTGCAGTGGGACTTATTTAGGAAGTGATGATGATGATGCGGTCCTAGATTAGCCTCTCCTAGTGTCAACGGGACCCCTCAATGATTATCTTTCATGATATTAGGTATTATAGCTTTTCTTATCTTCTTTATATTGGGAAAATCATTTAACAACTATGTATAAGGTAATAAACCAAATTTCTACCCTCATTATAATCGTTGTTAAGGAAACTTTGCACATAAACTAGTACGGTATTATGATCTTCTGCAGTAATAGGAAAATGCACCCACTCCTTTCCAGGAACTCTCTGTGTTTTTCAGGTATGAAAATAGTAGCATTATTATGTTTTTATTGTGAAGTTATATTTAAAAATGTATATCCTACAGCCTAAAAGTACATTCAAACTTCGCTTTTCTAATTTTAACATTTTAATTGGTATATATTACCTTAACTATTGTGTATGTGTGTGTATAAAACTGTAACAGAAGTGTGTCTGTATATTGAAGATATTTACATAAAAAAGATTAAGATATGGTTTTTAGGTTTCCCGGACTCCAAATCAACCTTTTTTAGAATTTTTGTCTGTCTGTTTGTTTGTTTGTAACAGCATCACGCAAAAACTACGAATCCGATTTTGATGAAACTTTTTTTGTTTGATAGCTTATGATCTGACTTAAAATCTGGTATATAATTTGTACGGACGAAGTCGCGGGTGAACTCAAGTGGAATGTAAAACTGAGAAGAATAAGCACGAATACCGACAGCATTTAAATCCTTCCGAAGTATTTTAAAGCTAAATAATATGTTGGTAGTTGTTTTGTGCAAGACTTTCTAAAAAAGTTGGGAACTTGATAAAAATGGCACGTGTAAGGTAGAGCATCTTCATAACTTTCCTTTAAAATTATGCTGCCACTTTTGCATATTTTTCACTGTATTTCCTTATACCAATTTCTGTAGAAAAACACGTTCTAAAAATATAGTTCGTACATTTTACAAGAACAACAGGCTTGCATTTTTTTACCCGACTGGGCCAGAAGGAGGGTTATGTTTTTCGAGCATATAAAGGTATAATATGTATATAAGTACGTATGTATGTTTGTATGTCTATTTCTTTTGCACGCCCTACAGCCTAAACGGCTTGATGCATTTTAACGTATGAGGTGTCTTTAGATTTGTAAAAATTTTGATAGTGACATAGGGTATTATTATTCCAAGATGGCGTCTACGAATTAAAAAAGAGAAGGGCTACATATTTTTTTTTTTGAAATAAAAGAACAATATGGGTATCAAAAGAAGTGAATAGCAGATTCCAAAAATATTTATATTATACAACTTTTATGCTACCATTTTGGCACAAGAGTAAAAAGTATAAGACAAACTTAATTATTAAGAAAAACAAGAAACCCGACTGCATGAAAAAATTATTAACTGAAAAGTGAAAAACAAGCTCTATAGTAATTAAATCAGCTACACCAACTTTGTTTGTGCAAACATAATTTGCGGGGACAAATCAATAACAAAAATTAGGTAGGTTTTGTAACTTTTCTTTGCGATACCTACCTAATAACATTCAAATTATGTTTGCACAAACAAAGCTAGTACATACATACGTACATACATATTCTCACGCCTGTCTCCCACTGGGGTAGGCAGAGATAACGGAACGGCACCTGCTACGATCCTGACAAACCTCTCTAGCTTCCTCCACATTCATTAGTGGTTTCGGGTAGATCTGACCTGGCCCCTTTTTTTGTTAGTATAGCTGATTAATTATTATAGAGCTTGTTTTTCTGTTTTCAGTTTAACATTTTTTTAATTCTTCTAAGGGTGCCTGTCCACTGAAGCGGAGCGAGGCTGTGGAGCGGAGAAACGAGGGAATTTTGGCCAATGGGATTGCATAAAATCTCGGAGTGGAGATTTTATGCAATCCCATTGGCCAACATTGGTTTCTCCGCTCTGCACCCTTGCTCCGCTTCAGTGGACAGGCAGACTAATGGTCTGGGCTTTAACCGCTGATCTTCTATCGTCTGCTTAGATCCATAGCCTAATAATGTTTGTATTTACAGAATGTCTCGCAAGTCCCGCCAGGGCCAGGGGTACAGCATACGTCACCTGCTCCAGTTGCCGAATGCCCCCCGCAGCCCGCCCGCCGCCGCACCGCACCCCCCCGCGCCCTGCATCAAGGTTAGTGCACTTGTTCAAATTTACCTTGTACGGACATCTGTTGGAGAGAACAGAAAGGTCACTTCGTTTATAATAGTTACACACGACCAGTGTATCTCATGAGACATAAGCTGTCGCGCATTGACATGAGGCGCATTTTAGTTTGTCACTTCGAAAATAGAAAAAGCGCGTGAAATCAGGGGAGTGCGGTATCTGTTACAGTAGTAACTGTTGAATTGAAAATTGAATAATCTGTAACGAGACCATACAAAATAGTCTACAACCCTAAAGTATGTAGTACTAGATACTCTGTACTGTGCCTAAAGTTTAAATTTATGGTTTGAATTTGAATCTAGAACAATTCAAATTACTCGGTACTACTGGTGAAACGTGGATTTTCTGAGGTTTCACAATATCTCTGACTACCCCCTCGGGGATTATGGTCGTGAGCATATACTTATGCTTCAGTGATATTTTCATTAGCTGGGAAGTTTTGTCAAAATTTATAGACCACTTTCTTGGCCGACTGTACATTCCTAGTATTTATCTTGCGGTAAAGACCTGAATCCAACTAATTAATTAGGTACCAAGAAGATTTTTTATATTCCTTTGCAGCTTGGTCTGGTCACAAGTAAGTACAGTAGTACCAGGTTTATAAGTTTCCCTGATGTACCTACGCAGTTGGCAAATTTTAATAACGCGCGAGATTATATTGACCAATCAGGATGTGCCACCTTCATTCCCTTGCCACGATTGGCTAAAAATTTTCGCGCTCTTTTCACTGCTTTTCGACTTTGCACCCTTTGATAACTAAATGAATTCGGGTTTTGTTGGGGTCGCGCAAACGAAGATTAACGAGGTTAATATATAATAATAAAAGGATAATATTATAAAAATCAAAATAATTTCTGAAATCTTAAACTATCATGCATTCTTACAACATAAATTACAATCATTGATGGTTGACCTTAAAGACAATAAAGTAACGTTGTCCAATGAATATTAATGAAAACCTTAATACTTACAATTCAGAGTTATTGTATGTTTTGGAGTTGACGTTCTATACTGCATATGTATTGTGTGCTATTATTTTAAAGTTTAACGTGACCATTATGCAAAGAAAATTGCAGGCAGATTATGTTGGCTTTGCATTTTAAGCTCTATACTAAACATATGTGGGTAATTTTTTGATTGTCGCAAATGGTTAACTCTTTACTTCAAGGTTTTTGTTTTTAACTGGTTTCGGAAGTTCGGTAATTAATATATAAGTAATTGTTTTATGCATGCTAGACGTAATATCATAATAGGTTATCGTGGTATGTGATGCGCAGACGAGTGTCTTTTTAGTAGCTCGTCTTGTCGGTAGTCTGTGGTAGGAGCGGTAGGCCGAAGAAAAGATGGATGGATTGTGTGAAGGATGAGATGTGTAATAAAACCGGACAAGTGCGAGTCGGGCTACACGTGCACCGAGGGTTCCGTACCACGATACCAACATATTAACTTACAAAAATATTTTGTTTTCTCCGGGACCTTTAGCGCGAGACCGACTCATACTTGGCCGGTTTCGATTATTTGGAATTTGGAATTTTTGTCAGTTTTATTATTTGTTAGGGAATCCGCGTAGAAGAGTTTTGGGAAAACATTTGCCTAGCTGTAGGACTGACGGTGCAGGTTAAAATAATTGATTAAATATTTGTAAAAATTTATATGTTTTAAACTATTACTGCTAGTTGCACGTACTTTCATTAAAGTTAATCCTCCATTAAATCTCTTACTGTCACTTTTTGTCTTGTTGAAGTAGTAAAAGCTAGCAAGAGATATAATCGTTGACCTCTTATATAAGACATCAATGGATATAATGGAGGATTAACTTTAATGAACTTACGTGCAACTGATCGTAAGTTCCTGTTTGACGCACAGCATAAAGTGGCGCCATTTGTTAGTGAAAATTATAAAAATGTTACTTACTCGTAAATATCATAAACTCATACTATTTATTCTTATGTCGAAGGTACTCCACGAAAGACTCTACGATTTAAAACAAATGCTCTTTGTAATTATTTAAAAACTAAGAGCGCGAAAAATTAAACCCTCTTAAAATAGACTTTAGCACATTGTTTACAAGGTTTATTATTGTGTACAAAGATGGAGTTGCTAGCGTATAAGGAGGGAAGGGCATCGAAACGAACCACTTTTAGTCAAGTTACGTTTCATTCAACCCTCCTCGGAGGGTAGCTTCTTTGAGAGCACTCTAAAGCTTGCGAGTTCTTACTGTATCAAATAGATGGCGCTGTTTGCAATAATACATAATATTAAACATAATGTTGATTTATCACTACATATTTTTTTGTAAAATATTCTAATTGCAAGGTGTAAGAAAACACGCTAGTAATATTTAAATGGATAGTTTTAACTAATGTTTTTGAACCTTATATTGAATGCGTAACCCCACGTTCTAAACTTTAGAAAAACATTTACTGTGAATACAAAGTAGACAAAAACTTTGAAAAAAATTGCTGTCCTTTAGCTTTTAGCAAGTAGTTGTTTTGATGGTCTAATCCAAACCATCCCGTTAAATACTACTAGAGTGTTTTGTTACACGCACCCTGTACATAATTCGGTATTTCAAGTTTTTTTTGGAGATATTTGTCTCAATAAAAATATGTTCTATGTCAAAGAATTAAAAATGAAAGGATTACAGATTTATTTTAATAAAATAACGTCGTTTTTAGGTCCGTCCAGTGACGTCATTGGAAAACCTGTAAACTCCTTGGTAAACTTAAAATCAACATAAAATAACTGGCCATTAAGAAAAAAAATACATTCACAATGACAGATTTTGACATTTGATGTTGCCGTTTCTGTTTCCAGCATACCTAAAGTTAGAAAGAGAAAGCAGGTGATTGATATTTCTTAAAAATAAGTAAAGATTTTTCTCCACTTTTGCCATTTACAAATAACAGTTAAAAATTCAATTTGTATTGATACTAATTGAAGACGATGAATTGCAAAGAAAATGAAATTAGTTTCTTAAAATTATGTCTTGTCTATCTGTAAAAAATATAAAATAAAGACCAAAAAAAAAACTTGACATACCGAATTGACATGATGACATTTTGTATTTAAATAACGTTTTCCTTTCCATGTTTATTTATACTCCATTCAAAATAGCAACGAAATTTTAAGGCTATTTTGCATTACAGAAACAGAGATTTGAAACACTTCCTCTTACTTATTCTTAGAACAGCTTTAGTAACGTCCAAAATATGTCGGATAGTATATGTATCCAATACATTAATTACATTTGGTAATCAGAATTGGCCAGACAGCTAAATAGGAATCGGAAATCTCGTCGTCCTTATTTGGAATGAAATATAGATAGGTGTCATCGACAAAAAAATTGCCTAGTGGAGATCGGATGCCCAGGAACCTAGTACCTGTTTTCTGAACTAGCAATAAACGCGGTGATCTTCGGAAATATTATAAAATAAATGGGGATTGAAGGTTAATATGTTTTCTACCTCTAAGTCTTAATAATACAATTTCATGTACATCGAAATAAATAATATATAGTGGACAGCAAATAAAACCCTATTGAAGCAACACATAACGTTAGAATTCAACAAAATTCCTACCAGAAAATCAATTTAGTTCACGTTAGTTAGCGTCCGTCCCCCTTTCCCTTGCAGCATTCTTCTGGAACTATTGGCTCAGGTTTAGTATTTATTTACAAAGCAAATCTACTATTTATTTATTGGCGATCGCTTTGATCGCCGAATGACCGTACAAACATTAGGATTGGCGTTTGGGGTTAAAGAATAATATGGATGTGATGATAAAAACTTAAAACTTAACAAGTTTTTGAGTAAAATTCATATACTTTGTTAATTCTACACTAAGGTTGTAAAAAAGGTTTTTTTTTTGTTTGTTTGTACGGAGGCGTAATTTCTTGAACTATGGAACCGATTCTAATCGTTTTTCTTAATTCATTCATTATAGAAAGCTAAGTAATATTAGGCTACATAAATCACTTGTCATCTCAAAAATTACTCAAATGGTAAAACAATCTATAGGGATTGAGGTAAAGGTAACAAACTCAAAATACGAATTGAAATGAATACATATTAACTTGGGTAAGTCTTTTATTAACTTGTTTCATCTAAAAGTAGAAAGTATGAGAAAACTTTAAATAATTTTAAAAACTCGTCCTTCAAGCCTAATTATGCAATCAATTTCAAAATTGATCCCATCAAACATTAATTTTCAGCTAGTGTTTGTTGAGTTACCTCATAATACCTATTATTTCACAGCGCATCCATATTTACCTTACGTTAAGAAAAAAGGGTTTCTTTCCCCGTGAAGTCGGACACTGTGACGTAAACCCTTGTACGGCCGCTTGCTCACATTTGTTCGCATTTTCTTACCTTTTATACCACTTACATTTTATTTCTAGTTCTATTTATACTGGGATAGAGTTCAAAATGTCTTGCTATTTTTGTAGGATGAATGTCTCTTTGAGACATCTCTCTTGTGTCCGAGATTGATGGGCTTTTCGTTTCACATTCCCGCTAAAGTTAGTAAATTGGGTTCGAGTAATTTATATTGTGACATCTCTCGATATTTCAAATGTTAATGTCAATATTCTTTTTTGCACCTTGTATTTCTACAAGGGTACAGAACAAAGAAATTATACCTAATAGAGTGAGCCATACCAATTGTAAAGTGTCCAATTTTTTTGACGTTTAGGTTTGAGTGTGTGGTGTCAAGTAGTATGGACAAAAGGCACCAAGTGACAATTATGGCCTTATGTTTACGGTCACTTTTCACACACACTAGCTCAAACAAAATTGGACAGCCGTATAAACAAATATCTACAGTTCCATCTCCTTCTACTATTAAAGGTACGTCATAAGACAAAAGAGACTAACTAGAATCGTAAATTTATGCGGACTCTATGGAGATCCTTCCTCTTAGGTGTAAATTAATTATTTATTTATTTCTATTTCATAGTAAACCAATTGAATTTTTTAATCTCTAAATGCAATTAGTCACAAAAAAATCTTTGATTAGGTTAAATTCAAACAAAAATAAGTTAGGTACTTTATCAAAAGTTCTGATTAAGTACCATATATCACTCAAATGTGTTCATAACAAAGCCTTGAAGAAAGAAAGTGTTGTGATCTAAGTTCTGATCACTTCCTAGTAGCACCAAACCTTTCTACCACTACCAAGGCTAAATCAAACAAAGGGCATTTTTGTATAATAAATAAATCGTTAATCCGGTGAGTGTTAAGTGATTAAGTTGTCGACGGGCGGTCTCTTACACGACGATTTGTTAAACAGTTATAAGCACTGGGTGGTATAGTGATGGGAAAATCATATCGATGATGAACATCGATATTTTTTATTTTAAGGCAATTCATTATCTCTGTATTGACTGTCTCATAAAAAAATACATTGCTTACAATTCTACGCCTACAAATAAAAAAAAAACGATAAAGAAAAAAGATTCTTAGCTTTTTGTATTATAGGCGCTCATGTTAATAGTTCATATAATTAATTACAATAAATAGAAAAATAGACTCCTCCTACTAATAACATTGCATAAGACAACAAGAGACTTTATAAGATGAATCTCAAGATCACCATCATGTTTTGCGTTATTCCACTGTCTTTGCGTTTCGACTTCTATTTTTATGTCTGGATCTCATGTCTTATTTAAATAATAGAATATAATAGAATATATATAATAGAATATAAGAAAATAATAGAATATTGATAGTTACAGTGACGAAATACACCCTCCCTGAGGTCAGGCCTGTACCCTACAATGGTACGTAACGTATATAGGATGATGAACAGAAAAAACACAGTGAGGAATGTTTCATGAGCATTTAGAGTGGGTGCTACGTGATATGCTACGGCGTGCTACGAAGCGTAGCCATAATTTCGTAGTCGTTACTGACATAGGATATTTGCTTGTGCTTGGACTGTGAATTACTAGAAAGTTAAGCTCCAAGTGACGTATTGAATTCACAATATATCGGACGAAAAGGTGCTCGCTGATTGGCTAACCTTTTCACCACGTGAAACGAAATTCGTGAATTATCAACCAAGACAGTCAGTGAAATCATTACTGTAATTTATCGCTTTTTTATATTATTTATTACCAAAGAAATAAATTAATATCTTATCGATACTGATAACTACTTCACATCACTAACCGGAACAAATACTCAGTTGCCGGTGAAAGCCATATTTCTTTCCGTCGGCCACCTCTGCCCTGAGTCCGCGCAATAATTTACCGGCCAACCCCATGTACACCCTAAGGTACTAACCCTTAATCATTGGAAATAAAGTTTATTTTAGAATGATTTTCAGGGAATACATAACTCAATGTAGGTTGGGCGATTGAAACCTTACGTCTAATTGTTATTTATAGAAAGGCTGTAATGGGAAGGAAATTGTGTTGAAATAATTCTGTTTTAAGAAAGCAGTGTTTTGTTTTGGTAGAGATTTCGTATTTATTTGGATTTATTTTGTTAGGTCCTTAAATGAAAATTATAAGATCATAGATATACCCCTTCCAGCATAGGCAGAAACGAAATAACATAATAGGGCGAAGTAAAAAAAACAGATTTGTTGATGTCTACTTACGATTAAATTCAAATTGATATCATAATATTTTCGCATGAACGCACGAGAATTCTCGACCCGAAGTACGATTTTTGAACATTACACAGATAAATCAGCAGTAAAAAGATGCATAATCTCCATAGTAATTTTGACATTTTCTACTGGTGATTTCAACGCATTATTTTTTTAAAAATCGCACTTCAGGAATTGAGAGTTGACAAGAATATTATATATTTTTATAAAACATAATTATTTTTCTTACTTCATTTAAACAAACGGTAGTTTCGCTGGCAAATGAGATCAAAGTGGAGTAGTTTTTAACTTTTAACCATAAATTACACGTAGGTGACGTGGTATGAACAAATCAAATATTATAAGAGAAAGAAAATAATTTTTTAAATTTAAACTGTACCTGGTTCGTCCATATCAAAACTAAGAACTCGTTTTGCAATATTTATTACTAAAACAGTGTTTTTATTTCATTAAACTTTAATCTTTCAAACAAACAAAATCAATTAACTCAAAGCAAACTAGTAAATTGTTACAATCAAAGGTAATGAAACATTATTAATTTAAATAAAACTAAAAACATTTTTTGTTTTTTTTAAATTTCGGAAATAACTTTAACGGATTTGGATGAAATTTTGTATTTGGGTATTGTTTTTCTTATAAATCGGGTTTCATTCCTTATTATTATTTTATGTTACGAATCTAGGACAATACTCGGTCCCGATTCCGATAGTACGATTGGGATTGATAAATTACGAGAAGTTAAAAAAAATTAGGAATCTAACAAGTTTTTATTTCTGATCTACAATATTTTACATACAACCAAAGAGTTTTCATTACATCTAAGAAATACAGAACTGGCAGCTATCTGACAGAATAAATGACGTTATCCAAATCTAGAGCCAAATAGGTACTTCAATTGAAAAAAGTTTTTCTTTTTCAGTTTTGATGGCTTTTGATATTGTTTTCTCAGACATCTTGCCAGGTCACCGACAAAAAAAGAATCAATAAAAAGTTTTTATTCCGAAATCCCAAATAATCCTAATAATGTCTCTTTGGTGCCTATTTTCCAAACAGATTTAAAATATTTAAAAACAACTAGTGTACAACCTGGTTAGAACAAATAACTAGAGTTGTTCCAGGAATTTTCCTGGATTGCTGGTATGAGGAAAATTATATTTGCTTCAGCAAATATCATTTATTCATAGGAAAATAAGAAAATCGGCCCAAAACTAAACAAAAGCAAACGTGACACGCTTGTTTCTTTAGTTAGAGTACTTTGGATTAATTTCTCGAATTCTCTAGTTTTTAAGAAATATTTTCTCATCTCGACTAAGGCCAGATATCTAGAGAATTCTCGCTTCGAGATATCTCGAGCAGAAACACTAACTATGATCAGTCTGTGCCGCAGCAGCGACCGTGGGATTGACAGTTTGGGATCGTTGAGGTAACTTATTTAATTAGACTGTTGTCAACGCATCCACCAAAAACGCTAATTGCAATAAAAATGAACAACACAATGGAAATAAAAGCCCATAAAATGGTATAAAATACAATCAATTACACATCGGGCCACGCGAAGCTATGTGTCTTGTCGCAATAACTCAGGATGGCGCGTTTTAGCCCGTTATTGTTCCCGCGCGGGCACTTGCCGGTAAACGCTCGTATCTTTGCTACTCACGAGTCACGCCAGTGTACGCTATCAGCTATTGCCAATTTTTCTTGCTAATCGTATAGGGTGAAATATGTTGGCTGTTACGCTTTTAAGGAGGGGATTAGGTTTGTTTGTGGGATTTGAGGAAATCTTTGTTATTTCTGAACAAAAAGTAATAGCTTTAGCTACCTTTGACAAGTCTTATTTCAGGTTCCGATGAAATTTCGGAAGGTAGGGAATTTTGATTATTCATAATGTATAAAGATTAAGGCCGTACCGGTAAGCACAGCGTGGGTAGGCAAGGTGGACCGACAACCTGGTGAAGGTGGATCCCGTCGGATGAGGGTATCGCAGGACCGGTCGTTGTGGCGATCCTTGGGGGAGACTTATGTCCAGCAGTGGACGTCCATCGGCAGGGATGATAATGATGAATATATTAAGATCCTTTGAAACAATGACGGAATCAATCTTTTTTTATTTTCCTTACACAATTTACCAAAATCGTTAATCTAATACAGTTTAATTCAGGAATCTATTTAAATTTAACCAGGGGAACATTTGTCTGCGGCTGCCGCAACGTTAGATATCTTACAAGTTAACAACGTAACATAAACTTCTATGTAACATTTTGTCTTGGCTCGAGGCTTCAGAAGCCGCGGCGCATCGCGGGACGGGACGTGACCCTCCACCGCAGAATGCCAACCTCCTAACGAGTTTTTGAAAGCACCCCTGACAACGAAGTCATCTTAAAGGGATTTGCACTTTGTAACTAAATTTTAGTCGAAAGATACTACTATAAATCGACTAATATTATCTTTAGTAAACATACGTTTATTGCAAATCGTTTCGTTAAATTAAGCTACCCAGCCCCTACTACGTCAGTAAACGAAATTCTTCAACCTATTTCGTCTTAAGGGTCGTGGCGCCATTTTCTGGCGTTTTTTTCAGACTAAGTACCATCTTGCAAGTCCAATGTTACAACTGGAATTCATGCGATAAAGATTAAACGCCCTATTCCATTTTGGCAGGTTGCGGGGTCAAGTCCCGTCCGAGACATAATTTTTCAAACTTTTATTTAATTTGAAATATCACAACATGACTAACAATGTTTGTAATCAATAATATTTGAAATTAGTTTATTTAACTAAAGATACAATACATCTATTATTACTAAAGTCAACCGTCTTCAAGCTAATCCTTCGAAATACGGCGATGATCCGTCCATTAAGTATTCATCTCGCGACATTAGCGGCAGCCGTTATTAAAACCACCTGTAAATCCCACACTCCTGCATCTTCCGACTTGTCGAGGCTCCACACGTCCGTGGGGGTTGGTGGGAGGGTCCCTTCCGCCCTTGTGACTTTTGTCTCGAATCTCAGCGCACGTCTTGGACATCGGGGACACGTCTTACGGAATTAATAATAAGCCAAGAAGCCGGGTGCGGTTTGGGCCGCAATGTGCCGAAATTTCGAACCCTCATTACAGGTCCTCTGCACTCACCGCGCGCTCCAAACTTTGAGCGTTCGCGCTTGCGTTCGGCCGTTGTTTATTGGTGTTGCCAACATCTTGCTCCTTGTAGCGGGTTTTAATCGACAAATTAAAGATGCTGTAAGCGTTCACTTTAACAGACGTTATTGTGGCGTTTATCTGTTATTTAATACGCAGACGTTTTGCATTAAAACTCCATGATAACCTTCAAACTTAAACGAAACGCAACTTTTACGTAAAGGGTGTGAATGTAGACCGTTATGCATTTCGTTAAAGGGTACTCAAGATACTCAACAACTTTCCCCGAGGAAAAAACATCATTTATACAAACGTTCTTTGAGCTGACTGCATTTAGTATGCCAATCCAATATTTTGTTTACGTATTTTCTATAATGTTCATGGGGAAAGAAGTTCAGTAAGTAATGCAACTGTCGACACTAACACCCTGTATATTGCTTTATTATCAAAATAAGATACAAATAACTGATTAAAGATTGACAAATCATGTGACGAGCGGAATGATATCTTACGCGTGCCTCTACACTACCGAAAAAATTATGAACTAGAACTACTAATAGGTAATATTGATAACCAACATGGTTACATAAGTTTGAAATAAAAAAAATACGTTCATCAGAAATAACTAAACTTGTTCTCAATGTGAACATTTCCGTGAACAATCCCATTCAAATAATGTCAAACAATATTGTTAACAAGTATCAGAGTTGCAAAGGGTTCGCTGACAATGTCTTGTCATCTTCGGCCTCCGGCTATGATAGTTGATACTTGAGAGATATGACATTATAGATACTGATGAAAGCTATTTTGTTCTTGTAAAATTTCTACAACTTTTTTGTCCATAACGAAGTGCATTACTGACAAACATTTATAACGGGTATAGAAAAACTGTACCTACCGGGGCGATCGAGCTTTGATCATCGTTTTTCCGTGTAAAATATTAAGGTAGCAGTAAGCAGATAAGTACATGCAACTTTTCTGTTATTTTAACAATGTCATGTAGTTGACAGCTGTTGTTGAGTAGCTATAGGTGCTTGTACACCACCTCAATGTTTTAATTCAAATCGTTAGTGCAGTTTCCGAGATAATCAATTTTATTATACAAGTTGTAACAGCACCCTAGTAATATAGAAAGAGGTGGTTCAGACCATCGAACTGAAAAATTGCTGATATGGAGTCAATGTCAAAAATAAAAAATAAAATTCTACTATCCCTACATTTCAGTCAAGTAGGTACTGCAGTTTTGTATGAAATAGGTAAGATTTTTTCTCTTTGTTGGCTCCATACCGTGAAACTTTTTCAGATTGATGTTCTAACTCACCCTTCTAAATATTACTAAGGTGTTTTGTAGCACCATGTATACAAGAATAGCTCAGTTGAGGTATATATAGAATATGGTTTAATCTAAATTATAATGCATAATTTTTATCGTAATGCATGCATGCATATGCAGACGACTATATTCCCCGAGGGGAGAAATATTCTGAAAAACTCAAAACATCCACGTCCATCCATTTACATGATAATAAAATTATGTGTAGTTTAATTGATCGAAGGTATAACACGTGTGAAAAAGTTTATTTTCAAATCAACATCAAATTCGTAGAGTTACTTGTACTAACATACGAAATGTAAAGCCGTTTATTTAATACGTGCCTATCCCGTGAAGGAACGGAAATTCATAATAATTTCACAAGGAGTAAGGGTGAAATCATTTCGTAAAATCAAAAGTTCGTTTCAAATTTCAATTACTTATTCGTTCGATGCGTGTGCTGCATGCGGGGCTACGTAGGAAATGAAATAACACTTAAATATGATTTATGTTAGAAAATATATTTAGAATATGAATAAGACGTTGTTTTCTTTACTAAATTAAGGCATTTTGGCTAGAGGTACTCCCTAAATTAAATTTGATATATAGCTACGGATAACGTGCTTCACTGTAAGTTATTGCTGGCAAAAACAACCTTAAAAATGTATTTATTCAGAAATATAAATAATAATAAAGCACGTTTCACGTTCGTCTGAAAACTTTGCGGATGGGCTTCTTAACTTAGCGGAATCTTGGCGTATTATTCTGAAGCACCTACGGCCTCCAAATGGCTGCATAACAAATTTTATTTCCCTCCAACAGGAGCGTCCGTAGTCCGCACAAAAACAGAACACAAAAGTTGGGCGTTGCTCTGCCCGTCCTCCCGTGAATTTATATCGCACGAAAACAAGAAAACAAAAGTGGAGTCGCGCCAAAGGTACATTATCTTAACAAAGTACAGCAATTAGGTACACGTTCCACATCTGACTCTAATAATTTAAATATGATAAAACAAAGTAAGACGCCGAGGCGAAGAATACGGCCCGCCCTCGCTTAACTTATTTATAAATTCTTCCTGTATTCGTAAGACGTTAACGGTAAGACGGAGGGCCGAGGGCAACCCTTTCCCCCGTATAATGCAATAAAGGGGCACTCATATAAGTATCACCGCTTTACTTGCACCGTGATAAGGGCTAATCCTCCGCTCTTGCCGCGCAGTGATCTTACTTATTAGATTTACGGATCATTCTATCTTAATTTAATGTTCAGGTTTTCTGGAATCCTTTAAATGGTAATTCGAAATTTGAAAGGATCGCTGACTTCAATTTCCTCCTTAGATTATTTCTCATGTTTTGATGGGAAACAGGTTTTCTTGCATTTAGGCTACCCGTTCACTACAGTACAGCCGCTGGTAGCTGCTTTCGTGCAGGCTGTGGCAGCGGTTCGATCTCAGCCTGGAACAAACTCGTAGCAATGAGTTTTTAGGAACTTATGTAACGCAAAACGTTATGTATGCGATTTGTAACAAAGCTGTTTGATGTAGGAAAATATTACGATTCGTGAGTATCTGTTTCAATTTCGAGTCGTGTATTGTGTCCGTTAAAAGTTCGATGGGCTCACTGCCTGCCACTGAACAGAGTCAGGCACTGCCAGTGAAATGCGAATATTTGTATATTAAGAATATCTATGACTATCCCCTAAAAAAAATATATTATGACGTTGTTTTTCAGTAAAATTTTATGCTTAATGTCAGTTTTTTCCATCCTATAAGAAAATGCAGTCTTAAGTTGCATGCATTTTAAAATCAAAGCTACCACAAGTAAATGTTGGTGGGCCAGCTCGAAGGGTAGCTTATCAATTGTTCTTGCTCGTCTTCAAACTAGAGTTTTAACAAAAACAAGACAAGACAAGATCGATAGGCCACAATCCTCAGAGCGTAAGCGCTAGGGGCGGACTCAAAGTTATAAAATTACAGATCAAAACGCTATCGACCCGGTGGCCTTTATTTGGAGCCAACGGAGCGCACTATCAAAGAAAGTCTACTTGGAAGTTAGCGTCTTAGGGTCCCCAAGTTTCGTAAGGGTTACAAGATGCGGGTAGGGTTCGTTTTTGAATGTAAATAGTGGTGGGTTCTCGTATGAATTAAATTTAAGTAATTAATGGATGCTTGGGTCGGTTGGTTGGTTGGACGGTTGCGATTTAGATCGTATCTGATGTTTGTTTTAATTGCTGGCAGTGAGGTTAATTCCCTTTTTTGAGTTACCGTAGTTTTGTCGTGTCGTCATGTGATCAGTAGGCCTCGCATGCCACCCCCGAGAAAACGATAAAAATCAAGATGTGCCTCCATCCTTATTATTTTACGTATTCCAGAAAGAGCGCGCATGAGGTTTTTCTCGTTTAAACGCTTTGTCGTGGGTGGCTTGCTAGCCGCGCTGGGCCCCTTTACAAAGTATCTTTCGATTAGCGTTAACGACAGTAGAAAACATAAAAATTTATGGACTTGACTTATGGTGACGAAAGCAAATGTCAAAATGTTTCGATCGCCAATGTCAAATCCATACATTCTGTCATTTTTATTAGCGTCTACGCCAACAGAATGTCACTTTGTCCCCAGACGAAAAGACTTTGACCATTCCATTTAAAAAAAGGGTAAAAGTCGTTTGCCACGTGGTATAGACAAACGTTACCAAGCATGTATTCAGACTTTTCATATTGAAAAACAACTATTCGAATTTTGCAATGGCAAGACAATAGAGAAGATAAGTAGTTTTGTCGAGTTACCTACCTGTTTTTGACGTAGTAATTTATGGGCATTTAATAATGACCTGTAATGTTTTATCCACATTGTTTATAGGTATATATACTCGTATAGGTATATATACATATATATAAATAAGGACGAAAATATTTTCCGATACCTACACAAGGTGTTACAAAAGTAAAAATAAACGTTTAAAACTTTTAAAGGGGTTGCTTAGATATTTTTTTCGCAATTTCGATGTTGGTCCCATAGTAAAAGTTGTTCAGTTTGATGGTCTAAGCAACCCGCTTAAAAGTTTATTTGTATTTTTGTAACAGCCGCTTATCTTTTCTGGCCAATTCTGATTTACAAATATCATTTATTTATCAGAAAGATATACTATCCGACATATCTTTGACGTTACTAAAGTATAAGTGAGGGGAAATGTTTTTAATCTCTGTTTACGTATTTCAAAATAGCCTTAAAATTTCGTTGCTATTGAAAATTTGAAATGGAGTATAAATACTTGATATCGATTCCCAGCTACTGTTATATAATCCTAGATTATAGAACCTCCGTTGGTACACTAATTCCATATTAATCCAACACACTGGTAAGGGACCGCGTGGGTCATTTATTAATTACAATGAACCTCAGAGTGCGTAAGGGAGAGTCAACGGCTGAAGAAGGGGTCGCCATATTTTAAGACGTCGCCGTCATCTGGCCAGAGAGGTATGTGTTATTTATGTGTGTACTTTCCTTTAGTTACTTATGTGTACCTACATGTTTCATGATTTAGTAGAACTTGACTTTCTAGACATCGGCATAGTTAAGAAGCTGTTGAGGAGAAAGAGAAAAGAAAATATAGCCTATGTAATTTGATAGATTAAAATAATTAATAAATTAATATTTATTTTCTTTCAAAAAGTGTACCTCTTAGAAATTAATTTTAGGTTTCCGTACCCAAAGGGTGAAAACGGGACCCTATTGCTAAGCCTACGTTGTCCGTCCGTCCGTCCGTCCGTCCGTGCTACCTATTTATGGCTGTAACTTTTGAACCGTTATAGCTAGACAGTTGAAATTTTCACAAAATATGCGTTATTACGGCGGATTTGTCAGAAAATCATAAAAATGACAAAAAGTAAAAATTCTTCCTCTTACAAGAAATTAGTTTTTATCAACGTTTTTTCTTCTCGCTCTATCGTAACAACGATAATACATACAAGCGTCAAGCTTGGTGTGATTATAGAGCAAACTCTACAGTATAACAACACGTCATAAAAACCAGGACAAAAAAATCATCTTTAGTTATTATGTTGTGTGGTGGTACGGAACCCTCGGTGCGCGAGTAGCCCAACTCGCACTTGACCCGTTTTTTATTATTTAATTAGTAATGGCCTTTTCCTCTTGTCTAACACTACATTTCTGCCAATGTCGAGTGAGTTTTGGGAGTATCGTATCGCAAGGATTGTTTTACCGACCAACCCAACCGATACACGACCTCCTGCAAAAAGACTTGCCAATTTTTTTTTCAAGTTTTTATTTAACGTGCAATGTTTGTATGTATGTATGTATGTTCGGGTTAATTAGATAGATTTAACAAAAAATAAATATTTTCTTTCGAAGAAGAGTTATGTTATGTGTAACAAAAGATTTTTATTCATTTGTTTAATTTTAAAGCCAAAATTAAATTCAAACGTTTCTTTTAAAAATAGGTACACTGTAAAAAATATTGGGTAACATAAATCTAAATTCAGACTTCTAAAAGTAACTAAAAGAAAAACCGCCATTCTAAGGTTTCATGCAACCAATTGACGTCATTGCCGACCTTTCAAAGTTGGTTATTTATTACGTCATCAACTTAAAGATTGCGTTCGAATTACGAGCGAGTTTTAAAGTTAAGAAAGGCGACTCCTCTTGGAACATCGGACGGTAACATGATCAAAGTGATCTGGGGCTGTAATCGACGAAACTTCAAGTTTTAGACGTTAGGGCGTCTCAGACAACTCACTGTTTATTTATTTATAAATATACTAGCTTTTGCCCGCGACTTCGTCCCCGTGAAATCGAAAAATCCTTTTTTGTGCACCCCTATATTTTCACAACATAGAATATACACCACACCACTAGTTTTTAATACTAACAAACTATATAGGTACTAACAACATTTTAAGATTATATTCAGACAATTAAACTAAAGAACGTTTCCTACAGAAGAGGGGTCGAAAAAACGAGAAAAATGTTTGGACCTCTCATACAAAAGGGCAGATCAGCTGATAGATTATTTTTCTTTTTTTGTATTTAACTTTAAGTCATTATTTTCTGAAAAATAGAATAAAATTAATCTAAAATTAAGCATTTTAACGGGTTCTTGCTGCGTTTTGGTGTATTTGAGTACCTGATATCTCGGGACCGGTACAATTGCCAACCATTACACATGAAAGGATTATTTTAAATCAATTACAGATTAAATAATAACCGCGTAACTCTCAAAAACTGCAGAAAAACACTAATTTATGAAAAGTTAAAAATTTACTTATTTGGGTCTACCGTCGAACATCAAAGAAATTTTATCAATACCTTATTCTTAATTAAATTACCTTAATACCTTATTCTAATGAAGAATATCTCTGATTACCCCCTCGGGGAATATAGTCGTGAGCATATGCATGCGTATTCTTAATTAAAGATAATTTTTTTAATAATCCATGTCGAATACTTTATTCGTCTTCAAATATTCAAAACTCCGTTAAGAATGATTCAAATTATGATTTCGCTGTACGAGTAGACCAGCTCAGGCTTACAAAACATATACCAATTGTTTTAGTGAAATCAAAAATAACTACTCATTTGCCATAGCAAATGGAAGAACAATTCCAACATTTTACTTCGAAACTGTTTATGTGTAGGCACATCATTCATAACTTCAACTTCCACATACACTTCAAAACTGAAATTATCGCAGCAGTTTTTAGTTCGGTGTGAAACGTCATTTGTTTCGCGTTAAATATTCAGGGAGTAGAGCAGGGATGGAGTAGGTAAGTCTAGGGGTCAGTGGATACTTGAGGTGGATTACACCGACCGAAGGTTTTCGGTTTCGGTGACACCAAAATATGGTAGTCGATGAAAGAGCTTAATTGGTAACAAATGTATTTTCTCTTAGTATTCCATTGCAATTAATATTTTGCGCATTCCTTCATTGTGTTTTTGTCATTTTTAAATTGTGTTTTAGTTTAGTTTTTCTATTCTATATAATTATGTCAATGTCAGTATCATTTGTTGTGTGTGCAAATAAAAATGTTTTCTGTGTTTCTTTCATTCTTGTCTTATTTCTTTTCAATCTACACATTTTAACTAACTGATTTTCTCGTTGATTATCATTATGTAATGTCATTAAAACTTTGATACACTAACTTTACAAACTTTTAGGTCAACAATTAAGAATTCTGAAACAAAAGTTTTGGATTTTAAGCCGAATCCATGACACATGTGCATAAATTCAATACTACGTAAATTTTGAAAAATAATGTATTATGGTGGAATTAGTAAGAAGAATAAGTCTTTCGCCCACAAAAATACTACAAAAGAAACCTAACCGAAAGTAGGAATTCGGTTTCGGCCGTAAAACCTTGCTTCAGTCGGACTCTACCAAGAGGTCAGGGAACAAGGGGTTAACCCGCGTCCGCTCATGCGTCCCTAATTTCCGATTTGTCGTACTGAAGGGTTGACAGATTAGCATCTGACTTGTCGTAACGCATCTTACCTTTTCTTGTTGATTGATGGATCTCCAATCTAAGGAATCTTCTGTTTTGTTGACATTGTTGTGTAAGTTATTATACCTGGGTAATCAAGCGATTGATTAGCGACTCTCTTTGCACGGAAATAAGGTGTAAAGTTATTCGCACCTGTCCTATCGCAAAATTCGTGAATGACTAATCAACTGTCGCAACGGCACCAAAACAAAAATGAACCGAGTCATTAGACATAAAAGCTTCTTTACATAGTCTCCCTCTTTCACGTGCTAGCAGCGTGACATTCAAGTCTCGCATTGACTACTCATAAAATGGCAGCAAGTATTTGACCAAGAAGTTTACACGGTATACCTAACCTATTGCCAATTACCCCTCGGTGGGGATCGGCCAATCAAGTGTACCTGAGCTGTGGAGTGAAACAGGCCTGGCTTTGCACCAAAATTTCTTTTCCAAAATTCTTGATATTTTAATTTCCTCGAAAATTATTCTCTTAAAATTTAATTTTTGTTTGAAAACAGATTTTCTCACGAATGAAACATATCCTGATTTACTTGGTAAGTAAAACGTTATCTAGAAATAAAATGTCATCTAAATTTATTCTATTTTATTTTTTAATAGAATAGCTCACTTAAAACATTAGATAGATTTATCTAAATTCACCTGTAGTTATACAACATTAGATAGATTTATCTAGTTTCACTGAGAAATAAAATATTTTTCAAAACAAATTTCAAATTCGTTCTGAAAATAGTACAGAAATATTCTTTAATTCTAACTGAGTGTTTTTAATTCTGTGCAGCCATATTTCGTTGGCCTGAACTTTATCCAGTGTAACATAGTAACACAAAGTGACCCCGCCCAGACTTTTAATTGACATATAGGGTCCTTGTAGCATATTCATGCTGACGGTTTTTACGGAAGTAACCTGCACTTCTAGTATGATTTCTCTACACGCGCGCGACGCGACTTCGCTGCATAGAAAATTACCTGTTCCCGCGCGTTTCGGGGAGCGAAAGCCGCGCTTGCCGCGACTTGTAGTATGGGAAAAAACCGAGTCGCGCGCAAGTAGAGAAATCATGCTAGACGTGCAGACTATCAAACTGAACAACTTTCTCTATGGGACTAACATCGGAATCGCGAAAAAAATGTGCTGTCCCAGACATTTGGCTCAAGTAAGCTTGCAGTTTTATATGGAACAGTTATTTATTTCTTTAACGATTTAGATGTTGATTCTGTAGTGAAAGTTGTTTTGTTTAATGGTCTGCTCATCCCCTTCAAAGCCGTCGGCAAATTAAAAAGGACCTTATAGAACTACACAATTGAAGCATGCGGATGCATGCATGATGATGATTTCAGAGAACCTATGAGTGCAGCTTTTGCTTTGAAATCCAACTCCCATTTCAGTCTTAGACATGAACACATTTTCGCAAACCATTAATCTAAATTTCCATACAGCACACGATAAAACTAAAGATATGCGCACCAACTTTTCTTAAGATTAAATCCATGAATTACGCAGGCATCTTAACATATTCCCTACGTATGGCTGGAGAAAACAAAGTGATTCCACCAGGTATTTTCGTTGGAGACATACGAAGAACTTTCTAAGTTATTAGCCATCTGATAGCAAGACAGGCAATTGAATATTTCACTGAATCACGGGTCTAGACGGTTTTATTCCTTTAACAAAATACTTTCAGTGTAATAATAAGTACAATTAGATGTATATGGACGTTTCAGTTTGAAAAAAAATTATAATTAGAAATATTGTGTAACACATTTTCCTTTCAAAGTCTTTGATGCCTAGTCTCTCTACAACCTGAATGAGAAAATAATGCAGATTTTTTTTCTGTTCTTGTTACAGATTTTTTTTTAAAGCTCGTTCGCCACAATACTTCTTAATATCTAATTTTATATTCTTGATACTATCGGATGCACTTGTTTTGCACAATTTTGGATTTAATATTTTATCGGTGACGATCTGAAATGGTGTGGAATCCATGACGTCATCATGGTCTAATTCCAAGATCAGTACAGATCGCATATTCTTATGGGACTATAAGCTAGTATTTATTTTTTGCCATAAGCTTCCAAACAGTGAAATCCACAACCAAATCCGGTTATCGTATTATAATATTGAAACAAACAGAATTAAACCTGTCAAGTGCGAGGTGGGCTACTCGCGCACCGAGGGTTCCGTACCACACCACCACACAACACATTAACTTGCAAAAAAGTTTGGTTTTCTCCGAGACATTAAGGGCGAGACCGACGCACACTTGGCCAGTTTTTATTATTTGTTATTATACTATAGAGTTTGCTCTACAATCACACCAAGTTTGACGCTTGTATGTATTACCGTTTTTACGATAGAGCGAGAAGAAAAATCGTTGATAAAAACTAGTTTCTTGTACATGAGGATAATAATTTTTATATTTTTTTAATAATTTGTTAGCAAATCCGCCTTAATAACGCACATTCTGTGAAAATTTCCACTGTTTAGCTGGACGGACACAGGTGCACAGATGGACGGACGAACAGACCGACAGCGTAGACTTATAAATAGGGTCCCGATTTCACCTTTTGAGTACGGAACCCTAAAAATTAAGTTCGGACGACCCTATTATACCTTGCATTAACTAGTCCAACGTCCGTCTCATCATTAATACTTCCCCAACCATTTTTCCTCACAGTAAATAATTCAGTATCGTCACGTCATCACTAAGCAGCCTCTGCCCCCGGTTTTCGACGCATTACGCCAGCAACGACACATGTAATCCTGCACAACTCCCGCATGACACCTCATGAATTTATCATTTATCATTATTAACACTGTCATCACTGTTTCCATCTTTTTGTGTGGTATTTAGTTGTCTTTTTCACTATTCATGTTGCTTTTCTTAGACGGGAATTTAATATTTTTACTATTTATATTGAATTATGAAGGTCTTTGAAGTCACGTTGCGAATGTGGTGTTCGCGTTTGAGCTCTGGACCAGGCTCCGCATTCTCTTCTCAGCTGTGTTTTTTCTCAACAACAATCCCTGAGATTGGGATAGATACTCCCACAAACTACTTGAAACTGGTGGTAAAGCAGTGCTAAGGCACAAGCAAGAGTCGGTTAATTTGTACTTAAATAGAAACTTAAAAAACGCCTTTACGATTTTCTAACCAAAGTCTTTAAGAAAACCTTTAAATGAATAAACTAGGCAAATTGAATAAAAGTTTAAAAACAATCGAAATAATTATGTAAACTTTTTCGTGCTATATAAGTAATTCATTCATCAACTGTTTGTCTAGTACTAAGTCTACAAAATGGAATAAAATTACACATTTAATTAAAAAATTAAAAAATTAAATGCACTTTATTGCCACACAAAAATACAGAATAGGTACTAAACAGACACATCACACATAAAAATAACAGATTATAACATGGCTGTACCCACAGAACATTATAAGAGGGGTTTGAAGTGCAAAGTAGGCGTGGAACGTGTCGCCACAGGTTATGCAATGATTTGCATAACACCATAAGGAGCGCGGCGTGGTGCGAGCGAGAGGGCATAAGTAATTGTAGCAGCGTGAGTGGGAAGACAAGTGGCGACAGCCGTCTCCGAAGCAAAAGCGCTACTTTGCATTTCTAACCCCTCTTATAATGTTCTGTGCCTGTACCGTACGAAAGAAAAGAAATGTGGAGATGTGAAGAGGTGTGTGTGTGTGATGTGTGTATATCATAAAGAAATGTGTTACCGTACTCGTAATTATTTTCGTAACGTAAATTGCTACATTTTTAAATGCAAAGCTCCAAGCAAAAGCCTAAGCAAAGCCTATCTTTCCAGATTAAACAAAACACCAGTCTTAATATAAATAAATTGTGGTAACACAAAGTATTTTACAAAAATCGAACTAGACTGGCTGCAAATACTGGCCACTAGACAAATGAAGGTTCGAAATTCAAATAGTCCGGTGGCCTGCTGGCGACGTATCGGCTGTCACATTACCGCCCCACGCTGCTGGTGGTGTTATTATGAAACTTTTTGAAGGGTCTCCGGTCGCCGGAGCGACGCCAAACCCTGAGATGGATGGTAGGGTGTTGTGGAATATGCTTCGGTTTCTAGATACAATATTACCGGAATTAACGAAGAATGCTTACCATATGTCGTAATATTTTATTTGAAACTATGTTCAATGATTTAAGGTTGCATTTGTGAGTACCTATCACCTACGTTCCTATGAAATAAAGGACTAGTCCTATCCGTTCGTATGGGACTAATCCTTAATTTTTGAATTGGGACCGCTGAAAAAATTATTCTGGATTGCGCAAAAAGTAACTACATCCAAAAGTTGAGCGCAGGTAGGCGATTATTCCAATGTTAAAAAAAAATCTCGAAACTATCAAATTTAGAAATTTTTCTCTGAACAGTTATAAACTCACCTATCCTGTTTTCGACTTGACCTCGAGTTTTGGGACAACGTGTCTAGGCAGAAATTATTTATAGGTAATAAATTGTTTGGATAGTTATTGCTGACACTTCTCTTGGTATTTAACATTCAAATGTCTATTCATAGGTACCATTGAATAATTATGTATGTACATACATACCTACAAACTCAGGATATATTTACCTTCAAGGATTTATTATTATGACTTTTCTGTGGATAACGGTAAAATATTTTTTTTCGTATATTTGTTCAATACCTTACACTTTTTGTGTCTACCTTACACATCAGTTGTGAGATTCGACCTTTTTTTTCGATTACTCAGTCCATCTCCACTCTTCCCTAACCGTCCAGCACGTAGCCCAGGCGCATATGGTAATTCCTTATTCCAATAGGAAATAGAGGCGGTCAGTCGCAATAATCCATCACGGCCGTTTGTTTGTCCCGAGCCGCATGTCCGCCCATGTTTTATGTCATTTTACGTATTCCTTACAGGTTTTGATAAATATTTGTTTGGCGAAGTCGGACATGTCCAGGAATTGAATATCCGGTATGAATGAGGGTTTTTGTGATTGGCATGGGTTTGGTATGTTTTAGTTTCGTTTGTTACTCTTATGTAGATAAGATCTTGAAGGTAAAAAAGTTTTAGCCTGTAGAATCGCATAGTAGGATCCCACTGCAGGGCAAAGGCTTCCTGCATCAGTGTCAACTTAATGCCAAAGAATTTTTAAGTCGCCTTAACAAACCGGTTACCTGCCTTATGAATAGCCGCCGCCACCGCTATCTGTCTGAACTATTCGGGAACAACTGCTTAACGTACCTTCCGAAGCACAATCACCCATCCAAAGACTGACTGGTGCTGACGTTGCTTAACGTCAGTGATCGTTTCCAATACCAAAATTCCACTACGCCAAAAAGCACCTCAAAAGATCTTGAAAAGCTGATAATATTTATATTACATTTACCAAGCAAATATGACTGTTTATCATACGAAGCGATTTAGAAATTCGTATTTCAGGGAATGGACAGCAGCAAATTACCTACTTGTGTATTAAATCCGTTTAACTGCGATTATCTGACTGACAAGCCTAGTATGCATTGCGTTTGCGAATGTGGTAAGTCTAACTACGATAATCTAAAAAAGCTTTAAACCCATAGTTACTAATATAATAATTACGCAAACGGTCGGTTTGACGAGAATTTTGATGAGAAAGATACGCATAAAAATTCCACACAGACGAAGTCACAGGAAACCAACTAGTTGCACATAAATTATAATAACAGTCGTTAAATTACACAGAAGTCCTGATATTTTAATCACTAATAATTATACTCTTAACCACTGTTTTTTTGCAGGTCACCTACTCATTTAAGGGGATATAATTCGGAGCGCGCTCCATACAAATGTACTATGGTGATATGTTCAATACTAACCAATTAAACTCAAACAATCTTGAAACAAATATCTATGCTTGTATGGAGTCAGATTTTCGTTAAAATATACAGTTACAATGCTAGGATTAATTTAAGATTTGTATGGAAATCTTTGAGGCACTGTAACTTTAAAACTATACATTTTAACGAAAATCGGACTCTATACTAGCATAGAAATTTGCTTTTATATTGATTCTGAAAAATTGCATTGAGTTTAATTGGTTAGTATTGAAAATATCACCATAGTACGTTTGTATGGAGCGCGCTCCGAATTATATCCTCTTAAGGGTCTAAACTCTAACTTTTTATAGGGTTTAAACTCTACCAAGAGATGAAAATAAGCTAAAAACAAAAAGACCACACTATCCTCAAGGGTCTGGATGTCATTATACTTACGAAGCACAAGCTAAGGATCGTATGCATACCAAATCGGCCTTATCAGTTATGCATAATGTGGAGACCCCAAAGGTGAGCAAAATATTGCAGTGCCCGCCTAGACGAAAGGTTCTCATACAGGATGCTTCTTATTCTTATCTTGTTGTGGGGGCTGGCAAGCCAGCAACACTTCGACCCAGTGGGATCTTTTGTGTTAGCCCCAACTTTCTTCACCCTTCAAATACATGGTCAATGAAGGAGGCAACACCATTGAGGGGAAGAAACCTAAGGTCTCCCGGTTTTGGGTATCCATCTCCGAGGAGGCACATGCGTTTTGCCGCCAAGACATCACAGTCACAAAGGATATGTTCCATAGTCTCGTCATCCTCTCCGCATGCTCGGCAGCTTGGATCTAGGGTTAGTTTCATTTTGTGCATCATCGTGCCTGTAGCGTAGTGCCCAGTGAGGGCTCCGGTGATGGCACGAGCCTTGCTCCTGCTGTTGTTCAGTATGAACTTTGAGACACAAGTTGTCACATTGCTGATAAATTTCTTAGAGTGTTGTAGCCCTGCAAGGCCGGACCACTCCAGCCTGTGTGTTTTTTCAGCCCAATCCCTAATGGCCATTCTTATGCTGCATGCCGGGATTCCCACACTTGGCTCTGGGCCAACCATCTTCCGTTCTGACCCAGCCCTCGCCAGCTCGTCAGCATTCTCATTACCCTGCACACCGGTATGTCCCGGGACCCAAACTAATCTCACGGTATTGTGAAGACCAAGCCTGTTAAGGGTCTTCACTCCGTTTAGGATTAGCTTGGAATTTACATAATAGGAGTTCAAGGCTTTGAGAGCTGCTTGGCTGTCACTTAGGATATATATAGTCTTGTTGGCTACCTTCCTATATATATTCTCCTGCGCACAGGCTATGATAGCATACGTCTCTGTTTGGAAGACAGTTGCAAATTCTCCTAGACTGACACTTTCGTTGTAGTCTTTGGAGTGTATGCCTGCACCCGTACCTGACTCGGTTTTTGAACCATCGGTGTACCAAACAAGAGTGTTTGCGTCCGGGGTACGCAATCCACGCTTCCATTCATCCCTTGTTGGGACATATATTTTGTAGTTTCTCTTGAAGATCCGTGTGCTCGGCATTGTGTCACCGATCATGTTGAACCCTCTTTCAAGCTCACTGTCCAGTCTCAATGCAGTGTGCCTTAACTTAGGCATATCACTGTGCCAGGTTTGGGTCACTTTCATTCTGTAAAGAGCCTTAGCCGCTTCAGCTTGTATGAATATATGAAGCGGTTTAAGGTTCAGTATTATGTCTAGCGCCGCGGTGGGTGTCGACCTGAATGCCCCAGTCATGGCCATACTGGCCATGCGTTGTATTTTTCCAAGTTCTTTCTCACATGTTTGCATTTTAGTTCTCGTCCACCAAACTATGCTGCCGTAAGAAAGTATTGGTCTAACCATAGTTGTGTAGATCCAGTATATAACCTTGGGGTTTAGGCCCCATGTTTTACCGTAGGCTGATCTACACATATTGAAAGCCATTGCGGCTTTCCTTGTAGCCATCTCAGCATGTGATTTCCACGTTAGTTCTTTATCTAGGATCATCCCCAGATATTTAACCTCTGTAGACCAGGTTAACTCCTTATTATAGAGGAATGGATTCCTAAGTCTTGTCAGGTTTCTCATCCTCGTGAACGGCACAATTGTCGTCTTCCCCGGATTTATAGACAAATGCTGCTCATCGCACCATTCCTCCACATCATCCAAGGCTTTCTGCAGAAATCCAGACACTGTATCTGGAAATTTGCCGTTGATTAAAATGACAATGTCATCTGCATATCCTACTGTGTACAGTGACTTTTTGTTCAGCTTTTCCAGGAGCGAGTCAACCACTAGACACCAGAGTGTCGGTGATAGCACCCCTCCCTGTGGACAGCCTTTCCTTGTTGTGGCTTGCACCTCGTCTCCTAGGAGAGTGCACGCAATTTTTCTGCCCTTCAGCATGCAGTCGATCCACCTGCACAGAGTCCGGTCAATGCCGTGCTCGGCTGCGGCTTTTCCAATTGACTCAAACGTAGTGCTGTGGTGGCCCCCGCCCGCTGTGTTCAAATATATACACCTATGTGTGTAGTCATCGCGTCGTCTGCCCTTGGCCATATGCCTGATCGTCTTTCTATGATAATTGAGAATTATAAAATTATTTTGATCAATTAATTGAAAATGAATTTATTTGAATTTAGTATCTGTTACTTATTTACTCGTGAATATAATTATTGAAAATATGTAACTTGCCAATATAATAATAAGAAGTGACTTTTCTTTCGAGAGTAAAATCTAGGTCTCAGTCTAGGTTAAGCAAACTATATCTCTCCAATTTGGGAGTTATGGGATGTATGAAATGAATAAATGAAATAGCTATGTCCAATTAATGTAAAGGTTGACCTTCAGTGCTTTCCGAACCCTTCCTGGGGAGAACCCAGGCCGCCACGTTCGTTCCGCGAAAGAAGTCCTCAGGAGTGCCTGACGTTGTGAGGCTGACTTAACGAAGAATTCCGTACCCTTCCGAGATGCAATTAAGCTTCTGGCCGCCACGTACGTTCAACTTGTAGTCCGAGCCTTATTTCTTTTTTTTATATTTGATTATTCTGATTTCCTAGGTCAGACCTGGTAATCAAGCTGTCTCTTATATATATTATGTATTCTTTTGTTTGTGATGTCGTTGTGTGATTGAGTGGCCACTCGAGAGATCAGCTTTTAGCGCTTTGATACTGTTGTGATTGGATTGACAACTCCTCGTGAGGCGCCTCCACTCGACAGAAATTGGACAAGCAGTTGTGACCTTTGTCACCTAGGATTCTACTATTGTCAGATGGACTTGTTTATAATATTGTATGATGTGAGCTGATCGTCACCAGTTATAGCAAAAAGTTAGAAAGGCCTCTCTCACTTTTAAATATATCACGTCATCGTGCTCCTATCACATAAATCTTTGAAGTTTGCCGTGCCCAAACTTGGACTGAGTTATCTAGCTTTGATAGGTAAAATTATTGGCAAATAAATCTATATATGCTTTCGAGTTCTTGTAAAATGATTCAATGTTATTAGAGGAAAGAATAATCTTTGAGTCAATAATTCAATCTAATTAATAATAGCGTTTCTATGAATATCTGTTATTTATATGAATAATCGAAACATCGGTTCTGGGGTGTAGAATAAGAAAAATACCACAATGATAAGTTAATAATGTTCATTTATTTTATATCTTTGAATTTACTTCGAAACTGTTGATTATTTAGCTCTAGAAATCCGATGAACGAATTTCTAAAACCCCTGTTACATTTCCTAGGCCCAAAAAAATCGTTCTTCAGAGGAAAAAGATCAGGGAAATAAAAAACCTCTGTTTGGCCGAACTATGTTATAACAACACTTTAATTATTATTGCAAATTGGTTAATCCTGAAATATTATTCAATGTTAGGTCAATTTAATTGATTCCTGTCATCAAGCCAAACGACTTCCAATTCAAACTAAGGTTTTAAGATATTAAACAATGCTTTCTTTCACAATAATTTCAGGATTAAGTTCACACACAATTTAAATATATAGCGGACAACGGGTTTATTCTGGAGTTCGAATTGATTTAGTAATTATGTGCGTATTGCCGCAACTGGTTTTAAATATCAATGTATAATGTATTTCTCTATATTGATTCCAACGTTTAATCTCCATGCAAAATAAACACGTTCCCAAACTTCGATACGACTTAGCTGTCTTTATAACATCTGCAATCTCCCAAGACACTGAATCTAAGTTTAATTAACTCTTAGGTTATTTAAAAGTGCACTTTCAAATTATAACATTACTTTACACCAATACTTTGAACTTCTTAGGAAGGTTTACAAAACAACCACACTCTTCCAAAATAAACTCAACTGCCCTCTCCACGTGTTAAAATTATACTCTCTCAAGATAAAACTCAACCGTCCTCTTTCCGGGTTAAAATTGTACTGTCACATTTCCAAAATGAAACCTCCCTTCTCTTCCATTAAACATCAACCCCTAAGCATTTTATACAATACTATCTCTTATTCCTAAAACAATAACGTTCCAATTCTCATATCTGCGCATGAGTTGAACAATTGTTCCTTCTGCCTTGCTCGTCTCCAATTGGGTGGTTTATCTGCGTCGGTTCGATGCCACGCCGTCACGCCCACCGCGTGTCCCGGTCCAGAACCTTAGGTCAGCTAGCAAGACTATGTGTCTTGAGTTAAGTTCTAGGTTTGCATCCCAGATTCAGCGCAGGTTGCCTAAATTTAGGTTTTCATTCACTGTTTAATCTGAAACATTTGAGAAAACTTCGCACAGTTATCTGGTAATTATTAGGCCGTTAGACCTTAAGGTTCAAATTCGTGTAACAACCACATGTGCGTTCGTTTTATTAATTTTCGTTTGCACAAAGTTTTTTGTAAGGTTTCTGTGAATGCTAACAAAGAAAGTCCATACCCTGTAGTTATATTTTATTAGAGGAAGTTAACTTTTGTTTTTGTTGCAACGCAAAATCGTTTCCCGTAGGGTTTATGACCTTTTTTTATCAGTTAGGGATATTTCTTTAATTTTGTATTTCTTGTTAAATTCTATGAAACGTGGGAAGTCATTAGATTTTAGACTCTTTTGTTTGGCGTCTCTCTTTGTTTCCTTCTTTCTAATTTATTTCCCTCGCTTAAAAATACATTCATTTATTGTTTTGTTAGGATAAAATTTTATTTGTAACCATTCGTCAAATCTCTAAATGGGTAGCAGATGTGGAACCTCGGCTCCGCTTTCTAAAATTTACTCTCAGATATATAATAATATTTAACAATGTTATGTATACATAGCTTTGCTATCACAGACCTCTCCCTGGATAAAGGTTTAACTTGTTCTAGCTTTATACATAACTATTAATACATAACATTTCTCTCCATCACTTGATATCTAAACCTCTTAATTTAAAACGTCCATCATAAAAAAAATCATTCGTTAATTAATCTGTGTGCATTTGGTTCGAACAAACTGCTTTTCTTCGTGCTTTTTAGAGGTCGTAAACCCTGTTAGGTATTTGTCTCAGCGTCCCGCCATTACTTGCGTGAAGTGCCATATTAATTAGTATGTGTGCATTTGGTTCGAACAAACGCCACTCTTTGCTTTCTAGGAGTCGTAAACTCTGTTTTTATATTTGATTCAACGTCCCATCATAATTATTTGCATGTAGTGCCAAATTAATAATCTGTGTGCATCTGATTCGAACAAACGCCACTCTTTGCTATAATATATTCATTATAATCATGTTCTATGATATGTGATCCTCACACTTGTACTTATTCAATAAATAAACAAGTGGATCTAATTATCATCAACAATGCATTAGTTATTGAATATTGTATCCATCAACCTATAGCGTTAAACGCTCAACGTTCACTAATTTTTAACTTCTGGACTTTTCAGTTAAACGTCAGCTTTTCATCATCATCATCATGGCTATGCCATGGTATTTAGCCCCTTCATTTCAATGCCAAAAGATCCAACCATCAACATATTAAGTTAATTGCACAAATTTGATTCAACTGTTGCTACTCAATCCAAATAATTATTTAATGTAAGTACGGTCCACTTCAAAACTGGAAGAATATCACTGCTTGACTTCTCTTCTTATCTAGTAGCTTATTTGCTACTCCGAAACCTTTGTAATTGGTAGTTATTATAATAACTATAATTTCTATGAATTCTAATTACCTAGTATTTCTAGTATTAACCACTTAGATCTGATTCTAATAAGGTTTCTAACGTCTATATTTTTCTGACAAGATCTTCTAATATCAGTTAAGAATTTTTCGAACGTTCATATTAGGTGTAAACAAATGCAATCATACACCACGTTTTCATAACGAAAACTTCGATACTTCAACTTAATCTTCTAACTCCATCGGTTGCAAAGGATTTCGATGAATCATTCAATTTGTTGATACAAATATAATGATTCAATTTGTTGATACAAATATAATGATCTAGCAGATGAAAATCTTCTGAAGAAATAATATTATGTCTTTTAAACTAATTATTTATCATATTTAATCATTATACCTAGTGAAATAATATTCTCCTCTTCAAATAAAACCATAGTTCGTTCTAAACTTTCAATTACATAAAATTGCCTTTCACTATACTTCATTCCAAATAAGGACGACAAGGTTTCCGATTCCTATTTGGCTTTCTGTCTGATTCTGATTAACAAATGCAATTAATTTATTGGATACATATACTATCCGACATATCCTGAACGGTAAAAAAAAACTGGTCCAAGAATAAGTGAGAGTAAGTGTTTCAAATCTCTGTTTCTGTAATGCAAAAAAGCCTTGAAATTTCGTTGCTATTTTGAATGGAGTATACAACATAATTAATCACTCTACTGCTCGATTTTATTGATTCTACATGTATGCCATGTTAGCTTAATCAAATTAAACACACTCACTCATCTCTCTCTCTCTTATTTTACTCTACTGCTACTTCATAATGCCTTATGTCTTCGAAATATACCACAACCTTGACTTAACGGTATTTGGTGATGTTTATATATCTTAATTATTATAACCTGTGATTCTATCAATAATTTATTCTCTCATCATTAATAACTTCTCACCCTTTCTCGAATTTAAATAATCTTGCAACAACTATCGTCAATATAATCATACAATACTGCATCCACGGATCAATCAGGTTCTATAAAATCTGTCAGTAATTTGCAAGTTATTTATTTTATTATTTATTAATTTAACTTGCGCAGATATTAATATCACCTCCATAAGTTATCAACGAACAACGACCTGTGATCTCTGTTTACAAAAATAAAAATTTTCACTAAACATTCTTTCGCTTTATAGTTAGACGGGGTACCCGGCTGTAAGTGACAAATTAAATCGACTGGGATTATTGTGTATCTCGTTTCTTTTCCCACGATTACATAGACATGCTTATAATCTCATTATCAATAAATTACTTTATGTTTATCCATATAAAATACTCCGATCTTATTGTCTCGTCAAACCCAGCTTTGTTATAGAAATTAGAAGCAAAAATCGCGATTCAGTAGTTTTTCATCTCAATTCGGCTCACATTAATATGAATTTGAAGTCTGCTTCAATTATTAATTTTCACTCCTTTCCATAATTTATTATTCTAATAAACTCATGACCGTCACGTTTCCTTCACCTCATTATCTACTTAAATTCTACTGTACTCTTAAAATTAGCAACTTCTCTCGTCTCATAATAAAACTCATCTTCGGTATATTTCTGTTACCTCCATACATACAATACATACTCAACCGCGCCCTTTGATTAACACCTTTCCTTAATTTGTAATTAAACTCATCATTACATTCCTGTACCTCCCACAAACATACATAATACTCTGCCCACTGTATTCCATATAATATCATGTATTAATAGATTACCTTAATTCGTATCATCTTATTGCCATCAGGTTTCTTTCACCTCTGCACAAATATGTATTCTTAATTATTAACTCGCTCTTTCACTTCGTACTAATAATAAGGAGCTGATGATGATGTGCTCGTTTCGTACAATACGCTCCATAATAAAACGTTCCTTTTTGTACTTTTCATACACTAAAATTTCCACAATCCATAATAAGATGTAGAAAGGCTGAATTTGACGGATCGTATACATATCAAATTATATCAAATATCTCGTCATAATCATATCAAATATCTAGTCATAATCAAATCAAATATCTAGTCATAATCAAATCAAATATCTCGTCATGATCACTATTATGTTAAGTTTCTCTCTACAACATCGGTCACTCTAGGAATCGATTTTTATTTCTTTAGTCCTTATAGAAAGCGCACGGGGTTAAAATATCATTTAAAATTGCTAAAGATCGCAAAACAAAACCATCACTGACCCTTAATTTGGTCATTGTCTACCTGCTGTAGTTAGACAATTGTTTTACGTTACTGGCGCGCAGCTGACTGTTGTATAGTAACAGTAAAGCTTACTTAGCTAAATGTTTTACGCTGTGTAATTCTAAAAATCGATACCTTACGTCTTTAAATTAGTAGGTATAAGAAACAGTATTTCCCACGTTACTAACGGTGGTTTAATCCAGCAGTCATCTTAAAAGTTCTACTCTTATCTACTAATCGTTTCCTTCCACATCTGATAGCTACCTGATCGAACATTATCTCATTTGAATATCCTCGGTAGTAGTCACACAATACGTTTAATAGAAACAAAGAAACAAAAGAGCCAACGCACATTCGAAAGTCAAACAAAATAATATGTTTATTTTAAAATCACCTCTCCCAGATGTCTCGATTAAACATGTATGTAAATTCTTTTAATCTCTAGTTCAATTGTTTTAATTTTGTACAGGTAAAACCTGACACTATTCGTGTTCCTTCAAAGATTGATTTTGTTATTGGCTGTCATAACTAAAGTCAAAATTAATCAAGATAAAATTATTCTTTATTTTCCTACGTTGTGTTTATTTTTTTTTTTAATTAATTAGATCCTTTTATTCTAGTTGTGTCTACATTTTATCAACACAGAATCTAGAATCCTGGTCACGGCACCATGTGTGGTGGCCCGCGCGCGCTGTGTTCAAATATATACACCTATGTGTGTAGTCATCGCGTCGTCTGCCCTTGGCCATATGCCTGATCGTCTTTCTATGATAATTGAGAATTATAAAATTATTTTGATCAATTAATTGAAAATGAATTTATTTGAATTTAGTATCTGTTACTTATTTACTCGTGAATATAATTATTGAAAATATGTAACTTGCCAATATAATAATAAGAAGTGACTTTTCTTTCGAGAGTAAAATCTAGGTCTCAGTCTAGGTTAAGCAAACTATATCTCTCCAATTTGGGAGTTATGGGATGTATGAAATGAATAAATGAAATAGCTATGTCCAATTAATGTAAAGGTTGACCTTCAGTGCTTTCCGAACCCTTCCTGGGGAGAACCCAGGCCGCCACGTTCGTTCCGCGAAAGAAGTCCTCAGGAGTGCCTGACGTTGTGAGGCTGACTTAACGAAGAATTCCGTACCCTTCCGAGATGCAATTAAGCTTCTGGCCGCCACGTACGTTCAACTTGTAGTCCGAGCCTTATTTCTTTTTTTTATATTTGATTATTCTGATTTCCTAGGTCAGACCTGGTAATCAAGCTGTCTCTTATATATATTATGTATTCTTTTGTTTGTGATGTCGTTGTGTGATTGAGTGGCCACTCGAGAGATCAGCTTTTAGCGCTTTGATACTGTTGTGATTGGATTGACAACTCCTCGTGAGGCGCCTCCACTCGACAGAAATTGGACAAGCAGTTGTGACCTTTGTCACCTAGGATTCTACTATTGTCAGATGGACTTGTTTATAATATTGTATGATGTGAGCTGATCGTCACCAGTTATAGCAAAAAGTTAGAAAGGCCTCTCTCACTTTTAAATATATCACGTCATCGTGCTCCTATCACATAAATCTTTGAAGTTTGCCGTGCCCAAACTTGGACTGAGTTATCTAGCTTTGATAGGTAAAATTATTGGCAAATAAATCTATATATGCTTTCGAGTTCTTGTAAAATGATTCAATGTTATTAGAGGAAAGAATAATCTTTGAGTCAATAATTCAATCTAATTAATAATAGCGTTTCTATGAATATCTGTTATTTATATGAATAATCGAAACATCGGTTCTGGGGTGTAGAATAAGAAAAATACCACAATGATAAGTTAATAATGTTCATTTATTTTATATCTTTGAATTTACTTCGAAACTGTTGATTATTTAGCTCTAGAAATCCGATGAACGAATTTCTAAAACCCCTGTTACATTTCCTAGGCCCAAAAAAATCGTTCTTCAGAGGAAAAAGATCAGGGAAATAAAAAACCTCTGTTTGGCCGAACTATGTTATAACAACACTTTAATTATTATTGCAAATTGGTTAATCCTGAAATATTATTCAATGTTAGGTCAATTTAATTGATTCCTGTCATCAAGCCAAACGACTTCCAATTCAAACTAAGGTTTTAAGATATTAAACAATGCTTTCTTTCACAATAATTTCAGGATTAAGTTCACACACAATTTAAATATATAGCGGACAACGGGTTTATTCTGGAGTTCGAATTGATTTAGTAATTATGTGCGTATTGCCGCAACTGGTTTTAAATATCAATGTATAATGTATTTCTCTATATTGATTCCAACGTTTAATCTCCATGCAAAATAAACACGTTCCCAAACTTCGATACGACTTAGCTGTCTTTATAACATCTGCAATCTCCCAAGACACTGAATCTAAGTTTAATTAACTCTTAGGTTATTTAAAAGTGCACTTTCAAATTATAACATTACTTTACACCAATACTTTGAACTTCTTAGGAAGGTTTACAAAACAACCACACTCTTCCAAAATAAACTCAACTGCCCTCTCCACGTGTTAAAATTATACTCTCTCAAGATAAAACTCAACCGTCCTCTTTCCGGGTTAAAATTGTACTGTCACATTTCCAAAATGAAACCTCCCTTCTCTTCCATTAAACATCAACCCCTAAGCATTTTATACAATACTATCTCTTATTCCTAAAACAATAACGTTCCAATTCTCATATCTGCGCATGAGTTGAACAATTGTTCCTTCTGCCTTGCTCGTCTCCAATTGGGTGGTTTATCTGCGTCGGTTCGATGCCACGCCGTCACGCCCACCGCGTGTCCCGGTCCAGAACCTTAGGTCAGCTAGCAAGACTATGTGTCTTGAGTTAAGTTCTAGGTTTGCATCCCAGATTCAGCGCAGGTTGCCTAAATTTAGGTTTTCATTCACTGTTTAATCTGAAACATTTGAGAAAACTTCGCACAGTTATCTGGTAATTATTAGGCCGTTAGACCTTAAGGTTCAAATTCGTGTAACAACCACATGTGCGTTCGTTTTATTAATTTTCGTTTGCACAAAGTTTTTTGTAAGGTTTCTGTGAATGCTAACAAAGAAAGTCCATACCCTGTAGTTATATTTTATTAGAGGAAGTTAACTTTTGTTTTTGTTGCAACGCAAAATCGTTTCCCGTAGGGTTTATGACCTTTTTTTATCAGTTAGGGATATTTCTTTAATTTTGTATTTCTTGTTAAATTCTATGAAACGTGGGAAGTCATTAGATTTTAGACTCTTTTGTTTGGCGTCTCTCTTTGTTTCCTTCTTTCTAATTTATTTCCCTCGCTTAAAAATACATTCATTTATTGTTTTGTTAGGATAAAATTTTATTTGTAACCATTCGTCAAATCTCTAAATGGGTAGCAGATGTGGAACCTCGGCTCCGCTTTCTAAAATTTACTCTCAGATATATAATAATATTTAACAATGTTATGTATACATAGCTTTGCTATCACAGTGCGATCGAATGCTCCCTCAATGTCTAGAAATGCACCTACACATATTTCTTTATTTTCAATCGCAGATTCTGCCTTCGAGACTACGTGGTGCAGCGCAGTTTCAGTGGATTTTCCCACTTGATACGCGCACTGTAGCTTATGAAAGGGTGTCCTTTTCAGTGGTCCTTCCCTTAAGTATCTGTCTACCATTTTTTCCAGTGTCTTCAGCAGGAATGAGGAGAGGCTTATTGGTCGAAAGGATCTAGCCTCTTCATAGCTGCCTTTGCCAGGTTTCGGTATATACGTTACCCTTACCTGGCTCCATACCTTCGGGACGTAGCCGAATGCTATGCAGGCCTTATAGAGCCTTGTTAGATGTGGGCTCAGAATATTCTTACTCTTTTGTAGTAGAATGGGGTAAATTCCATCTGGACCGGGTGCCTTGAACGGTTGGAAACTGTCCAGTGCCCAGTCCAGCTTCCACTCGTTAACTACCTTCTTAGCAACCTCCCAGTCTGCCTTTGTGGTGCGAACACTTTGTTCAGTCTGACTGACGGTTTCGTCGTTACCTGCATCGTCTAATATTTTGCAGTCTGGAAAGTGGGTCTCCATCATTATCTGAAGAGTTTCCTTGCCAGATTCCGTAAACTTACCGTTATCTTTCCTCAGAGTGGTAAGCATATTGGTTTTTGTCACAGACATAGCCCTGACGAGTCTCATGCCTTCCGGCGCGCTTTCAATCGATTGGCAGTGTGATCGCCAAGATTTCCTTCGTGCTTTGCGCACCTCTAGGTTGTATTTAGTGAGGGCGTGCGAGTACTCTTTGAAGTTGTTCGCACGTTTTGCCTTGTTAAATATCCTTCTGGTTTCTTGACGTAATTTTACTAACTCTGGTGTCCACCAGGGTTCCTTCTTCCCTTTTGTTACCTTCTCTGGACAATTGGGCAACCATGCGGTCTTGATTGCGTGGTCAATCCTGTCAGCCTCAAACTCTATGTCTATAATTGAGTTCAGCTTACCTTTGGTAGGTCCCAGATCAACTCTTATGTCCTTAATGTATTGTTCCCAGTTCGTGTTCCTGGGATTCCTCCTTCGTACACTAGGTCTTGTCGTTTCCATCGTGTACCTAAAGCATACATACCTGTGATCCGATCCACTGATCTCATCAGATACGTGCCAGTCCGTTACATGTTTAACGGCCCCTTTCGTAGCTAATGTTATGTCGAGAACTTCCGACCGTCTTGCTTCAACGAATGTTGGTGCATTACCTCTATTTAATAAGTGTAAAGAAGAGCTTACCACGTACTCGTAGAGCTTCTCTCCCTTCTTGTTGACATCCGAACTTCCCCAGACCACGTGGTGTGCATTTGAGTCGCCGCCCACGATGAGATCTAGATTGTTTCGGCTGCAGTATTGCACGAGACCTCTCACCAGCTTTGTTGGCGGGTCGTCGTCTTCGCAGGGCATGTAGACTGAGGCAATGATGATAGCCCCCTTGTCCTGCCCTCCCAGGTAGACCTTCACTGTTGTAAGATCCCTAGAACAGAAGTCATGTAAAGGCATTGCCTCTATGCCATTCCTGACATATAGGCAAGTCCTCATATTATTAATAGCAGAGCACTGGAAAAGAGATCCTGATCCGCTAATACCTGTCACACGGCCCTTATATACATAAGGGTCTTGTATTAATGCTATGTCAAAAACGTGCCCTTTCAGCTGACGGTTTAATAGAGCCATCGCTGCTTTACAATGATGTAAGTTAATTTGTACACACCTTAGTCCCGCCATCTTATCGTTTGCAATGACGTCCTCCTCTTTTTGGACAATCCGTTATGGATCGCCCCCTCCTGGACCTAGGTCCATTTCTGTTTCATCACGCCCCGGGGGAGATGACAGGTTAAGCCCATCAATATCTCCCAGGAAATCGGACGTGGCCGGCGAGAGCACGCTTTCTGCACCCATGAGACTGTCTGCGTCTATTTCCGCTGCGCCTTCTGCATCAGTCTCAGGTGCGTCAGGTTTGCTCCCCTCCCTCTCTTTGCCCTCCTCTGCCTTTTCCGGCTCGACCTGGGTTGCTTCCTTCTCTTCGCCGTCATCGAGGACCTTGAAGAAGGCCTTGTCCACGCCAGCATAGAGGCAGTAGCCCTTGGATTTGATGAACTCAGCTGACTCTTTGTCCATAAGGATGATCCTTCTTATATGGCTTGGACCAGCCTCTGTGTCTATCACCTTCCACTCCTTCGTGTGCAGTTCTGGGTTCAGCCTCTGCAGTATGGAGAGAACAAAGCCTGTTTCCCTGATCCAGATGTTCTTGGATTTCCAAGCCATCTTGACCGGTTTTGGCAGATCCTTTGCTCTCACCACTTTTAGCTTCGCACCCCCAATGGTTTGCCCATTAAGGTTGCGAAGCCACTCTGCAGAGCTTTCCCCATCACAAAACACATGAAGGGCCCCCGTTATGACACTGCCGATGCTGAATTTCGGCAGGGGGTCCTGCTGGCAAGCAAACCTTGAAAATAGGTCCCTGACAATGGGACCTACATGCTCTTCCCGGATATTCGTGGCAGGGTAGTTATCCGTGATGATCGCCATCCTGACGCCTGACACGGCCTCCTTAAATGTAGCATTAAGGTTTGGCCGTTTGGCGTTGGAGGACCCTGCATCACTCGCCCTCGCCCGCTTCATCGCCGCAGGTGTGTGATTCGTGGCAGCCTCCTCCCTCGGTGCCGCCTTGCCCTCCACTGCCTTCGACCCTCCACTGAGAGGTATCGCGGCGCACTTTTGGAAGAATTTCTTCTTCCTCTGTGCACCGCTCGGCCTCTTGTATTTAGTAGGTGCAGCGGGTCTGTCCACACCTGTCGCGACAGACGCTCCGGGATTTGACCCCCCGGCTACTCCCTCCGTTCTCGAGGGGCCTTCGTTACGCTGGCCGCCTCCCGCAGTCTTGGGTTTGGGGTCAACCGAACCGGCGCCCCTGCCCTCTACCTGGTCTGCTAGCACAGCTCCCGAAGGTCCCCCCGCACATGACACACTGTCCTTCGTTGGCTTATTGCCCTTTTTGTCGCCCGTTAGGGCAACCTTTGTTTTTTTGTCGTTGTTTTTTAATGTAAGATCCATAATCATATATTTTTTTTTTTTATTTCACCATTCCGGCCCCCCACCCTCCATGGAGCCCTCAACACCGGGGATGCCTAAGTGGCACCAGGGGTTACCGGAAGGGTATAGCTTTCCAGTATGGGCTGTACACGAGCTGTGACGATGCATGCCAGCACTGCGCCTGGTTGGGCACAAATACCTTAGTGCACCGCTAGCTGCGCACCCCCCATACCAGAAAACTCGCCTAGCGGCGGTCTGACCCGACGCCTCAGCCGATTGACTGCGGTTGGCTATTCCGCAGCCTCCCGTGTCGGACGAAATCCGGGCCAAAGTGGTGTGTTGTCATGACCAGTGATGCCTCGACATCGGCCACAACTCAACCACCAGGATTCCATCATCCGCCCTTACGGGTTCCCGGGCACGGCACAAACACCCAGGTGGTCACCCCCCCTCCCCCTCCCACCGCAAGGTCTGTATGCGGTAAGAGGCCACAGAGACCGGACCACATGATCCCTGTAGTATTTATCAACTGTTTAGCCCAAGACTAACAAGAGATGCAAATAGACTTAAAGGCACAGGCGAAGTCCTAACATCAGTTGTTAGCCGTGGTTTCCCAGGATGCACCAGTCAGCAGGGGATTGTCCTCTATACAAATAGTTATCGATATAGACCACAATCCTCGCTGAGCACGTGGAGGTAAGTTGAACTCGCACCCCCGAATACAGGATGCTTGTTATTTTAACAGTTTTGTTTATATTTATTGTTGTTAACATTGACTTACCAACTATGTTCTTTAGTAGAAATAATGGTATCGTGTTTGTTCATCGCTTTATAGAAAAGTCGAAGGTCAATCATTTTCAAGACTGTGCCTGCCTCTGTTTTTTTCTTTACGGAAAGGCCAAGGAATCAAGTTCATACAGCCATGACAGACGTAAATATTAAATGCATGTTTTTTATCTTTTCCTGTCTTTTATTTAAAGGAATAACATTTAGAAAGTTTGATATAGATTCAAACTGAATGACACCGACTAACGATTCCTAGAAAAATTGCTGGCAGAACGCTTATTGCCCTTTTTACGTCTCTTATATAGTTCAGCAATGTTCATTGAATCTCACAGAATTATGAATGGGTTCATAATAAACATCACCCTGTATAAGAGAAGTGACGATAACCCCACGTGTATCCAACGTCATGCGTGTCACTCTGATGGATTTTGTTCTCTGAATCTATTACACTTTTTTATTTGTCACTCGCTATGTTTGTTAGGGAAACAAACGTGACCATCCCATGAATATGAATGGGGGAATATTTACATTGTGGTTTTGTACAAGTTGTGTTGGTTGTAGTTCATAAATCATAAGTTACTTTTTTTTAAATAATTAAAACGTTTTTTTTTTTATTCATAGTTAATTGATTTTTGCTTGTGCGTTAGCACCGCATTTCCGCCAATGTCAAGTAGTTCGTGGGAGTATCTATCCCAATCTCAGGGATTGTTTTTGATCAAGAACAAGAAGAGATTGAGAAAACGGTTTGTAGATAAAATGTCACTAGTAGTAGTTAATGAAAAAAATTTGCTTTTAAATATACTTGTCATTTTTATTTAGCAAATAAGCTTGGTTTTTAGGATGGAACTAAATTAGTGTCATGTGGTAATACATACGCCATTTCACCTATAATGTGATTTTTTTAACACTTAAAATTTTTAGTGTTTGTTCAGACCATGTATCATGCATATTTCTGCCTGCAGATATCTCAATATAGACGGCGATGAAAACCAAAAAGAAAATATTTTTATGTATGAAAACTTCAATGGTGGTTCAGACCATCAAACTGAACAACTTTTACTATGGAAGCAAACCTGAAATCACAATAAATATTAAATAGTAAAAGTTGTTCAGTTTGATGGTCTGTACCACCCCTGAAAATTCAAAAACTGTTTACAAAATCACACAGTATAGGGTCCTTCTTAATATGCGGACACTTTTTCAAGAGGATGATCAGACCATCAAACTGAACAGCTTTCTATATGTGACCAATGTCGAAATAGCGAAAAAAAAATCCGCTGTTCCATACTAAACTGAAATATTACTCGATCCAATTGTATGGGACAGTAGATTTTTTTTTCGCGATTTCTATGTTGGTCCCATAGAGAAAGTTGTTCAGTTTGATGGTCAAATCATCCCTTTAAAAAAGTGTCAGCATATTAAGAAGGACCTGTATAATTAAGTTTATCACATTATCATCTCCAATCAAATTCAACACCCTGAACTGCAAATTAGGTTTACATAAAAAAAGATGGAAGAACGTGATAATCTTGTATCCAAAGACAGATGCTCGCGTCAAACAAATGAGTGCGATTACTTACGTCAAGACTCAGATACGTCAAAGGGTTTTAAAAAACAGCCGTGTGCTCCATCCCCTTCACAAGATAAATTATTTTCCATGGTCTTGAGTCTTAGATGTTGTTGACGTACATTTTTAAGTTACGTGACGTCTTTGATAATGTTGTTATTTTACAAGGTTTTACAAAAGTAAAAATAAACATTTAAAACTTTTAAGGGGTTTTTTAAAACGATCAAACTGAATAACTTTACCTATGGGACCAACATCGAAATCACGAAAAAAAATCTGTTGTCCCATACATTTAGCTCGAGTAGATTTGTAGTTTAGTATGGAACATCAGATTTTTTTTTCGCAATTTCGATATTGGTCCCATAGTGAAAGTTGTTCAGTTTGATGGTCTAAACCACCCCTTAAATGTTTATTTGTCTTTTTGTAACACCTAGGTATACGAGTATGTGTCCCAAAACTCAATTTTCGGCTTGACGTTGATTTTATGTTACAGGATACCTATACTATTTATCAAACTTTTGTTGACAATCTAAAAATGAGGAAAGAAATTTTGATAAAACAGATCTTATTGTTTAGTTTTGTAGAACGATTATTAATCGAAATATTTTTTTCTTATTATCTTAAGTGAATTGCACGTAATACATACTTTTTCAAATAAGAAATATGATCCATAACAAATAAAGCGAGATGTTGAAGATTGCTATATTTTTCATTAATTTGTATGTCTTTCTTATAACGAGAAGATACGAGGCCCTGCGTTTACATAGTGAAAGCGTCTTAACGCTTCGAGAAAATTCTTAAATCACCTGAACAGAAATTCTACAAAATTGTCTCCAAAACTCGACCTGACGAACAATTTTAACTAAAAACCCACCCAGATCAGATCGGTTTCCAATTAACAGCGCCTCAGTTGAGTCTCATTATATTTTTAATTTGGGGGAGGAATCTCAAATTAAACCGGCGACGTCAAAGGACAACCTCGGCTGCCATTAGAGCTAAATAATTAAAGAATTCGACCGTCTTCACAGTCGTTAGATGGAATTAAGAAACCTCTGCTTAACTTAGTTATTTTGATTTAGGTTTTAAACTGGCGTAAAGGGCGTAAAGGTCTTTTAATAGCATTGATGTCCAATACAACTTATCTAGCAGTATCGACAAATTTAAGAACTATACAAAAATTTTTATTCTTCTATCGTGTCGATGGCATTTTATTGTATATTTTGCCACACGGATAGCATCACGGTCAGCGTCGATAAGCTTCATTCGCATGCAGATTGTCCGGGCGAGAAGGGAAAGGGCATTCAGAATTACTATAGTTATATTAGATTATATTTTTGACGTTATTTCCTAATTTTGTGTACCTCTTTGGATTAGGCGCACAAAGTGACATTCTCGAAATGTCACATTTTTTATTTTTGGATTTTGATGTGGCATTAGTGACGATCTATTGTCATGTCACTGCCTACAAAAGTGGGACATCGATTTGAGTATATATTTGTGTATATGAATCTACCATCCGTCCCATAAGACTGTAGAGAAAGTGCGGTCAGAAGCTCAATAAAATCATATCTTTCAATTATGAATATTTCGATACAATACATTCACAGAGTCACAAGCACACTTTCGCATTGGGGTTTTTTTCATCGCTTTTAGTTGCTGACGGATCACTGATGTCATCGAGCATAGGATCTCTATATCGTGGGATTAGTCTAGGTACTGCTTGATGTTGACTGTTTTTGTTGAGGTCTTGACGTGACTTTCGAAGTCTTTGATGTTCTGTTTTAGATTAAATCAGTTTATTTTTAATTAATACGTCAATCCTTTGATTAACAGTAACTAGATATTTGGTCAAAATGTTTATCGTCGTAAAATATTGCTCTTCTTTTGCCCACATAAACACTGCAAAAGTAACCACTTGTGACGTCATTCCACTTCGAAATATTAAAATATACTAATAGTATACCTTGCTACAACTGTGGGTATATTTGGAAATGAATTAAATCAGTCATAGCCTAACGCTCGTGTTTGACTCCCGTGTCCCTGCGTCTCGTAAAACATGACATGGCGCAGTCGGTAATTAAATAAAGATAAAAGTGTTGTTCTTGTGTACGAGGTGAAATACAAATAAGTGCGTATTAAATGTCGAGTGAAAGTGATAGTGAACCGGAATTATACGAGGAAACAGAAAATACGAGCACAAGGATGGAGTCCATTTTGCAACCGCCGCAGTCGTTCAAATTTGAAAATAATTTATCGAACGTAACATCAGGAAATCTTAGCAGGGAATGGGAGAAATGGAAAAAATCGTACAAAATATATTGTGAAGCCTGTGAGTTGGCAAATAAAAGCAATAAAACACAAATCAACATTTTGTTACACATCATCGGTGAAAAATGTCGTGATGTCGCTGAACAGTTTCAGGGAGAGTACAAAACAACAGAGGAGTTGCTACTGAAGTTCGACGCGTTTTTTATACCGAAGAAAAATCTCGCAGTTGAAAGACAGAAGTTTTTTAAAAGAGATCAAGAGGAGTTAGAATCGGCTGAGCAATACGTTTTTGAATTGAACAAGATGGCGGTCAGTTGCGAATTTAAAGATTTGCGAGACGATCTTGTGTGTAGCCGGTTAATATGTGGGTTAAAAAACGTATCTTTATCTGAAAGACTATTGCGGGAACCTGAAATAACATTAGGAAAAGCTCTGGATATCTGCAGGTTAGCGGAAATGTCTCGAATGCAAGCTGTAAACATGAAGACGGAAAAAGAAGATCATAGTAACCAGGTACACGAGATAACAAAGGAAAATACGCGTGATTCAGAGGTGCACTGGATAAGCCGCGGTCGACCACGGCCGGCACAGCGTCAGCCCGGCACGAGCCCGCGCCCCGGGTACCGGCCCGCGCTGCCGCGCCACGATCCTTCCGGCGCCGGCGGCGGCGCCTGGCCGCGCACGGGCCGTCACCCGGATGCTGACGCGCCCGGCGGTCCGTCCCGGGCTCACGCCATCCCCGTGTCCCGACGGGGTGAAAACAGGCAGTTTGTCAACAGAAAGTGCGGTAATTGCGGGCGAGTACACAAACGGAACGAGTGTCCAGCGTACGGCCAACGTTGTGTGAAGTGTGATCGTATGAATCACTACGCGAGGATGTGCAGAGTCTATGCGGTGCACGAGGACTCCACCGATCAGGTACAAAATCAGATTAATAATAGCTGTAATGATTGGCTCGTTGAATTATTGATTAATAATGCGCGTATAAGTTTTAAGCTAGACACAGGAGCTGACGTAAATATTTTACCACTTAGATTTCTCAATAGCATCAATGTTTCCGAAAGAGATTTAATTAGTACGTCATTGAAATTACAGGGCTATTCAGGGGCTAGTATCGCGGTGATGGGCAAGTGCTTTTTGAAAGTGCTTTATAAAAAGAACATATTTATTTTAGAATTTATAATCGCGGATGTAGATTCTCCACCGATATTAAGCCGAAATTCATGTGAGGAGTTACAGTTAGTTAAGAGAGTAATGTCTGTCCATCAGAAAGATCAAAACAGTAAAACCATTTTAAACGAATTTCCGAACGTGTTTATAGGCATGGGTTGTTTGCCTGGCGAATATAAGATACAAATCAAAGAGGATGCTACGCCGATTGTACACGCACCTAGGAAGTTGCCTGTCGCCATCAGAGATCAAGTCAAAGTTAAGCTGATAGAGATGGAGAAGGAAGGCATAATTTCAAAAGTAGAGGGCCCTACAGATTGGGTTAATAGCATGACGGTAGTAAAGAAGCCTAATGGTGATTTACGCATATGCCTGGACCCGCGAGACCTTAACAACGCGATCAGGCGTGAACACTTCAAGCTGCCTACATTTGAAGAGATAGTGACCAAACTAACAGGTGCAAAATATTTTAGTACTCTTGATGCAAAACAAGGATTCTGGCAAGTAAAACTACACAGCAGCAGCACGGACTTGTGTACATTCAACACTGCATTCGGGAGATACAAGTTCCTACGCATGCCATATGGCATCTCATCGGCATCAGAAATATTCCACAAACGTTTGTATGAACATTTAGATGACATCGAGGGGGTAATTCAATTTGTAGATGACTTGTTGGTATATGGGGATACGAAAGAAAATCATGACCGGAGACTACGCACAGTACTAAAGAGATGTGAAGATATAAATATAAAGCTGAACATACAAAAATGCAAAATTGGGCTGACAGAGTTAACATACTTAGGTCACAAAATTACCAAGGACGGTGTCCGTCCTGATGATTCGCATATAACGGCCATAAAAAATATGCCCACGCCCGCTAATGTAAAAGATTTAGAAAGATTTTTAGGACTTGTGACTTATGTGGCCAATTTTATACCGAACTTGTCGGAAAAGACTTGCGTCTTGCGGGAATTGCTTAAAAAAGAAGTCGAGTGGCACTGGGACAATAGACATGATCAGTGTTTCCAAAACATAAAGAAATCATTATTTAGCCCACCAGTGTTACAGTTCTATGATCCAGAAAAACCAGTGGTAATATCAGTTGATGCCAGCAAAAATGGACTAGGAGCATGTTTAATGCAAAACAAATTGCCAGTCTGTTATGCATCAAAGTCTTTGACAAAGACTGAACAAGCATACGCCCAGATTGAGAAGGAATTGTATGCGTGCGTATATGCATGTGAAAGATTTTATACATACATATACGGGCGGACAGAAATAACAATAGAAACAGACCACAAGCCCTTAGTGAGCATTATTAATAAACCCTTAGCAAGTGCACCCGCGCGCTTGCAGAGAATGTTGATGCGATTACAGCCGTACACATTTAAACTTGTTTACAAACCAGGCAGATATCTGTACATTGCAGATACGCTATCGCGTGCAGTTGCACCAAGCGCGGAGCCGGTCGCCCCCCTGCCCCCACGTGACCATTATGACGCGCAGGCTCAAGTGTGCGCGGTTAGCGCTAGCAACTCGCTGACAGATTCACATTTTTTAGAAATACAAAAATGTACAAAACAAGACGCAGAAATGCAAGAATTAATAAAAATAATAAAACGAGGTTGGCCGAATGAAAAAAGTAAACTAAATGGTGACATACTGAAATCATTTTGGGATTGTAAAGATGAGCTCGTCGTCGAGTTTGGCATCGTATGGAGAGGGTGTAGGGTTATTATACCCAAATGTATGCGCAAAAACATGTTACGAAAACTACACACCAGTCACTTAGGTATTGAAAAATGCAAGCTTAGAGCGCGCGAAGTTATGTATTGGCCTAACATGAATTCTCAGCTTAAAGATTACTTGTCGCATTGTCAGGCGTGCCTAACAAACAGAAGACAGAACACGAAAGAACCCTTGATTCCACATGAAATACCTGACAGACCATGGTGCAAAGTGGGTACGGATATTTTTCACTACGGTGGCAAATCATACCTAATTGTAGTAGACTATCATAGCAAATTCATAGAACTATCAAAATTAAGTTCATTAACTACGGACAATGTAATCCGGAAATTAAAACTCATATTTAGCAGGCAAGGTATACCAGAGATAGTTATGTCAGACAATGGCCCGGAATTTTCGTCAAATGCATTTAAGGAATTCTCGATAAATTGGAAATTTCAACACATTACGTCATCACCAAGATATCCACAGTCAAACGGACAAGTGGAGCGTACCATACAGACAGTAAAAAATATAATGAAAAAAACCGCACATGATCAATCAGATTTCGGTTTGGCATTATTAGAATATTTAAACACACCAATTAGCAATGAAGTACCATCCCCGGCAGAGCTATTGTACAACAGGAAACTACGTAGCATCGTTCCATGCACTCCGAGTCTGCTGAAGCCAAGAATACAACACGAAACCATTAAAAAACTAAAAAATCGTCAGCAAAATCAAAAGTTTTATTTTGACCGAGGGTCCCGAAAATTAACACCTTTCAGCATAGGCCAGAGAGTAAAAGTAAGAATAAATGACAGTTGGCAATCGGCTAAAGTAACTGAAATAGTTGGACAAAGGTCGTACATTGTAACATTGACAAATGGAAGCAAATTGAGACGTAACAGAAAACATTTAATATCAGATTCAAACAGAACTTGCTTATCATCGCTTACGCATTATAACTATAACTATGATGATATAGACGTAGGCACTTCTCAGGTCGTTAGCTCCCGTGGACCGGTTTTGCAATCAGCTGATTCTAATGCTTATCGTACTCGTTCCGGCAGGACAGTGCGACCTCCTGATCGGTGGGGAGACTCCATAAATCAATAACGGTGGTTTGCAGTGAAACCAGTGCCAGTGAAATAAAATGAACAGTTAAAAATAATATACCATAATGATTAATTAGGTATAATCATGTTAGGAATTTAAAGATACAATTACTTATTCCTAAATTATTAAAAATTTAGTGTCAAATTAATTATTGTATACTGTAAATGATAATACTAACATTATTCTTAAGTGTACAATTTAATCAAATTATAATACTTACTAATTTAAATGGAACTATTTATTATTATTATTTTGTGTTTGTATTTGTTAAGTAGAATTATATCCTATTCATAAATTCAATGCATGTATTATGTAATTCAGAAATCAATTTCAATTTACTATTCCAATAATCGTAATTATTAAATTGTTAGTTATTTATCCGGTACCATCGCCATTATTTTTTGCGATAAGGGATGGTGAGGATACAGATAAGGAATGTTACAATAGTGTGTATGATGATTTATATCAAGGTCGAGCACTCTTATAATTTTGCATGGTCCTATTACAAATAGAAGTTTAGATAATCGTTGCTCAATATATGTATGTTCTCATGTTACTGTAATTCAATACCCAGATAAGATAAAATTATATAATAATTTTCCTCATTAAGTAGAAGATGTAAAATAGTTTAAGAAGGGGGTTGTGGGTATATTTGGAAATGAATTAAATCAGTCATAGCCTAACGCTCGTGTTTGACTCCCGTGTCCCTGCGTCTCGTAAAACATGACATGGCGCAGTCGGTAATTAAATAAAGATAAAAGTGTTGTTCTTGTGTACGAGGTGAAATACAAATAAGTGCGTATTAAATGTCGAGTGAAAGTGATAGTGAACCGGAATTATACGAGGAAACAGAAAATACGAGCACAAGGATGGAGTCCATTTTGCAACCGCCGCAGTCGTTCAAATTTGAAAATAATTTATCGAACGTAACATCAGGAAATCTTAGCAGGGAATGGGAGAAATGGAAAAAATCGTACAAAATATATTGTGAAGCCTGTGAGTTGGCAAATAAAAGCAATAAAACACAAATCAACATTTTGTTACACATCATCGGTGAAAAATGTCGTGATGTCGCTGAACAGTTTCAGGGAGAGTACAAAACAACAGAGGAGTTGCTACTGAAGTTCGACGCGTTTTTTATACCGAAGAAAAATCTCGCAGTTGAAAGACAGAAGTTTTTTAAAAGAGATCAAGAGGAGTTAGAATCGGCTGAGCAATACGTTTTTGAATTGAACAAGATGGCGGTCAGTTGCGAATTTAAAGATTTGCGAGACGATCTTGTGTGTAGCCGGTTAATATGTGGGTTAAAAAACGTATCTTTATCTGAAAGACTATTGCGGGAACCTGAAATAACATTAGGAAAAGCTCTGGATATCTGCAGGTTAGCGGAAATGTCTCGAATGCAAGCTGTAAACATGAAGACGGAAAAAGAAGATCATAGTAACCAGGTACACGAGATAACAAAGGAAAATACGCGTGATTCAGAGGTGCACTGGATAAGCCGCGGTCGACCACGGCCGGCACAGCGTCAGCCCGGCACGAGCCCGCGCCCCGGGTACCGGCCCGCGCTGCCGCGCCACGATCCTTCCGGCGCCGGCGGCGGCGCCTGGCCGCGCACGGGCCGTCACCCGGATGCTGACGCGCCCGGCGGTCCGTCCCGGGCTCACGCCATCCCCGTGTCCCGACGGGGTGAAAACAGGCAGTTTGTCAACAGAAAGTGCGGTAATTGCGGGCGAGTACACAAACGGAACGAGTGTCCAGCGTACGGCCAACGTTGTGTGAAGTGTGATCGTATGAATCACTACGCGAGGATGTGCAGAGTCTATGCGGTGCACGAGGACTCCACCGATCAGGTACAAAATCAGATTAATAATAGCTGTAATGATTGGCTCGTTGAATTATTGATTAATAATGCGCGTATAAGTTTTAAGCTAGACACAGGAGCTGACGTAAATATTTTACCACTTAGATTTCTCAATAGCATCAATGTTTCCGAAAGAGATTTAATTAGTACGTCATTGAAATTACAGGGCTATTCAGGGGCTAGTATCGCGGTGATGGGCAAGTGCTTTTTGAAAGTGCTTTATAAAAAGAACATATTTATTTTAGAATTTATAATCGCGGATGTAGATTCTCCACCGATATTAAGCCGAAATTCATGTGAGGAGTTACAGTTAGTTAAGAGAGTAATGTCTGTCCATCAGAAAGATCAAAACAGTAAAACCATTTTAAACGAATTTCCGAACGTGTTTATAGGCATGGGTTGTTTGCCTGGCGAATATAAGATACAAATCAAAGAGGATGCTACGCCGATTGTACACGCACCTAGGAAGTTGCCTGTCGCCATCAGAGATCAAGTCAAAGTTAAGCTGATAGAGATGGAGAAGGAAGGCATAATTTCAAAAGTAGAGGGCCCTACAGATTGGGTTAATAGCATGACGGTAGTAAAGAAGCCTAATGGTGATTTACGCATATGCCTGGACCCGCGAGACCTTAACAACGCGATCAGGCGTGAACACTTCAAGCTGCCTACATTTGAAGAGATAGTGACCAAACTAACAGGTGCAAAATATTTTAGTACTCTTGATGCAAAACAAGGATTCTGGCAAGTAAAACTACACAGCAGCAGCACGGACTTGTGTACATTCAACACTGCATTCGGGAGATACAAGTTCCTACGCATGCCATATGGCATCTCATCGGCATCAGAAATATTCCACAAACGTTTGTATGAACATTTAGATGACATCGAGGGGGTAATTCAATTTGTAGATGACTTGTTGGTATATGGGGATACGAAAGAAAATCATGACCGGAGACTACGCACAGTACTAAAGAGATGTGAAGATATAAATATAAAGCTGAACATACAAAAATGCAAAATTGGGCTGACAGAGTTAACATACTTAGGTCACAAAATTACCAAGGACGGTGTCCGTCCTGATGATTCGCATATAACGGCCATAAAAAATATGCCCACGCCCGCTAATGTAAAAGATTTAGAAAGATTTTTAGGACTTGTGACTTATGTGGCCAATTTTATACCGAACTTGTCGGAAAAGACTTGCGTCTTGCGGGAATTGCTTAAAAAAGAAGTCGAGTGGCACTGGGACAATAGACATGATCAGTGTTTCCAAAACATAAAGAAATCATTATTTAGCCCACCAGTGTTACAGTTCTATGATCCAGAAAAACCAGTGGTAATATCAGTTGATGCCAGCAAAAATGGACTAGGAGCATGTTTAATGCAAAACAAATTGCCAGTCTGTTATGCATCAAAGTCTTTGACAAAGACTGAACAAGCATACGCCCAGATTGAGAAGGAATTGTATGCGTGCGTATATGCATGTGAAAGATTTTATACATACATATACGGGCGGACAGAAATAACAATAGAAACAGACCACAAGCCCTTAGTGAGCATTATTAATAAACCCTTAGCAAGTGCACCCGCGCGCTTGCAGAGAATGTTGATGCGATTACAGCCGTACACATTTAAACTTGTTTACAAACCAGGCAGATATCTGTACATTGCAGATACGCTATCGCGTGCAGTTGCACCAAGCGCGGAGCCGGTCGCCCCCCTGCCCCCACGTGACCATTATGACGCGCAGGCTCAAGTGTGCGCGGTTAGCGCTAGCAACTCGCTGACAGATTCACATTTTTTAGAAATACAAAAATGTACAAAACAAGACGCAGAAATGCAAGAATTAATAAAAATAATAAAACGAGGTTGGCCGAATGAAAAAAGTAAACTAAATGGTGACATACTGAAATCATTTTGGGATTGTAAAGATGAGCTCGTCGTCGAGTTTGGCATCGTATGGAGAGGGTGTAGGGTTATTATACCCAAATGTATGCGCAAAAACATGTTACGAAAACTACACACCAGTCACTTAGGTATTGAAAAATGCAAGCTTAGAGCGCGCGAAGTTATGTATTGGCCTAACATGAATTCTCAGCTTAAAGATTACTTGTCGCATTGTCAGGCGTGCCTAACAAACAGAAGACAGAACACGAAAGAACCCTTGATTCCACATGAAATACCTGACAGACCATGGTGCAAAGTGGGTACGGATATTTTTCACTACGGTGGCAAATCATACCTAATTGTAGTAGACTATCATAGCAAATTCATAGAACTATCAAAATTAAGTTCATTAACTACGGACAATGTAATCCGGAAATTAAAACTCATATTTAGCAGGCAAGGTATACCAGAGATAGTTATGTCAGACAATGGCCCGGAATTTTCGTCAAATGCATTTAAGGAATTCTCGATAAATTGGAAATTTCAACACATTACGTCATCACCAAGATATCCACAGTCAAACGGACAAGTGGAGCGTACCATACAGACAGTAAAAAATATAATGAAAAAAACCGCACATGATCAATCAGATTTCGGTTTGGCATTATTAGAATATTTAAACACACCAATTAGCAATGAAGTACCATCCCCGGCAGAGCTATTGTACAACAGGAAACTACGTAGCATCGTTCCATGCACTCCGAGTCTGCTGAAGCCAAGAATACAACACGAAACCATTAAAAAACTAAAAAATCGTCAGCAAAATCAAAAGTTTTATTTTGACCGAGGGTCCCGAAAATTAACACCTTTCAGCATAGGCCAGAGAGTAAAAGTAAGAATAAATGACAGTTGGCAATCGGCTAAAGTAACTGAAATAGTTGGACAAAGGTCGTACATTGTAACATTGACAAATGGAAGCAAATTGAGACGTAACAGAAAACATTTAATATCAGATTCAAACAGAACTTGCTTATCATCGCTTACGCATTATAACTATAACTATGATGATATAGACGTAGGCACTTCTCAGGTCGTTAGCTCCCGTGGACCGGTTTTGCAATCAGCTGATTCTAATGCTTATCGTACTCGTTCCGGCAGGACAGTGCGACCTCCTGATCGGTGGGGAGACTCCATAAATCAATAACGGTGGTTTGCAGTGAAACCAGTGCCAGTGAAATAAAATGAACAGTTAAAAATAATATACCATAATGATTAATTAGGTATAATCATGTTAGGAATTTAAAGATACAATTACTTATTCCTAAATTATTAAAAATTTAGTGTCAAATTAATTATTGTATACTGTAAATGATAATACTAACATTATTCTTAAGTGTACAATTTAATCAAATTATAATACTTACTAATTTAAATGGAACTATTTATTATTATTATTTTGTGTTTGTATTTGTTAAGTAGAATTATATCCTATTCATAAATTCAATGCATGTATTATGTAATTCAGAAATCAATTTCAATTTACTATTCCAATAATCGTAATTATTAAATTGTTAGTTATTTATCCGGTACCATCGCCATTATTTTTTGCGATAAGGGATGGTGAGGATACAGATAAGGAATGTTACAATAGTGTGTATGATGATTTATATCAAGGTCGAGCACTCTTATAATTTTGCATGGTCCTATTACAAATAGAAGTTTAGATAATCGTTGCTCAATATATGTATGTTCTCATGTTACTGTAATTCAATACCCAGATAAGATAAAATTATATAATAATTTTCCTCATTAAGTAGAAGATGTAAAATAGTTTAAGAAGGGGGTTGTGGGTATATTTGGAAATGAATTAAATCAGTCATAGCCTAACGCTCGTGTTTGACTCCCGTGTCCCTGCGTCTCGTAAAACATGACAACAACTAGACGCATTAAATACGTTGGTAGTTGTAGTAAAGGTTTTTTTTGCTGCGATTTGGATCGTGAGGATGATATATAGTTGTTTATGATGGTACCTTACAGAATTATGTATATACAGGGTGAAATTGATATCATTAGCACCCTTTCAAACTATGTGTCTACCCATCAAACTCAAGAACTTTTACAATGGGAGAAAACCGATTGGAGCAAAAAATAAATCTGCTGTTATATACATTTGATTCGAGTAGGGATTGCAGTTTAGTATGGAACACCTGTTTTTTTTTTTGTTCCGATCGGTTTGCCCCCGTAGTAAAAGTTGTTCAGTTTGATAAGTAGACTCTTATTTTAAAAGGCGATGCTAATGATATCAATTTCACCCTCAACCTTCATCATCATCAAACATTATGATCTCTAACAGAAATGTAACAGAAGTGTCTGTACATTGAAGATATTTAAAAAAGTTACGATATGGTTTTTAGGTGTCCCTGATTCCAAATCACCAATTCCTGGATTTTTTTTCTATCTGTTTATTTGTTTGTTCGCGCATCACGTGAATACTACTGGGCCGATTATGATAAAACTTTTTTGTGTTTCAAACATTAGTAGTACTTATGATTCGATTTATCTCGCTACAATGATGGAGTCGCGCCAAAATTCTAGTTATAAATAAAGACTATACTTCCTACAGATGATAAATCAACAGCAATAAACAAATCCCATTAGTAATATGAAAGTATCAATCATAAATTAGGTAAAGAAAGGTTTGTTCACCATGAATGTTATTAAATATGAACTTTAAAGGCTAATAATCTTAGGTAGTAACGTCGAGTTTATGAATGTAAATTTCAATTACGTCTAGACGTGTGAACGGAGCACTTTGCATGCAAACAAGATTCATTACAGCAACTATAAACTTAAAAGTGGTCGCGTAAAATCTTTTGGGTATTTTTAAATGAAGAACTAGAGTCCTTAAAAATGTTAAGGTATGCTCTGAGCTTTTGCAGGTTTAGTATTTAATTACAGTGTTTACATAAAGTGTACTGTGTTTTTAAATTTAATTATTATGCTTTTGTTTACTTAGCACAAAGCTTGAGTAAGTTATACGAGGTGTAAAATTAAATGCGTTGCATATTAAACGGAGTACCTCAAACCATCAAACTGAACAACGTTCTAGTAATGGCGAAAGAAATCTCAGCCGTTCCATAGAAAAAGTCATCGGCTACTCGACCGAATCGAAATGTATGGAACAGCAATTATTTTTTTCGCGAGATCAAGTTTTGATGGTCTGAAGTACCGCCTAAGATAGTTAATGACTGTATAATGAAGCTTTAAAGAAGCTTCAAACCGTCATCATCATCATTATCACCATCAGCATAATCAATACACATTTCACTACAGAGCACAAGAATGCCCATGAATGTGGACGAGAGACTGATAAGCTTTAAAATTACACGGCAATGCCGTGCCGTGTAATTTTATTTTATTTATTATACTATCGTTAAACATTTTATCTAACAAAAATGTCTAAAAGCTAAAAGTGAGCATTGCTTCAACTGCATACTTTAAGAGATAGTTGACAGTTGTATTAAAACTTCTAACTACCCCAATAGGCATTATGGTCATGAGTCTATGTATGTAATGGAAATAACTCAAATAATCTTGTTTCTTATGGCAGAACCCTTACTATTATTTCTTGTTTATTTCACCTTTTATATTTTAATCTAATCAAATGTAATCTTCGCAGCATACCATAAAACATTCAGTGTCACAAAGGTGTCGTTCGCGATATTATTCAGATGGAATAAATCGGGATTCCTGGGGTCTAGGAGACCCCGGGGAGTGATCCCAGCAGAGATGACCGCTCTGGTGAGACGCTTAGATGAAACCCTCTTAATATGAAGGCAATGCAAGCTTGCGTTTTGGACGCCACGTTTATAAAACCGTTTACTTTGCTGAATGATTTCACAACATTGGAGCACAAAATCTCCGATGTGATGAGCTGTGAAAAAAATTTGCTTTGAAAAGAAAACAATTATTTATCTGATTATTCCACTCTATGTCTAACCCAGCTTAGAATATTATAAATCCAGACGGGTTCAAAAGAAGCGACTAATTCTTTCAGGCATCGTCTAAATATTTTATGTCTATATCGAGTAGCTACCTATCACATTGATTTGACCCCTACTCTGTTCATATCAGTTTAACGTTCTATCAGATTCAGAAGGGTAAATAACCCGGCAAACAACTCTGTCAATGAGGCAGGGGTGAGGAGCGCTTTAGCCTACAAAAAATGTTGTTTTGCGTAGTCAAGATTTTAACCGGCTAGTTTAAAAAACACAAGAGTGCATCTGTTTTTATTTTATTTAACTTAGCAGTTTCTGTAGGTCAACTATGATCATCATCATTACTAGTAATGTATGAATTTGCGATTAAACGCAGCGTTTAAAACGCCAGTCTGTATCATATTTAAATGTCACAGACAAATGACGATTCGTTCCTACAACGACTTGGTGGGAAAGGGGTAGTACCTTCGTAATGTTTACATTTTAATGTAAGAATCCCTCGCAGTAGCTGCGCTCGTTAAAAGGCAATTTCACGTCCTCAAAGCCTAAATTACTGTTTTTACTTTTAGTATTTATGAACTGTGATTTTATTATGGTCTGAATTTTTGCGATTAATATTCTAATGGCGTATTTACACCAGTGATATTTTTACTAGGTGTCGCCAAACACTCTAGTAATATTTAAAGGGGTGGTTTAGACTACCAAACTCAACAACTTTCTCTATGGAGATAACGTCGAAGAAAATTAAAAAAATCAGCTGATACATTTGAGTCGAGTAGGTAGGTAGATTGTTACTGCAGTTTTGTATGAAACAGAAGATTTCTTTCGATGTTGGCTCCATAGTGAAATTTATTTAGTTAGTAACCCACCCCATTACATTTTACAAGGGTCTTTGTATAGATCCAACTTTATTTTAACAAAATTAACAAAACAGCAATCTTTATTTTCTCCACACACATAATCACTAAAATAATTTTGATTTTTAAAGTAATTTGTTGTTCCCATGTACAAGGTTTTAATAATTGAAAGCTGAAAACTTTTTCGGCTGAATCAACTACTGAACTGACTGCAATTTTTTTTAGCAGATTTTGACTTTTTATACAGATCCATAAATGTAATTTTATTATTTTCACTTTGACAAGAAAGCCTGAACAAGGCTGAATGATTACAATAAAATAATATCTCATCTTAATAAACTTTTACGAGTATGGAATTCGGCTGAAAACTTAACTCTTTCAGAATAAGGGTAATAAAAATATTAAATCGGCGCTATAAAGAGGCAATAACAATTTCAGTTAATATTAATCGTTTTTCTTTCTCGACCCTTCCGGGAGAGGCCGATTTGCTTTATTTTCCCTTTTATTTGTCCCCCGGGTATAACTATGATATATTTATTATTACGCCTAGACTATTCGAAGACACTCCAGAGATGTATTAGATAGTCCTTGAGATCGTTTATTGGATCTTTTCATTTGGTATAACCTCTATCTATGACTTGTATACTTTATTTAATCAATAAATACAGTACCTAGTGGTTTAGTTAGGGTATAAATTATAATTCTAGTGTGATTAAGAATAATTTTTCGTTTTAAAGGAATGCGATTTTTTAAAGACACACATTCAAATCAGCAGTTTAAAATGTCAAAATTACTAAAAAGATTATGCATTATTCGATTTTGAAAGTGTGAAATTTAAAATTAGCACTCCTGGGATACAACTCATTGTCTTTAGGCTACATACAAGTGAAAACAGATTGAAACGATAAATGAATTGAAAAGGGATCCGGTGGATGAGGACTGACGTGTTCACACTTGAAATCGATACCTGTAAAAAATGGAAGTAAACGAAATGTCCTTCAAAAGCGTCCCTGCTAACGACCAAACTGCGTTCTAATCACCAAACGTCAAAAATGGATATTGAAAATTGAATTCGCAAGCTGGATTTCTTTTTTTCGCAATGCAAAGGGCGAGGGCCCGTTCAAATGGCCAGATCAACTCAATAAGGGGTACGGGGACGTGTTTACCCGGAACCCGCAAACTGTGCGGGTGCTTTTTTACATTTTTCCAAACGTTATTTACCCGGTGTCGTAAAGGCATTGTGCCGTCCGGACAATAGCCGGGGATATTTCGCCATTTTTTTTGTCGCTTTTTTATTCTTTTCCGAGTGTCGGTGGACACGTCATGTTCGTTTCGATTCATTTCGATTCTGGAACTGATACGCTTCTGTCAAGTTTTGAGTGTCAGTTGTTTTTTCTTTTATTTCGCGTTGATTAGCAAGTTCGTGCGATTTATGAATGCGTGCTGTTTTATTTTGTGACTTCTATTCAGTTCAATTATTTTTATCAAACCTGTAAAAACCGAAAAAAATGCGTGATTGCTGCTTGATGCTTATTTTGATTCTTCAATTAAAGAATTTTTCTGGATTGATTGGTTTATTTCATGAATTCCAGTGATGACTCTTCTTAGAATACTTACGGTTTTTGAAGGGGATTGTCAGACCATAAAAATCTGCAAAATATCTCGATTTTTATCGCTATTTTTATGTTCCCCTATAGAGAAAGTTATTTAGTTTGATGGTCTAATGGTTTAATATCCCCTAAAGACCATCAGCGTGACTGTTTAGTATAAGTACCTAGTATATTTGCATTTCCTATGCTTTACACAATTTATGTACCCTTCTAGCCACCTGACGTACAAACTATTATAATATTAGTCTTGTGGCAGAAACTATGCTGCCTGCTGTATAACCAGACCTAACCAAGACGCGTTTAAGGGCACGTTTCCATGGAAGCTGGGATATAGAAATAATCTTCACACAATAAAACAATACATTTTGAATTTCAAATACATTAGTTACCAACCTTGAGTACCCTATGCTGTACTTTAGTTGAGTAATTATTATTAGTCTAGTTACTAATCATTTTCATATTCACCGTCCACTTTTTCCATTTTCATAGTCATCGTCATCTTTAACATGCACTCATACACTGCTAAATATATGAACTCTCCAAAGGCGCGCCACAATATTTTTTCCTCGGCCTCCCCTGTTTGCGCCCTGCTACCTTTTTTAGGTCGTTGGTCCAGCGGGCCGCGGGGCATCCCACACTATGCCTGGCAGTATGTCGTCTCTACTCTAGAACTTCCATCCGATATCAGTTCTTCGGCAGATAATGACCAACAAATTGCCACTTCAGCTTGCTAATTTAATTTTGTCATGCCTAATTATTATGTTTTTAGGGGTCCGTAGTCAAACAAAGAACCCTTATATTTTCATTTATTTATTACCTTTTTGGAGAACTTACAGCTTTCGTCCATTCTGTCTGTCTGTCTGTATGCCTCGCCTCAACAACTCGCTCATTTTTGCACCTACTAAATTGAAATTTGACATGAAGACAGATAACAGTGACCCAAAAACTGAAATGTAGTAGTTATGAAGAAACAATTTTTTTTTGACGAAATGTTTATACAACAACAAAACAACACCAACAAAAATAGTTTATAGTTTTTTTTAACAAATCAAGTGTGTTTTTTTGGATAGGTCTTGTCCAATGGAATACAACTCCCATATAAATTAAATCGCTGTAACGCTTCTGTCTCGAGATATTTGCGCTCAAAGTAAAAAGATCTATCATACGAGAAGTTCATACAATACCTGATCACTAGGTAACTAGTTTCCCTTTACACCCTACTGTATCCCGTTACTGACCCAATCATATTGTTGGGGTTGCAATCATTAATTTTAAGAGTTCAATTTCGATGGGCTAAGTAACTTTGACCTTGACCCATGTATAAAGATAGAAAGAACAATTATCATTTTAAATTAAAATGACTTTACTTTTGCTAATACTCGAAATTATTGTCCTCGAATCAGTATCAATATTAAATTTTCTTATTTCATTTCAGATATGTATATGTCGCAGTCATCTGGTTAAATCTACCATTTGATTGAAAGACTAGCCCGTTTATTGAATGGCGACAGTCAAATGAATGACTAGGCCGAACGTTGATTGAAAAATCGTACTCAACTTTCAACTAGTTAGCTTATTGTAAGCTAGCCCCTTGAAGATGGTGGACGTAAAATAAGTCAGGTGATTCAAATATAGTTCAACTTTGAATCACTTGGCTGAATTTCTTTGAACGTTACATTCAACGACTTGGCCAGTTGTCCTTTAGTCATTCAATTGAGTGTCGCTATTCAATGAACGGGCTAGCCTTTCAATCAAATGACAGATTTAAGCAGATGACTGCGACATATATATTATAATTAGAGTTAGACCTCATACAACTTATAAGTCATCTACTTTTCTTAGTCATCTTTCCTTGGACTCATAAGAACAGCACCTTAAGACAACCGCGACACCCTCATGTGTTTACGTAAATGTGTCCATTCCTTCCCATAGTATGTAGTTATGAGCACGTCCCTAATAAATTGTACATTTTATAGAAATGTACGAATATACAGGATGTCAACTTTAATACGTTACATACTCAAAGGGGTGCTTCAGACCATTAAACCAAACTACTTTTACTAAGGAACAAGTTTGGAACCGCAAAAAAAAATCTGCTGTTTCATTCATTTTTGTCGAGTATCTAATTAACTTTTTCTATGGAACAGCATATTTTTGCGATATCGCAAAAGTTTTTCAGCTTAATGGTCTAAAGCAACCCTTTAAGAATTTAATGTATTTAAGTTTACATCCTGTATAAATTCTTAACATGATTGGTAATAATATTAAGAATCTTAATTACTAAATCCTGTAGATATCTGGAAGATGTTGCTATTAGTGTTAAGACTTCTTTCTTCTCGCATGTTTTCATGTAGGTAAACATTTATAATTAGGCTGCTTAAATTTGTTAGAAAAATTGTCTACTAAAAGTTGTTAAGACACTTATTAAGGTTATGCTTTTCCTTACTAAGTTTGCTAAGCGTCCTCTCCATTGACACAAGGTTGCCCTCAGGGCTGTGACCTTGGACCTCACTAATGAAAAATTGGTTTTGATGATTTTCTGACTCTTCCACTCCTTTAAAGCTGCTCGCTAATTGGACGGTATTAGTTACAATAAAACAAATTAATAAATTAGTATTCCCACATTTTATTGCATTTATTTATATATTTTATTTTTACAGTTGTGTATTGTAGAGTTTCTGACCGCATCTTCTCTAGATCGGAACACCTTCCGACGCGGTGATAGTGTCAAAAATGACGTCAGAAAGCTATTCCATGTGATATTATTTTGAATAAAACATTTTGAGTTTGAATTTGGATACGCCGATGATGGACGTGGAGTCCATCCAGCGTACCCATTAAGTCATCCTTTCCAGTCATATGCTGATTGCAATCATGTTCTTCCGGCGCTTTTTGCAATGTTATCGTCCACCTGGCTGCTGGACGACCCTTATCTGATCTCGACCACCATGGGATCAACATACGTTGCCATTTACTACCAAACATACTAAACAATACATCTCAGTTGTGTAAATCCCTCTTTACAACTCATCCACAGGTCATCAGCAGCAATCACTCATTATTTCACAGTACATTTAACTCCCATCTCAAACTCACAAGGGAGAGTTTTTGCGTAGCACTGTCACTAATAATTTTGCCATACAGATATGCCTTCTATTGTAATACACATAAGATAGTAGTGGTATGTTTTGTTTGAATTTGAACAAAAATAAAACATTAATGATATTGCCAGTCAGAAACTTACAACTTTTCCTGTAACTGGTAACTGTACAAAAAGTGTGTTAAATTAAGGAAATTATATTTCAAACACCGATTAATAGTTATTGAGAAGGTAGATCATCCAACTACAGGTATGTAATAATAACCGTGGGGTAAACAGAGTAATAACCAATACGTATGACAAACAAACATCCCCGACAGGAGAGCAACGCCTCCACGCTCTACGCAGGTCGACGTTCCGTCCTTCCCAGAGGCTTAGCTTTATTTCAGCTGAGGCTTTAATAATAAAGAAGCAATAAAGAGCTTCGTCCTTACCCGTTTTCAATAAACACCTTTATCGATTATTCAGCCCGCCGTCCATACTTACAGCTTCGGAGCTCCGCTATAGACAGAGAGTTGGCAAACTAATTCACGACACAGGCATAGCTTGCGTCGGGTGGTAGGTGGTCGCCAGGCGATAGCCGGTGGCCGCGGGGTGGGGGGCGGCCCGGGGGAGGGGGCGTACTCGCGGCTGGGCGGCGCCGACCAATCGTCGCGCACCACCCACCCGTCCCCGCCCACCTCACCTGCGCCACACCATTAAGCCTGCTTTCCTCATACTTTTTTCGCGGACCTCGCATCCGTTCGCTGGCGCCGTCTTTATTTTATTTTCTCCTTTATTCCTCCTTCCCGGCTCGCCTCCTATTTTACGCCCGCCGCCGGAGTAGGTAGAAAAACCTTTTGTGAATACGAATGCTGAGCAGGTATCCGAGCTCGTTAGTTACGGGCCTGATATGTAAAGTAAATAAAGGTTCTTTGAGAGGTTTCCACAAAATGTAGATAGGTAAAGGTTAGAGGGCTCGCTCGATACTGTTCATAATCGTAAAGCTTAATTAATACGTGTCGTATGGGATACGGTTGTTTGCAGGGAAGCGTAGACAAAGTTCGGTTTACGAGCGTTGTCGCCGCGCAGCGGGCGGGTAATAAACTTTTAACTTCCATATCGATCCGCAAAAAGTTGTCGACGAAAGTAATCTCGGCCAACCTTGCTCCACATTTTGTTTCAATGGCCCGACGACGGCCGGAGCCGTATGCAAGTGTCCCTACCAGGGTGAACGATCCCCACATCGATGAAGTTTAACTGAACTTGGAAAAAACTTGGTGGAACTTTGTTCGCGCCGCGTGATTAGGAAGACTTAGTTTTGAAGTGAGTTGGGAACTGTTTTTTTCAGTTTTGAAAGTGGGTGGCTCAGTTTATGATCCGGGTGAAAGTCGCCGCGGATCGATGAACTCCGGCCGGGGTCAACTCCGCTGATCAAAGTTTGCAAGGCTAATAACCGAATTTAATGCGCAAGGGGAACTGGCAACTACTGTTACTGTGGTTGCTCCCTTCGTCACGTGTGCAAATAAACTTACTAGACATTATGTGAAAATTCGTATAAATTTGAATGAATGAATGAATGAAATATACTTTATTTACACCAAAAGCAAAATACAATACACAATAGGAAACAAAACTGATACATAAATTTGATACATTAATAAATCATATCTAATACATAGGTATACAAATCATTTTACATTTTAAATTAACATTGCTTTTAAAATAAAATATTATATGTTTTGGATATGGTCAACCTTAGGTCTCACTGCTGGGCTTCTTTTCACCACTTATCCCTACTATCCAACGTAAACCACCCTTCAGAAATGCATCTTATGCTCACTCTCCTTCTCTTCTTGGGTTTAGGTGACTACGTCGCCCATTTCAAGTAATATTTTCGGACACCTATGTAAACTACAAATGCAATTCAAATTCATAAGCTGTTTCTAAAACTTACACACAATAAACACAGTTTAAAAAATTACACAACAGAATTTCAAAACCCTGAAAAATTACAACGGCCCAGACCGTCCGCGACATAAACTCTGAGTCAGGAGATATAAAAACGAATCAGCATCACCTCAAATCAAAACACAGTCGATGACCAACACTTGCAAGTACTTACAATCGTTTTGAAAAAAGAAAACAAGAGGGAAGAAACGGCAGAAGGTTATCTGGACCCTTTATCAGACGGAGGTCGCTCGCAAGATGTCGCCAATATTATCGGTAACGAGCGATCGCTGGTATAAACAAAAGAGTATAAAATATCATAGATTACGAAATAGGTTTGGTTCCATACAATTTTTTTTCCTTATGTTATTTTTTTACATGGTTATTGATGAACTCGATTTAAAAAAAAATTGCTGTTGCTATTCGAAAAAACCATCATAATTATGAATGAAATGAAATGAAATATACTTCATTTACACCAAAAACAAAATACAATACGGAATAGAAAATAAAACTGATTATTAACTGGTACAAATAAGGCGGTCTTATCGCTAATAAGCTATTTATGCTGGCTATTGAAAAATTCCTACGTAAATGAATAATAAAAAAAATAAGACGTTGGCAATAATACCCATAATCTTTATTTTTTAGAAAATTTTTACGAGATGATTGTTTATTGATTGATTAATTTGTATGTTAAGGGCCTATGTCGAAAAATAATTGAAGCGAAATGGGCGTGTGATAGCTTATATTACTGCCTGATGCGAGAGAAAGAGACAGGGCGGCGCGCGCGCCTGAAACGACGCAAGCATAAAACACTCTTTATTTAATTGTAATTGTACTATTTATGTAAGTTCAATTCTGCTCTAATCAAAATTTATACAAAATAATTTCTTTTTTTAAATCAAGCCTCTTGTTTCTAATATTCACCGTTTAGCACTTCCAAGCGTTTATCGATAAAGACGGAGGCTACTTTGGCTTGTTTTTCTATCGAGAAAATGTGTCTTAATCATGTTTTGGCTCTAATCAAAACTTCAATTATATGTTCAATTTACACATATCCGCAAATCATACTCCTACTGTTAGTACTTCATGAGATATGATGCTTTGAAGAATCCTATTTTTTGCACATAGCCTCTTAAAAATCAAGGGGGTACTCATACAAGAAACTAGTTTTTATCAACGCTCTATATTTCATCTCGCTTTATCGTAAAAACTGTAATGCGTACAAGCGTTAAACTTGGTATGATTATAGAGCAAACTCAAACAGCAAACAGTAGCAAACAGTATGACAATCAATAATAAAAACGGGCCAAGTGTGAGATGGTCTCGTCCCGCAGAAATATTTTTATACAAATTGAATACGTTATGCGGTGGTGTGGTACGGAACCTTCGGTGCGGGAGTAGCCTGACTCGCACTTGACCGGTTTTATTATGATTTTGTATCTTTAAAACAAACATCAATAAGATAAGTTAAGATACATAATTTTTCAGTATCAATTAGATTTTTCTTTTTATCATCCTTAACATTTCAAACACAATTTACAAAGATAAAAGAAAAATATTAAAGTATTCTCAAAAAATACCACATCCACACCACTACTCTCGCTATCCTCCACGTCTCAAACGCAGTGTCCTTATGAGTGTTTGCGAGATAAGAAAACTTTTGTCCAGCGCGGCGCGGCGTCAGCTGACTGTCATTTCATTCTAGCCACAGATTACAACAATATGTATTGTTGTGAATTATTGTTTTTATGGGGGGTGATTTGCGATGAGGACTTTGTACAAATGGAGACAGATCAACCTATCCATATTTGAACTCTGTTTTCATGAACATAGAGTACAACTATGGGTAGATTGATGTGTCGGTCGTGAGTACATTTTGTTTTTCTATTTTTTCTTAATTTAGTGTAGTTGTTGGCTTTTCTTGGACAAATGTTATGACCGCTTTAAAAATGGAAGTGTCATAAATTCTAATGTTTTTTGTTATTTTCATTTTAATGTCAAGTATTAGGTAACGCTAAAAAGCATCAAAATAAAAAAAGGTTCATAGATACTTCTAGAATCTAGCTGTAGTTAACTGTGACATGTGAAATAAAATGAAATGAAAATTAAATAAAATCGAATTAAACCCATAGTTGATGATTTTACGGATTGACGATAAAGAGGACATTAAGATAAGATAAGATCAATATTCTTCCATTCTTCTAATTCTATTTTTTTTTATATTGTCCTCTTCTAACCTATAAAACACCAGCTAAGTTCCACCAGGTAAGTCGTGTCGACTGATAATGAAAACATTTAAAAAACCAGCCAAGTGCGAGTAGGACTTCTCGCGTACCAAGGGATCCGCACCACCACCATATATTAACATGGGTATCAAAAATTTTGTTTTTTCCGGGCCCCCTTAGCGCGTGACAGACTCACACTTGGTTTTTATTATTTGCAGTTATACTGTAAAGTTTGCACTATTTTTTTAAATTTTTAGTTTACTTAAAGCGCTTAAGCTTAAGGCATATTCTGTAGCAAACAACTGTGTAGCTGTTATAATTCAAATGAGACGGCCCTTTATAAGTAGGACAGATGGACGGACATATGGTCGATGTAGGCTTAGTAATAGGGTCCCGTTTTCACCCTTTGAGTATGAAACCTTAAAAAAACACTTTATTACAAAATGATGATACTACTACATATTTGCAAAAAAAAACTCAAGTGAAACTAAGCAACATCAACTATCTCCATTACTTATGTCGTCACCTTTGTCCCTCTCGTAAAACAGATCTACATCGTGTTCAATTTGAATAACACAAAGATCGGGGCGTTCCAGCCGACCTTGCCGTCTTAGAGCTAATCAATTATTTAGAAGCCTTTCATCTACATTGGAATCACAGAGGCGTATTCTATTACCAAGGTAATGTAAGAATTCATTTGAGTGGTATTGAATTGCGATGAACGATAAGAAATAGATTTTTCGTTTCAGAATTAGGAGCTCTATTCTGTATTAGAAATAAGTTAAAAGACTGATGAAAATATCAAAATAAACATAGTAATCATTTATCAACACTAATTTTCAACTCATCTGAAAATATTTGAAGAGCAGATCAGTTCATGTAAATAAATAACTTTTTCTTCAGCGGCCATATCGAATTCAACAGAAACAGAAGAATTTAGTAGATTTCAAGATATTAATTAGTAGACAAGTAAAAGTGTTATTTCTGAAATTGTTAATTTCGTTATGGTCGCCAAAGAAGTATTTTATTTTCATAAACTAAATCTGTTCATAAAATAGTTTTAGCTAATTTTGTGGAACCTTGTAGACAGAACATGACAAAACGATCAATGAGCGCTATTTTTTTTAATTTACTTTCTAAAAACTCAGCTGATGGCATGTTCAACGCTCTGTAGAGAAGTGTGCAAGATCATGTCAAGACTGTGCCTGCCTTTTTTTAAATGCCAAGGTATCGAACCGATACAGCCATTTCAGACAAACAGTTTAAAATTTTCGTTTGAAATTTTTCGTAAGTTATTGTCATCGTTTCCCTCATTTTATACTTTTATTCGCGCAGACAGATCTATCCCCTATAAAAACACAAAAAAAGGGTATTATTCTTTAAGGAAAATTATAATCGTTTTTCGATTCAAATTTAGTTAACAATATTGTATACCCCGTCATAGGTATAAAATATATTGACAAACAAGAGAAAAATTTCACACGCAGATACAAAATGCCTGCTCTTCCAAACAGTCTACAAATCTACAGCAAGATACAAGGAGAAATTGTTGCTTTGAATAAATTTCAATCAATTAGCTAAGGCTAGGTGTGGACCCGATAGTTCTACAACATAATGCCCCGTCCAAAACCCTTTGAATATTCACTCTACTATCTTTGATGTAGTTTCAGAGTTCCTAAATTATGTGATCTTGTGAGCATCGTGTTTCTTTAGGTAGGTGAATGTATTATTCTAAAATGCTTATGAAGGTTATTCATGGTAGTACCATTAAGTAGGTACTATGCCGAAGTTTTATAGCAAGAAAACAGAATTTTAACAGAGTAGGCACTAGGTTTCTTGATGATCGAATTTTTAATACAAAGGCAACCAAACGTTATTTTCTTAGTCGTAAACTTGTAACTTTACGGATAATTTTGGCTTTTTTGGTTAGTATATAATATTAATTTTATCTATAAGTAGATGACCTGACAGACTTTATTCTGTCTAAGAACCAACTATAACAAACATTTAAGAAATAAATTATCAAATTAGTCCAGTCATACACTTACTTACCAACGAACAGCATTTAATTTTACCCATACAATGTGTTACAAAAGTAAAAATAAACATTATGAAGTTTTAAGGGGGTTGTTTAGACCATCAAACTGAACAACTTTCACTATGGGACCAACAACGAAATCGCGAAAAAAAAAATACTGCTGCCCCTTAGTTTGAGTAGATTTGTATGAACATCCGATTTTTTTTCACGATTTCGATATAGGTCCCATAGTGAAAGTTGTTTAGTTTGATGGTCTAAACCACCCCCTTAAATGTTTATTTATATTTTTATATAAATATATTGTTAAGATATATACTTTTACTGTTTCATAGATAATCATAGCATGTAGGTAACCTATCCTAAAGCTTTTTCCCTCCCAGTTTCACCAATCTTTATGACCGTAATTTAAGCAAAAGCTATCATCAAAACGAGTCACCAAAACACAAAACTATAATCTCATAACCTACCTTCCTCTAAAAGCGATTTGTAGTTTATAATTCATCTAATCTCTTAACAAACAAACCAGAGTACGGCTCGATAAATCACAAGATTTGCAGCATCGTTTCTTATTAACCATTGTCTCGAATCGAGTGGGGTAATTAAACGTTAGTAAGATAACCATTATGGCGCGGGTCGGCTAGACCTCAAGCCATATTGATCTAATAAATTATCTATATGTTTCTAGGGCTATTGGGATGCTATTGAGGTAAGTAGTGAAGATTTTGGGTAGCTTAAGGAAATCTGTTGTTACTTAGAGTGCTTTTGTGTTTAGTTTGAGATATATATTTCAGTAGGTATCGCTTGTAACGTATCTATATCTCCGGGTTGTACTTAAATTCAAAATGTATCTTATTTTTGATTAATAACTAATAAGTTTTGCCATTTATGAACATCGCTCGTCTAATGCAAAACAATAATAAATGAAATTTTTTACACAAGCAAAGTTTTACATAGAGTAATTCTTAATATGCTGACACTTTTTAAGGGGAAGATCAGACCATCAAACTGAACATCTTGCTCTGTGGGAGCAATGTCGAAATCGCGAATAAAAAATCTGCTGTTAATATACATACAATCATACAATTGGGTCGAGTAAGATTTTAGTTTAGTATGCTAAACTAAATGCAATACCCTGTATTGCATTTAAGTTCTAATCGTAATTCAAAATAACCACATTTGTAAAGTCAGTTAGTATATGTGTTTGTTTTGCATTGGGTGAACGATTTATCTATATTTATAGCTATAGAAGTATACCTAGTCAAATTTTCTTGTACTCGTATATATTTTCACATTTCAAACACGCTATTCAGGAGAAACAAAGGTTATTTGGTACACATTGTCATTTAATTTCCAACAAATAGTTACCAAATAACACAAACATTTCACACAATCCACTATATCAGTGGATGTGGTCTCGGCCAAACATCTCGATTCGCTCTCAAAGGAGCTATGTGTTTGATTTGGACCCGCTTGCCCGGGACCAGAGCATCAAATTGCGTTCCAAACTTCCCCGGGCTTGGAAAAACCTTTGGACTATTTGTTCCGTTCGGTTTGAACCGTTATTTTGTTTGTTGTAATTGGCTGTTTGATTGTTTTGTAACATTAAGGAAATGTAAAACAAGAAAAGGATATCAAATAGTTAGTGGGACGATTTTCATTTTTTTTTTATCTTGGAAATTCATTATAACTTTTTAGGAATTGACAATACAAAGAAGACAGTATAGAAGAAGAAGACGATAAGGGCAACAATATTTTCCAATTAGTATATTTCAGCACTGTAGTACTACGCCGCCGTCATGATGCGACATGATTGAAGGTTGATAGCGAAGGATTTTAGTATAAACTATATACAATACTTAAAAAATAAGAGTTGAAGAGAGAGGCTTGTTCTTCGGATTTTTCGACATCAATCCACATACAGTTACGTCTTTAAGGGTGGCTTGCACCATGTATTCAGAGAAAGCTTTTTTTCTCACACTGCTCATACTAATGAATGAAAAAAAACACTATTATATTGTTATTTTAAACATGTCTAAGACTAAATACTTAATCTGAAACAGTGAAATCGGATTAAGGATTTATACAGAAAAAACGAAGTACTTACACTCTGCATACAGCAGTTTGTGCACGAAACAGAATTAAGTTTACCACCCAAAAGCATTTCAAAGTTCAAACTCGCCACATGTACTTTAAAGCATTTCACAAATTCCTGGCAATCCTTTAAAATCAGCGAAGCGATCCTCCTCCTCTCGGAGTGACCGCGTCCTGATTCCATTAATACCTCCTCCTCACCCCAACCTCCCCTTTTCTCGATGCCCAAACGAAAGTATCTCTTAATCTAAGCTGGACATCGCGATAACGATATTATAAACCATTGGCGACTACAATTCGCTTTTAGAGGGGCATTAGTAACTTGAACGCGTTTAATCTGAACCCTATTATACTGTGAGCGTCGTAGGGCTGCATGCATTGTTGACGTTACTGAGATCCGTCGCAGTGATAAATCTAATAAATATTTAGACATTATGGGTACTGAAAAGTCTAAGTTTCCCTTGTAAATGTCCGATCCAATTTTTATCAAGTTCTTGTTGTTAAGACCCAAAAGGAAATGTTACGATTTACTTGCCCTCACCTTTTTTTACAGTCTGAAAAATACCCCACTGCTGGTTTTAAAGGTTTTACCCTCACTTTTTTTTATGTCGGTTATATCTTTCGAAAGGCATCTGAATATTATCTCCATCTTCTTCTAGTTATGCCTAGACGCTGACGAGCCATAGTGGAAAAACATGACGGTTTCATTTTTGCTCTAGCTAGAGAAAATCCAAATAATTCCTCTATTAAAGTCGACTAAAACTTGTATACTTAGAGGTTCCAACCCTACAAGAAAAGGTCATCTCACCGTTTCAAAACCGGATACCGGACACCGGACCGCCAGGCATCTGCGTAAAGCAATTAGCGCTTCTAATGTGGTATCTTGAGACATGGGTGCTGTACAATCCATTTCACAAACCAAGTCCCTCGAATCAAATAATTTTAATCCCTATGGTGTAGTCTAAAGAGTTCTGCTAGGAGACTTAATGAACTGTTAGACTACGCAAGCTGGTTTCGCGTTTACAGCAAGAAATTCCTGAGACGGACGGACGAACGGAGAGCATTCCGGACGGGAATGTCTCGCAAGTTTTAATGCTCGAATTTTATAGTCTCGATTTAGTGGCGAGTTTAAGATTGTGTTAAGTTGTGCATTAACGTACCTACTAACATGAAACGAAAATAAACTTGTTTGAAAGAGATAGGATGTACCCAGCAAGCTGTTTATATACCTACAGATCGCTTAAAAGTGACCATATGACTATAAGTTTAATATAAGATAATAGGTCAATGCTATAGACATAACATTTAAATTCAGACATGTTTATTTTCGTTTTGCAAAGGAAATTGTGAGATACGTTTTCTTCACTAGTAGTCATAAAATAATGAGAAATCCATATTATCGCTGCTCAACTGAAATTGCTTAAAATTAATATTGTTGATAAGTAACTTGATCAGTTCATTCCTGAAACGTTTTATTATAAATTACGAATCAACATTTTGTTTTGATCACCTTTAACAATCACAGCTACAATTTGCTAAACACTCTACAAATGTTGCCCAAATATCTGATAAAGTGCCTGTAGCACTCGATTATCTCGAAGTATTAGGGTTTATGGTAATATTTACTTAAATATATTTTTCAATTTCCAAATGAAATACAGCTATGTACAATGTATTAAAGTGTAGCTTACCCTAGACGTCTGGAATACAAATCAGTATTCGTGCGAAAGTTGCAGGCCACATGTGACGCCTTCGTTAGAAAACTTGCCTGCCAAGAGTGGGCGAACTAACTCGTTTCATTCATCGTCTTATAATGCGCTTGAGGGCTCTTGATACTTGTTATTATTTTTTACACGATGTATGAGTCCAGCGTAGACTACATACAATCCCTAGCATACGCGATTAGTCTAAAAAAAACCTGTATAGATGGAACACGAATCTCGATGCACAAAAAGTTTAGAATATACAAGATACCTCATAAAATTTCAAGAGGTATATTTTGCTACTGCACACTATCCATTTTGTACACTGGGCTTTAATAAACGGAAAAAATTACTATTCCTAATAAAAAATAAGTATGAAGATATGTTTATTAAAAATGTCCAAACTGCAATTAATGTTCTTGTGTAACGCTCTCGTGCAACAACATTAAATTTCAGTCAGCAGTCCCTGGGCAGTAAGCCTCGACATGACCATTGCTAACTAGCTAATATTTCCAGTACAGCATGAGAAAATAACAAAACTATGTATATAAAGCTTTGCCTTGGCGTAGTTTGGCATTATCTCCAAAACTACGCACTCAAATCTATGTGGATCAAAACCGCCAATTCCTCACACAACTACAATCAGTCGGAGCATTACACGAGAAGATGTCCAATGCGGTAGGAGGCGGAGAGCGGGGAGGGAGGGTCTCAAATATGACATATCTGGGAGCCGTCAGCACCGCAACACTGTGCCAGAACTTGGTCTGCGGCCAGTGGCAGATGTGTACACAACTGTACACAAAGTTTTGTGCTAAGGGAAAACGCCTCGGGTGAAAGGCGCCTGCCTATATGCGACGTACAATTATTAGCGGCGATCGAGACATGACTATTTACTTACGGAGGGAGTGTAAGGTAATGCCCACTGGCTGTTGGGTTTTTAAGGATTGTTACGATTTGTCTCCGTGTGGGTTAAAATTTTTGCTGATTTAGAATGTTCAAGGCTGTGATCTGCCGAGAGAACTGCTAATAAGTTCTACAACTGCTAAACAAAATATAACGATCTACATCACATAAAAGATGATTTTTAATTAGTTACTGTACTGATAGACGCTCTAAAATTGTGTTAATTTGAAACAGTTGGTCTCGGACACAATCTTTAGATGGTGGTATTCATTGCAGCTGATATTGTTTGCTAAGATCAAAAAGATTACACTATCTTGGATCGACCAATTTATTGTATACACAAGGTGTTACAAAGGTAAAAATAAATATTTAAAACTTTTAAGAGGTTGTTTAGACCATCAAACTGAACAACTTTCACTATGGGACCAGCATCGAAATCGAGAAAAAAAATCAGCTATGCCATACATTTAGCTCGAGTAGATTTGTATTTTATTATGGAAGATCAGATTTTTTTTCGCGATTTCGATGTTGGTCCCATAGTGAAAGTTGTTCAGTTTGATGGTCTAAACCACGCTCTTAAATGTTTTTTTGTATTTTTGTAACACCTTGTATTATCACACAGATTATCTAGTTCCATTTAAAATCCCAAACATCGAGGATTATACTATACCTACAGAAGACATAACTTAATATTACCAGGGTCGGTCACCAACGGCACTTCCATTCCATATGCACCGTTTCAACCGAAGTTAGACGCAGACGCATTGAATTTCTGTCACGTCACCGTCCGTCCCGTTCAATTTTCAATGGCAAACATTTGTCGGTCCAACTCTTAAATCAAATTTAAAAATATGGATATTTTCATGTAGATTCAACCCCTCGGGTCCATGTGGGTGACAAGTGGGACGAAGTGTATTGCTAAAGGCAAGGTTTTCATTGTAAACGTGGACCTTTTCAATCATTTCTTTTTACATTTCAATAAGAGTGCAAAACTGAAAATCCATTTCGAAATGTATTTTTTTATACTTTGTTTTGACTTCTATTACTGTAGCAAAGTTCTGTCGTCGAACCCCAAGGAAGGACCAATGATTCGAATTTATGCTTTATGCAGTGGAAAATGATAAATTTATGTGAGTCCAGTTCCTGTCTCAATACACTTCGACGGCTCTCGAGGAGAATGTCTTGATTTTTTATGGTTACTGCAGCACGTTTGCATAATTTATATTGTTGTCTGGATTCTACGATTCTTTATCCTTCTGACGAACGTTGGCTAAATCAGTCGGTTCATTGAATTTCAATAGAGTATTTAGATTTGTTGACTATTGTAAAAAAACTATTTTGTAATACCTGTCTGTAAAGTTTGTTTGTTATTCAAGATTTCAGTTACTCCAATAGATAATTGATTCTATTGGTGACAGATAACTGTGGGATTGAAACCATGGTAAAAAAACATCAGGTTCTAAAGAGTAATAAAATAAGCAAATATGAACCGGGTTAAAAAACAAGAAATAATTCACAAAAATGTAGGAAAGCAATAAATATATCAGAGCTTAGTTCTACAGATAAACAAATTTCACCTACAAGATAGATGGCGCTTCAGATCACGTAGGACGCATAGGCATTCGCTCAACCCTTCTTGGATAGTATCTTTAAAAGTTTGGCAGGCCTTCGCCCTTCGTTGTCTCTAGGGGCTCGGCGATCTCTTTAAATTATACTTGCAATCAAATGTTATTACGATAGAGAAAAACAGTGGATCTTTTTTTTTAGGTTTTCCATTTGAATTAAGACAGTGGATTAATTCAATTCATTTCAATTAAGTTTAGTTTGTTTTTGTTTTTGTTTTTGTTTTTGAATTAAGTAAGTACGATGTTCTTAATATAGTTCATACTTAATTTATTCACTGAAAGAAGAGGGATAAACAACAATTATAAATCAACTAAATAATCATCTAAACTAATATCATAGACAAGAAGAACTTATAACTAAGTAATGAATGATAAATTTATAGGCGACACGAGTTATAAAAGGAAAAGAAAAAGAGTTCATACTTATATTTATTAACGATTCGCTAAGGTATTACATAATGCATAGTCAAAAAGTCAAAAATCGTCTTCTTTCATGTCACCATAGGCTATATCGCTTGACAATCACTCATGCTGTAATGTAAACATTAGCCAGCAAGGAATGGTCGTGTCGAGGCTGACTGCCCAGGGTGCGCCGACAAACTGAGGTTTCATCATTCGGGATACTCTTTCCTTGCACCTCCAGTATTTATCTGTGAAGAGTTGTAATTCTTAATAAGAATCGCACCGGTCAGGTGCGCATATAAATTTCAGACTTGAAAATGGTGTCAATGTTATTCCCAAAGTTGTTCTGACGAGAATCATTTTACCATTACGGTTCGGTACTCATTAAGCTTATATCCGTTAAAAAGGTATTACGTTTACTTAACAAAGAAGCAATCCTTCATCACCATTTTTTTTTAAATCATCTACATGTTTTTATTTATTTATCGGAATTAGCGTCTGTTAAAAACGTTGTAATCTTAACTATTATAAAACTATAATAGAAGAGTGTCTGTACATTAAAGACATTTAAAAATATGGTTTTTAGGTGTCCCTGATTCCAAATCAAAATTGTTTGTCTGTATGTTTGTTTGTTTGAGCATCACGCAAAAACTACTGAAACGATTTTGAATAAACTTTTTATTTGTAAGCTTGTAATTTGACTTAAAATCTAGTATATATAAAGTCTTTCTTAATATGCTGACACTTTTTAAGGGGATGATCAGACCGTCAAACTGAACAACTTCCTCTAAGGCACCAACATCAAAACCGCGAAAAAAAATCTGATGTTCCATACAAAACTGCAAACCTATATGAACCAAATGTAAGGGACAGCTGAAAGTTGTTCAGTTTGACGGTATGATCATCCCCTTAAAAAGTGTCAGCATATTAAGAAGGAACCTGTGTACCTCATATGTGCAGACGAAGACGTGGGTAAAAGCTCGTTTATAGTAAGCGTAGACTGACTTCTCAAATTATATCCAAAAAGGTCTTCGAATTCGAAGCGGTGACTCAATTTATTTGAGTATTTAATTCTATCGGAATTTCATCGAAAAGATTATACACCGTGGAAGGGATGATTGATCTAATTATTCTGTTCTTAAGACGTGTCCTCTTATAATTACGAATCATTAATTAAGCATCGCTTTATACTGAATAATTACTTAATAGAAGTAACGACTTATTTCCATCACAAAGTTGAACATTAGAAGTGGAATGTAATCAACATTGAACGGGGTTGGAACGAATTATAGAGGAGAATTTAAATAAGATCGAAGAGGTTTGATTCGTGTTTGCCGATGGTTCCTTAATCTGTTTCTCTTCATGGTAGTTTGTTGTTAGCAAACTGAAAATTCATTCACTGTGGTCGTTTAAGTCCTATATCAATGTTTTTACTAGAAACAGTAGCAGTACTACCATTATACGGGGTGTTTCTAACAATCAAACTGAACAACTTTCACTCTGGAGTCAACATCGATATCGCGAAAAAAATCGGCTGTTTCATATATTTGGGTCGAGTCGACATTGATGTTTTCTATTGAATAACAAAAAAAAACTTGATTTTGATGTTGGCTTGATATTAAGTTGTTCAATTTGATGATGATTGTAATAGTCATTAAGTAGTGTTATGTTGTCGAGTTTCTGGCCACATTGTCCTATAGCGACAACACGTTCCGACTCAGTGGTAGCTTCAAAAAAAGATTTGACGTTTAATAAGTGGGGTTCAAGCTCCTATATTAAATAAATACGTTTGTTTGAGTTTTATGGTCTGAAGCAAATCGTAAAGTATGTAACACATTTATGTTTACACCCTGTATTTTGAAGATTATGAGGAAGGTATTTTTATAATAATAAATACATTTAATAACATAAATACATTGCCAAATTAAAGTGGCAGTGGGCGGGTCACATCGCTCACAGAACCGATGGCCGATGGGGCCGAAGAGTTCTCGAGTAGCGACCGCGTACCGAAAAGCGCAGCGTGTCTAGGCCCCCACACGGTGGACCGACGACCTGGTGAAGGCGGCGGGAACCCGTTGGATGAGGGCAGCGCAGGACCGGTCGTTATGGCCATACTGTGAGGCCTATGTCCAGCAGTGGACATCTATCGGCTGAGATGATGAATAAATACATTAATTCGTAAAGTTAAATTACATTACTACCATTATTTCCTACTTAACTCACATATTGGCTGGACCCAGTACGGTCGGTACCCTCACTTATAAGGTACTGGTAAAATATCTTGAACAATAGTTCAATACATGAGAGACTTGAATCGATAACTATTGCATTCACAAGGAAGGAACTGTATAACTCAATAAGCGAGCCCGCTTCCACTGAATGTGTGCGGACGGATATTTATGGCCGGCTGCCATCTTGGATTTATGCGTGATCTTTATACGAATATACTGGCCGGTTTATGCAGTTTAGAAATGCACAACATTGTTGGTTTTTAGTGTTTCCGTAAGCTACATTTATGCAAGAAAAGTAAAAGACTATCCCACAGGAATTATGACTGATCAAATATTTTATTTACATCTATATTATACAGGGTGTAAGTGACAGCCTAGCAAATACTCAAGTGGTGAACTCAGACCATCTAACTGAACAACTTTCGAAATATGGACTCCTAAAAAAAATCAGCTGTCCCATACATTTAAGTCGGGTAGGTGCAGTGGTTTTGTATGGGACAGTTGTTTTTTTTTTCGAGTGTCCTGAGGTAGAGTCCATAGTGAAAGTTGTTCAGTTTGATGGTCTGAGTTCACCGCTTCAGTATTTGCTAGGCTGTCACTTACACCCTGTATATTAAACAAACGTATACGTACGAGTACATTTACTATGCGCATCAATCCTGTGAAATGTTTTTATGCCGTTATGTTAGTTTTAAGAAAAATTTTGTTAGAATGTCTTCCCAAAATGTCAAGCACGTGTGTGCGCTATTTAAGTACATTATTACTGCAGTATGCCGTTTTTATTGAAACTGCGAACTAAAGGCAGCCATGTACCTCAAACGCACAAGCAGTTTTATAGTCGTTACGACAAATAGACTTACCAAATAGGTACTAAACAAAGATTCATCCTAACTAGTCCAAACGTTAAATATTTTCTAGTTTATCAAGATGAAAATTATGCTTACTGTAGCCGAGTGGATCATCTTATACTAAAATAGGTCAGAGGGCTACTTCCCCCCAGGGGACGACGCCCTGATAAAACTTTTTCCCATAACTTTTGTTTGGAGCACCTTGGAAGCGACGCTGGCGTTCGTGGATTTGAACTATAGGTAGGTATCTAGAATACACTTGTAGCAGTAAATCGATAAGAAATTTTATGTTTATACAACGTGTTAATGAATAAACGCAAATCTAGAAAATAGTTTGTTTAGAATCGAGAGCAGAATCGACTTATCAAGATTTCAACATACGTTACATTTTTTCAAAATATTTAAAATTGGTTCGTTTAATTTAAAATTTACTGAACTCGACGCCAATGCACCGCACAGGCACACTTAGCCTACTAACTACCAAAACAAGATTCTTATAATGTATCCTTGAGCACGTTAGCACTTTCATTAATTGCTGAAATAATAACAAATAATTTTTACACGAAAATGTAAATTGCGAATAACTTACAATTTTAATTAATAAAATAATGAAATTTTTGTTTCAGTGTAATTATTTCGTTATGAATCAGTTGGGGTGCATGCGGTTTTGCGCTTACTTACTAACACGTTGTATATCTGTATAAGATAAACCAGAAATTGATATAGGTAAGCGGCTGCTTTTATTTCTGGGCAGAAAAAACTGTACTGTACCCACTGTCCATTATAAGTGGCGACGGGCTCACCTCCCGTCACACTGGACAGAGTTTCGGTACTACTGGTGAAACGTGGATGTTCTGAGGTTTCAGAATATCTCTGACTACCCCCTCGGGGAATATAGTCGTGAGCATATGCTTATGCTTATACTTATGAAAAATACAGACAGAGACACGATCTAATACAAAGATAATTGGTACTTAAGGTGGTGCTTCAGATCATTAAGCTGAACAACTTTTACGATGGGACCAATATTAAAAACCGGAAAAAATGTGTACCAATGAAACTTTTCCTTATTTCTATTCTACAGAATCAAAGAGTCTGCTTTTCAAGATATTAATCAATTTTCAATAATTTTGTAAAGTTTCGCGGTTAGGTACAAACTAAAATATTTTTTAAAGTTACTTTCGACTCATGTTCACATACAAAAACCCAAGAGGAAACAAACTTCATTGTTGCAAGCAATCAGTTACTTTGTATCCATTTTGTACCCCAACCCGTGCCCACTGCCCAGTGGTTCCAACAGCGCAAATAGGGGACATAAATGTGAATGGATGTTAACGTGTTTTTTACGACGGCACGGTCAACATATCGTTTTGTTTGCGTCCACCGATATCTTTATTCCCCGGTTTACCCCAAAATTTGGAATAGATTTCTCTTTTTGGGGTTGGGTTGCGGAAATAAGTAAGGAAATTGTAATGAAAGTTTAGTACTATTATTTTTGGTATTGTAAGTTCTTCTAGTAGTGTAGTATTTTTGTTTTTATTTTTCCTGAGCATTTTAGTAGGAAACAAGTTATAGCGCGTATGAAAAATCCAAGACCAAATAGCACTTCAGTAATGTATTGAATATTTTAGTTGTGATGGAAAGCCAGATTTTTTTAAAGAATATTGAACCTCCCTATCCTGAATCCAACAAATAAGATCATAGAAGATTGACAGAGGTAATTTATCTATTCAATTTATTGTCGCTATACGTAGGGGAGGTCTGGGTAAAGTAAACATTGGCTCATCGAAGTGTTTGCACAGTGGCACGACAGTATTGACGTGATCAACAAAACCCACAAAAAGAAGGTCAAGTGGGACTAAGTCAATTAACTGACAGCTTTTAATATGCATTGATTTATATACCTACTCTATGTGTTTCGATTAGATATGAAAGCATAACTTTTCTTAGAATCGATTTATTATTTAGAGTCTAAAAAATAAATCGACTGTTGCATACTTTTATCTAAACTTTAGACAAAAATAATTTAACTATAATTCACACAGCTGAGAAAATGTCAGCGATAATAGATTCACACTTAATTTTTTTTAAAATCTTTTGTATCAAACTTAACCTTTTCAAAGTGCCATTGAAATGTCACCTTTAAGCTACTACTTTTAAAAGAAAATATTAGAAAAATCTACCCAAGCGTGGAAAAAAATCCACGCTAAAAATGAACAATTTATCCTTCATGTAACCTACACATAAATTCTGATTCACGATAGGCTTCAGGACGATCAAAGCATTCCAGGGAGCAATTATTCGGTTTGCTGATGATAAATTGACTTCATAACATGAACCAGCGCTCTTTTTGTCTATGAGCACAGAGTGATGCACCCTGCGGGCTGGCTGCGGTACTATGGAATGAGACTTTTATCTCCTTTTAGGTTTTATTTAATAAGAAAAGAAAAAATAATTATAGCAAAAATTTAACAAATGTTTGGCTTGAAATACGCCCTTAGAAGAAGTAGTACGAAAATATTAAGTTGGTTTCTAGATCGTATCTAAAAATGTCATTGACTTTAATCGATAAATATTAAAAAAAAAAACGTTTGTATGGAGCGCGCCCAAGGTACCCCACCTTGGGCGACCACCAAACATCTATCAGATTCCCGTTAAAATATATGTATGGTTTAAAAGTTTTCCATTTAATCTTATATTAATCCTAGCATTAAAACTATAATTAGGTATATTTTAACAGAAATCTGACAAATGTAAAGCACAAACACAATGTCTAAAAATCTCATTGATTACAATATTTATATCCAAAATATAATCAAACAAGTATGGTTTGCCTACCACAAAGTTAATTAATCATTAAGGTACCTATCTCAGGAAAGTACAAAAAAATATGCAAATAAAAAATCAACAATTCAATAAGTATTTATTTCAATAAGCACTTTCACTTAGTTAGGTACATTTAGTTCATATAAAAGTATTTAATACCCGGACCTTTGGAAGGTTTATGTAAATATGACAATGTAGGTTATGTAAAATAAAATGAATACAGCTATGCCATACATTGGGTCAATTAGGTTTGCAGTTTTGAAATATCTAGAACAGCTGTTTTTTCACAATTTTGTTATCTGTCCCATAGACAAAGTTGTTTTCTGTCTTGTTGACAGATTGTTCCCTTAAAAACCGAAGACCCTGTATAGGATAATAACGAATAGTTTGTTTTGAATTCGATAAAATCGTCGTAAATACAGATAACTTATACTGCATAAAATAAATTTTATTTTCGATACGTACATCAGTATCAAACTCCATAAAATGCAACCACTCGGTCTCGACGGGGCCGGGATCCAGCCCGGGGCCTATTGTCATGTCGCATTAACGAGAATCGCATCATAACTCCCGATAATCTACGTTTATTGGCTCCGTTCGCCTGCTTTATTACACTCTTCAAATAATGTATGTTGACTGCCTTTTGTTTTTAGAAAAAGTTGTAGGTAATAACTAGACTTTACCCGCGACTTCGTGCGTATTCTATAAAATAGCTTGAAGGCTTTTGTAGTTTATTGGAGTAGCACGTTTATAATTTAGGCTTTCTTTATTGAGAAATCTTTATTATTGTGGTGAGGGCGCCAATGTGCTTATATAGGGCTCTTAAAACCAATCATAAGCTTTGAAACAATTTTTTTTATCAAAATGGGTTCAGTAGTTTTTGGGTGTTGCTCGAACAAACAAACAGACGGACAAAAAATCCAAAAATGGCTGATTTGGAGTCAGGTATACCTAAAAGCCATTTCTTGTCTGTACATACACACTTGAATCTTCAATGTACATACACACTTTTGTTACATTTTTGTAATAGTTTAGATAATAATAATAATTTTATACTGCTTATTCTTATGCTATGCTTATGCATGCATGAAATATAAGATAAAATAAACATTAAGGCCGAGATTCAGAGACGATTTTTTAGTCTTAGTTCGAGCTAAGCGTGGCGAAAATGTATGGATTTTGACATACGGGAGTTCGAACTATGACATAAAAATCGTCTTTGAATAATTTTGTTATGCACAGTTTTAACAAAAAGCCGTGTGGTTCCGGCTTAGAATGGACCACCCCAATTCTTCCCGTGGGTGTCGTACGACTAAGGGCGACTAAGGGATTAAATGTTTCTCATGCAGTGTTTATGTGGGCGAAAGGCTAGCCACCTCTCACCGCTTGGCACGTCATTCCATCCTGAAACTTAAATTGCTAAATGTGAGTATTGCTACAACTACATTCTTAAACAGAAAGTTGGTAGTTGTAGCTATGTTTCTGATCACCCCGAAAGGGATTACGGTCGTGAGTTTATGTATGTATGTATGTAGTTTTAACAAAAATTCTGCAAACTAGCAATTACATATATTGGAGTCAAACACAAGTTTGCAATGAGCTCTATTCAGTATTTTATTTAAGTACTTATTAGATTTATTTATTATTTCTAACTAAAAATTAGAGAAAAGACTCTAAAAAAAACGTTCTTGTTAATTTAGCTTGTTTGAACATAAATGATTGTGAATTAATGTTTCTGAGCAGGAACTAGAGGTAACCATAATTTTTAAGTAGCAATAATGATTTTCTACCCATTAATCTGTAACAAAGGCTTTAGCAGTTAGTACAATCTCGATCGCATTATACTAAAGACAATTCATTATTAGAGAGCCGTTTCAGGGGCCATAATCGACCGTTATCGCCCTTTTATAGCGCATTTTATGAGCGAAACTAGTCAGCCAAGATATGTACTTGCTTATCTTGTTACATCCTTTGTTGGAGCTAATTAGTAGTGGTAGTAAATAGTTTAGAAAGGTAATTAAATGAAAATTCATGTCGATATTAAATATGTTTTTCTTTAGGACAGTTAATTTAAAACTTGTTACAGTTTTTGTTAAAGAGCTCAGAATCTTCTCTCAAGCTCTTAACAAAAACATCTTTAACAACTTATTCATTTTTTTTTTTAATTTTGTTGCAAATTGTAAAATTTTGTATGCTGTTACAATAAATCTGTTTTTTTTCATATTTAAAAACGAAAGAATGTTAATTTCATTTTAATTATCTCTGTATTTTACTGCTTATGTTTTAGTGTAAAATAAAATACATACATTTGTATGATTGAATTTATTTTTAGTTAAAACATTAGAATATGTATTTATTATCACAAATATAATGTTTTGAGTAATCTTCCCACACAATATATTTACATAAATACATAAACATAATATTTTTTTTTTAAATTTGTGGATTTAATGACATTAAACGATTTAAAAAAAATATCGTTTTTGTGTTCGTCTCTGATTTTATTAAATTGTGCTTTAACGAAATGGTCAATAAAATTTATTACATTATTTTTTCAATTAAATACTTTAGCAGTTTTTTCCTTAAAATCGTTATAACTAGCTATATTGACGCTATGGCCACCGTCTGCGTTAAAGTGACAATTTCAAGATTAAATTGATGAAAGAAATCAAAATTAATTTCTTCTATTAAAAGGCTAGCATCTGTTAGATCTCTTAACACGACTGTATTAAAAATTGAAGATTGAACGAAGGGTTCATTTTAATTAAGATTTGACGAAAGCTGAAACTCGTGTCAACTTTTGTTTCAAAACTTTGTATACAGATATTGGAAGCTTAATTAAATGACAATACCTAAATATTTTCTATTTATAGAGTAACACTACTGGTGAAACGTGGATGCTCTGAGGTTTCAGAACATCTCTGACTACCCCCTCGGGGAATATAGTCGTGAGCATATACATACATACATACATATAGAGTAACAAATTTTTAATTAATTCCATATAGAAACCTGAAACGTGAAAAGCACTAAAAGTAGATAAAGATTTTCTTTTCCAAATAGAAACATAACACCTTCGATCGTATTTTATCTTCGTAGTTACAATCTTTTGTTACCTACAACCTTTTTAGGGTTCCGTAGTCAACAAGGAACCCTTATAGTTTCGCCGCTGTCCGTCTGTCCGTACCTCCTAACACAAACTCCGTGCACGAAAAGTGGGGATGCCAATTTTTTTTTCGTCTATCTCATAGTGTGGGGTATTGTTGCATATGTCTTTTAAAAATATTATGGGTGTGTGAAAGCCGGTTTTTTAAAAATGCAATTGCAGTAAGGTTCATTATTTGGAAAATTCATACTGTGTAAACCCTTTACGAAGAGGTGCAGTAGTTCACAAGAAAATAAAGAAAATGCATTAAAAAATCAACCCTATTCCTATTAAGTTGTAATAGTTGTTTACAGCCGGCACTCGCTGCGCGTTTACAATATATTACGAGCTTGTCGGCAATAAAAAGGGGTAAGAAAAAAAATGAATAAAGCAAGAAACGTTAAAATAAAGGCGCCCGAGAATATATACGACTTCCTGGAGGAAATAATAATGCTGTTTGCAATTCATTTGGCTGGCTACCTGGTTACCCTTCGTCTTTAGAAAACAACGGATTTTTCGGTATATTTCTTTTTTAGCAACCCCTCTTCCTTGGACTGATTTTTCTTGGGAGGGTCGCATTTTTTATTGGAACCCTTTGCTTTTCGACGAAATCAAAGCTTAATGGCAGATGATAGGGAGATGGACGCTAATGAAAATTTGTAGACTTGTAAGCTTTACTCTGAAATGGAAGCGTTAATCTACCTTTGAACACAACATGTTCCAAAAAATATAGATTCTGACTACCCGATTTGGAACGTGGTCTAAAATCTATGTGAGTATGTTATCAATAATTGTCACATTTCTGTGGTTATATTATAATCTTTGCGTTTAAAAGCACATTTTATAGCTCATTAACAATCATAACAGACTAATATAGTAAAGATAACGAATTAATAAATATTCATCCGTCACAAAAAATCACATTAGGTCACCCAGGGGATTTGCTACAATTCAACTTCATAAAAAGACAAATCAAATGTAGGTACTGTTGAATATCATATCATAATACCAAAACATCAAGTTTTCAGATACCATTCCCTTCTTATCCACCGTAAAACCGACAAATGGCGTGTCGCACAAGAAAAATCAGGGCACAACAGCGACCCAGCTTGCTTACATTTAAAAACGTAATTGTAACTAACCGTTCCCTTTATTAATTTACCCCATTTATTCCTGCCCAACCCCTGAGAGTCACGTTTGCATACTGAAGGAGTAAAAAAGTCACGACTTTTCTATAAAATATTCATGATAGCTGTGATCTTTGCGGTGGCTTTTGATTCGTTTGTTGTTTTTCTCAATTTCAATTGATTACGAAAAAGTTGATTGTAAATACGTTTCAAATTTAATTAATAATACCTTATACTACGTGTTTATGAATTAACGCAAAACTAGAAAGTAGTTTGTTTAGAATCGAGAGCAGAATCGAATTAGGTATCATGGTTTCAACATAGGTAACTTTTTCAAAATATCAAATAATTTGTTTGTAAAATTTAAAATTTACTGAACTCGATCTCAACCCACCGCTCGGGCACTCTCACCCTACTTACTAAAAAAAACAGGATTCTTAAAATGTGTCCATGAGCACGTTATCGCTTTCAATCATTGTTGAAATGATAACAAATCATTTTTGCTTCAAAACTTAAAATGCGAATAACTAAAATAATATTTAAATTATAATTTAACTATCAAAATAATGAAATAATTGTTTCAAACTAATTATTTTTTATAAATCAGTTGGGGTGTATGAGGTTTTGGCTTATTCATTAACACGGTGTATAGGTATGTTTATGGCGAATTGTACGTTAATGCCAAATACGTTGAATTTCCGAGCAATTCCAATCCGATTAGTTCCAACGAATCGAGAACTACTCCAACAAACAATTTAGTAAGTACACTTATTCCTACATAATTGAGTGAAAATTTCGTCTTCGAACATTCTAAAAGCAATGAAATGACGTTCAAATCAACTAATAACATTGAGGGTCCGTCCGATTGCTTAGAAAAGTTTCAGTAACTGAAAGATGCGATCGAGAATTACGCCCCGTGAATATTTTAGGAAGAAACCCTCGAGGAAGTCTCAAGAGGTTCGGAAGAGTCACTTAAAATGCTTGATGAGCAATCCTGTTTGGGACAGAGTATCTAAATCTATGCATTGAACTCTTTGTAAATTCTTTTGACATGTTTCCACTTAACTTCTTTGAAATTAACTGTAAATATTGGTTTTCAGGCTTTTGTGAATACTGCTAAAAGTATAATTTAGCATAAACTATTTACCAAAAAGGAATACCATAAATATTAATGCAAAGGAAGAAATTAATAAAAAACAGAGCGTTTGCAAAAACGAACATCAGCCAAGTGCCCCTTTTTTTCAAACCATCAAACGTGCCGACAGCGGGGTTGGACCGCTCGCATTCCTTCCCATCCCGTCTGCAGCCGTTCCTTTTTTAAATCCCGGTAACAAGCCAATAAATCCCAGCGCATTTTTCTCAGCCCCAAGCTCCGCAAACCTCCACCCCGGAAAAAAGGCTAAGCCCGATTACATCCAAATTTACTTAACACCTACGCATTAAACCCGCTAATAAGGATCTTTAATCTAATCCTCATCTCCCGAATACATGGGGCGGACAGTACGAGGCCCATTTTAATTTGATAATTGTACCAAAATGGGTCTTGTGTAAATTTTGTTACGTAAATTGAATTCCGAATATGATTATTTTACGTTACAATAGATTGAGAGTTTTATTGCAAGTACATTACGCTGATTGGACAAGCGTTCCCGATAATTTAGAAGTAATACAGTAATGAAATAAAGTTCGTTAGTTGCACAAACATTGGCGCAGGTAAACAGGAGCGAGCTGCAGATTGGAGTTGCGTCGAAGCAGCTCGAGGACTCTTTTAATTAATTAAGTATATGGAGTAACTGAACAGTTGCACACACGCTCGCTGATTAGCTTTGCGACAATGTTATCAACAGCATAGTTATAAATGAGTCTGGGGACACAAATGAGAAGGTAACTGAAACAATTTTACTGACTTGGGTTTTCTTGCAAAATTTATGTTTAATTACTATTTTCTTTATGGTTTACATTCAGAAACGGTATTGTGTTTTTAATCCCCTAATTACCTTTTATAATCATGAATGGAACAAAAATGTAATTTACACATTAGATTTTTGTTCCATTTACGGAAAAGAAAAGTACATTAAGGCTAATTTGCGATTTGAATTTTGCTATTTAATAGTGATAGGTATTTTATTATATTAAATTTGAAGAGTCCTACTATAAAATGTGCAGTTCGTGGGGATTGAAATAGAAATATTTAACTGATCTTAACGAGTGCCCATACGTCACCAAGTGCCCAAAAGTGCACATTGTCTTCTAGTAAAAGTGCGATCTTATTACTGAAAACCTCCGACTTGACTGTGGCATGACAATGCCTAATGATGGAATGAGTGAAGTGATAATTTTCATGCGCATTCTGCAGGCGAGTGGTGCAGATCTAGCCGAGGCTGTAATGACAAACGCTCACGCGGTTCGTACGACGTTTTTCAACATACTTGCGAGGAAAAAGCATTACAATTTTGTAAAATACAACATATTTAGACAAACATTTGTGAAAAATGGCACTGGTCTTCCTTTTTTTTGCTTTCTGTGCCTTTGGTTGAGATATCTATGCGTGCGAAGGTCGACGAAGAGGCAATGACTTTACCCGACACTCAATCAATGACATTTTGTTGCAAACAACCTAAAATTAACAACGTTATAAACTTTATATTTACATGCATAAGCATAAGCATAAGCATATGCTCACGACTATATTCCCCGACTAACATCCACGTTTCACCAGTAGTACCGAAACTCTGTCCAGTGTGACGGGGGTTAATATTTATGTATTTATAAAACAAATTAATGTTAATTTGTGAACTAAAATAAATTGGTTGATGAAGTGAAGCATTTTTTATCATATTATAACTAAAACAGATTAATTTATTCAGAGAAATGTTTGATTTTTTTTACATAAAACTCTTTGCTGAGAATTAAAAACAAACTATAGAAAAAAAGTTACACTAGTGCTCTAGTGTTCTATAAGCTGCATTATTTACCTAAAAGCGGTGCAATAAGAGCCACTTTATAAGCAAGTATGTTGAAAAAATTGTGTTAATATACTTACGATTAATATATTGTAGGTACGTGGTACCAGTATTGCGAGTGACAAATCCATAGAAGGGTTCTACGGATTTATAACTTGCAATCCATTTGAACACGCCATGTTATAATGTACAGCACTTATACCGCCAAGTGTAACCACTTACTGCTGCTGATAAATCATATACTCTAATTTGTAACAAGTATTTATTGTTACGTAAATAGTATACAGAGTGTAACAAAACACCCTAGTAATACTTAAGCGGGTGCTTCAGACCATCAAACTGAAAAACTTTCACTATGGAGCCAACATCGAGAAAAAATAAAAAAATCTGCAGCACCGACTCGACTTAAATTTTTTTAATTTTTTCTCCATGTTGGCTCCATAGTAAAAGTTGATAAGTTTGATGGTCTAAACTCCCTTAAGTATTACTAGGGTGTTTTGTTACACCCTGTATATTTTTCTCTTATAACGAAACAATAATAGATTTTTATTTTTATTTTAGGTCATATACTTTTACGTGAAAAAACTATGTAATTTCAAATTTTACTACCAGTAATTCGCACAAAGATTGTCACCCATCACGTTAAGAATTTATAGTTTCATTTTATTGTTTTTCTTTAGACCGCTGTATCACCAGTAAGGTGAATTGAAGATACACCTATTTATAATCAGGTGGTTACCAACACTACTTTAGTCAATAAATCTTTAAACCCAAGACAAGCCTACATTTTCCCTATTACAAATTCACTTTAGTCTAAGGGTGTATCTAAATAAGCCCAGCCATTAGTGAAGGGTAGTCAGTATAAGGCATCTGCTAATTACATTTCGATAGTAAACACCTGTCATTGAGAATGGTCAAAAGGTCCTGTTGGTCCGAGTGATTAGGTTTTCGGGGTCCGTTTGACCGACAACGGTCACGATTCGGTCAATTGATTAGATACATGATCGGATGTTGTTGAGTTGGTATTGGATGTGTTTTGAGAATTGGGTTTTTTGACGCAGTGCGTTGAGATCAAATGCGATCGTGTTGAGTGTACTTTTAAGCATCGACATGCTTTTTGTGGATTGCAAAATCAACTTGAATTTTTTTTTTTTTTATTTTTTTTTTTTGTTGATTCAAATTTGTTCGTAAATAGTTAGTTTTCTAACCATAATCGACCAACCAATTTCGACCAAAATTCCAAGGCCAATGATATTATATACCAAAAAGAAGCAAATATGTTACTAGCACACGCAAAGTGAGGAATCAAAAAAGACCTAATTAGGATGACTTTCAATAGTACGCGCCAAACAATACTACTTGCATGACGGCTGTGGCATCATTCTTGTGTAAAACATTGTCCGTGGATCTTTCTTGTTCTTTTATTTCCGAACGTCGAGTTCATAGAAACTTAAAACAGTCAGTTTCATACAATGTTATAAATAGCAGTCAGTAACAATTTAGTAACAGTGTCACATGTGCCTTCACAAGTTCATCTGAGGACCTAAAGGCAATAAATTTTGAATATAAATTATTCAGATTCATCATCGGACGGCCAGATTAATTATTACTATTCTGTGACGTCACAACTGGTGCAGAAGGCGCCCGCGATTAAGGATACGTCACCGGTAAATATGGCAACACTTATTCAACAATTTATATAGGGGGAGAGTGGGGTAATGGGGACACTCGGCAATAAATCTACGAAGTGATTTGGTACAAAGCACTGGGCCCGCAGTATAAGCTCGGCTTGGCCAAGAACATCCATTGTGGGCCGAACACCCACCAAATCCGATAATTCCTCTGAGATTGTCCCGTCTTTCCTTTAACACCTCCAATACAGACCCTTATATGAAAAGCTCTGCTTGTGTTGAATTGATAATTGTATTGATTTTGGTTTTAGATAAATAAAATAAAAGTTTTATGACACGTTTACTAATCTTAACTATCATAAAACTGTAACAGAAGTGTAACATTGAAGATATTTACATGAAAAAGATTACAAATGGTTTTTAGGTATCCTTGACGCCAATACAACTTTTTTTAGAATTTTTGTGTGTCTGTTTGTTTGTTTGTATGTTTGTTACAGCATCACGCAAAAACTACTAAACCGATTTTGACGAAACTTTTTTGTTTGATAGCTTATGATTGGATTTAAAATCTGGTATACAATTTGTGCGGACGAAGTCGGGGGTAAACGCTCGTACAAAATAAATTCAGAATCCATCCACCAAACGTACAATGCAGGGTGTAAAATTAAATGCGTTACATATCGAACAGGGTACCATCAAAAAGAACAATTTTCACTATGGACCTAAAATCTAAATCGCGAAAAAAACAGCTGTTCCATAAAATATGTCAAAAGCTACTCGACGAAAATGTATGAAACACCAGATTTTTTTCCTATTTCATAGTTTGTCCAATAGTAAAAGTTATTCAGTTTGATAGTCTTAAACACCCCTTTAAATATGTAACGCATTTAAGTATAGACTTGTATAATTTACAGATACTGATAACGATTTTTTTTGTCCGTTTTTAAATACATCGTTATCTTAGATTCGTGTCAATATTATACTTCGAGTACTTAAGTAGATTTGTCACAGAAATTTGTCATCCATAAACATTGTAGATTCAAGATATATGAGAAAGGATTTTAATATGTCAACGGTGTACCACTGCGCCGCGTGTGCGACCCGTTCGGAGAAACTTAATCTATAAATCAAGAAGTGAAACTATTTCGTAATTAGATCGCATTTAGGACGGGGCACAACACCTTCCTTCGCTCCTTGAGAAAGTCTCCCTTAGGGTCCGGAGGTAAAGGCACCGTTGCCTTTCAAGCACCTCTTTAACGGCTAATATCCTTGGTAAATGGATCCCAAATATTTTGCCCCATAACGGTTATAGCAAAACGATGTTATCATGTTTATTGCTTTTCGGTATACTGTGGAGATTTCAAGAGGCTTTATATTGAGCAAATTGTTTTATTGTTCCAATATTGTATCAACCACAGACGTATAATAACTATCAACTACTAACATACTTTCTCATATATGTGTATGTGATAACAAGCTTCGCAGATAGAATATCAAGCATCGAAGATCTGATAAGAAGAATAAAACAAAAATAAAATCAAACTACATTATTTCTTTTAATATGATTCTTGGAAATCCGAGGATGTAGACAAAAGTTTTCACAAACAGACAAAGAATGAATAGAATAATTTTGTTTTCGCCGATTTACATTTTTCCGATCGCAACGTTGAATAAATTAATAACAGTGGCAGACGACATGAAATAAAATAAAAAAGCCTCTTAACAAAGCGCCATTCTTTCGTTCAGTGGAAATGCTTTTGATGTTTGTGTACTTAGTGTTTAATAAGTTGATCCTATTACAATGTCCAGGTAACGCGGCGTCACAATGGAGTCGCCGGGACGCTAACGAGATTATAACTTTATTTCGTAAATTAATAAAATGCGAGCCGTGTGTTCTATTTTGCCCCTGCCTCCCTATTTCATTTTTTAAGTATGTGTTTTGGAGGATTTTTAATCTTTTCTTTTGTTTAAAAAGCTTATGTTTTGCTTTTCCATTCCTGATTTTGTTAAGCATTACATAAGACGAATAGGTATTATTGTACTTTCGCATTGTGGAGATGGATACAACCACTCTGTTGAAGTGAGATTGAGCAGAACACACATCTGCCGCATGCATCCGGAGATATGGACAAAGATAGTCATAGAATGGATTCCACAAGATGGATGCTAATACGACGCCGGCGCCGGGTAAGACTCTATGCCTGACGCCTATGCCTATGACGAAAAAGACATCTTTGATGCCATCCTAAAGGGTTGGCCCGAGTTGAGTGAGCACAAAAAAAATCTGAGAAGTATGGCATTTGCCCAGCAATGGACAAGACCTACATAACATATAAACGAATCGCTTCAAGCAAAAGTATGGCTGAGCCCTGCTCGTATGGTCCGTCTAGGCGAGCACTGCCGTGCCTTAAGATAAAATGTTTATTTTATTTGCATCTTTCACTTGTAATATCCCGATAACATATAGTTATTATGTGCAAGTGAATTTGATTAGTTAATCATTATTTTACCTCGTAATAGTCTGGAAAAAATCAACGAAATTCGTTCATATTGTCATATCGAATCTCGTGTTAATGAAACAATAAATTCTTCTAGACACTACCTATAGTATGAAGTAGCATGCACTTTACCTCCCCCTAGACTATAGTGACGCGTGTTGTCTCTCATTAACTAAATACGTTATGGTTTGTTCTGCAATATGCGCCAAATGAAATACTTGCGTGATACAGCATGTTTTTTGGATATAGAGTTCTAACAAAATTATGTTGCATAGGATGAGTTTACATATTTTTGAAGTTGTTTACTCAGGTCTTGGTAGGAAGTGATGTAGTGTAAGAAAAAAAAAAACTTATCTTCACAACGCATGACTGAATTCATAGACAAGATATTTTGAGAGTTTGTTTCATTCAGACGAAATGGACTTGTGCTTGACTTCAGCTCACCTAATAGAAAGTGTAAATGAAGCCGAGGATGTAACGCGCTCACCCAGATAGAGCCTGTTTCACCACTTCTGGATAAGTCTGTTTTAGCTTATTTGACAGATCGTTTGACTTAATTCGTATGAAAGGTATGCCAATTTATCTGTCATATAAACTAACAAGAGCTTATCCAGAAGTGGTGAAAAAGGCTTTTACTCTTCTAAAAATATCTTGATTGTTTTTGCTTGGAAATATAGTGTAAATTAAATGTTAGTCACAAAGGAGCCTAAGAACTGAGTTTTATGGGAAGATCTTTATATGTGTATCTACAAATAATATTACAAGTTTTTGTTCTTGTAAGAACAAGACAAAATATTATTTTTTCACAACGGCCTGTGCATAACCTATTAACAAAATTGCCCCTGTACAAACGAGGAGACGTAACTCATATCGTATCACAGCTGACACTTGCAGTAATTTTATGAAGATCCGACATGATCCGCCGTCATGGCTGTGTCAGGCACGTAATAAAGTCTAGTCTTATATTAGTTTGGAGTGCACTGCGCCGTTTTTAGTATGAAACGTTTTTCTTGCTAAGAGACAACGTATTGCAGTGGTATTGCGTTTGGTTAGTTCTCTAAAAAATGGCACCACTCGGCGCCACGCTCAATTTGCGCATAAATTAACCGCATAGTGATCCGTTACGAAGGTTAATATTACTATTTAAAGTCAACTTTAAAGTTAAAATATTGACAATAATATTATGTAGTACCATACTCTTTCTTGTACTGTGCTAATATATAACCTAACGATAGTTTCTATCATATTATAGTATATAATATAGTTTAGTTGACAGTTTATATAAGTAGGTACTGATCCGATATTTGAAAAGTTTTCGTTATCGTCACCAGTCCATGCCGGTGTCCCATTGATTCTTTCATAATCATTCTCCTTCATAGAATGCATAAATTATAAGAATTCGTCAAAAACTAAACAATGCTTTCAAACGTTGAAAATAAGCTATCAGCTCTGCATTTCATCCATTGATCAACTCGCACCAACTTTAATAAATACACTAAACATCTTCAGTACCTCGACTAACGCATGTAAGTAATTAAGGCCCCCAACACACCGGAGGTAATGAGCGTAATGAGTGCCAAAGTATCGGACGAGGGATAGCGTCACAGGATTACGCATGTTTCTGCAAGTATCGATAAGCTTTATTTTGTTTACGTAAGTCGCAAGGTATTATGTGGGGTCTTGACTCTTGAGTGGCAAGTGTGAAAGAGGTCTAATTTCGTAATTTTGGAGCAAATATAGTAAAGTATGTACATTAAGGATAGGGTAATAAGGGAACGGACTAAAGTTCTTGGTTTTGATGTGGATTTGTATATGTTGCAGTCAAAATTCATAACCGGTCAAACCACTTTTGACTGCAAAAATCTGTCAAAAGTGGTTTTGACCGATGCCCTTAGTCAAAGTTATATTTTCTAGTGGACTAGGTAGATAGTAGCAATTGGGTTCTGGCGCTGTGGTCGCATGAAACCTAACATGGTCGTCGATTTGTTCCTCGCTAACCTAGCCGACTGAGTCAGATCTGCGGTCTAAAAACTCATAACCGGTCAAAACCACTTTTCAATGTATGTGAAGAAAGTTTCAAAAATAAATGATGGAACAGTTTACGGTTTTAGTGTCATAAAAATCCGAACAAACAATCAATTTTTAGCGAATTCTATATGACGATCAGATTGTCGTTTACAATCTTTCCTAAATCTAAAGGCTTAGTGGGAATAAAGTTCAAGTTTTAGAGTAAGATAAGAAGAGATTTCAGCATACACTTAAGGAGAAAAACGGTTGGATTCAACGCAAAAAATCGGGTAGGCTGTATCAGGGACGCAGCAGTAATAGCTTCGGTCCTCTAAATTATGTTCATAAAATAATGCCGGTAGGTCCTATACTTCGGTTACAGGTTCCGTTACATATGGTTTTTGCAAGTGACCAACCGAAATTAACGACATTTCACGTTAAAAACGGAAGTGCTAGTTTCAAACAATCACAAACTTCCATATCCTCCAACATAGTAACTCAGTGTCATGTACAACGCATAGCCACTATTTACAAACATGCTATGTACACATACCGCACACACATTAGGGTCTGCCAGAAGAAGTTACTCGCCGCGAATGGCCCTTAATGACCGAGACTGGACACAATAACGTAGGAGAGAACCTCGAATGCGCGACTGATTTGCTGCCTTGTCCCACGGGATAGGACTAAGAGTTGGGGCGTGTTATGAAGAGTTATGATGAGTTTTTATTTTACTTATTTCCGAGGAAAAATTTCAGTTGGATTAAAAAAAGTTTGGGCGAAAATGGTGATGGTGATGAACTAAGTTCCCCGGTGTTATTGTTTTGGTAACACTAAAAAATATACATAATCCTACTTTAAGCACATTGATACAAAACAATTCCTTTAATCGCCGATGATTTGCTATTAACTTTTCAGGAGTTCCAATGTTTATCTTCGAAGCGGTTCATCAGAAGATCTTCAACAAATTAAAATGGAACTAACGTTAGGGAAACTCTTGGAACAAAAAATTTTCATCCAAATCAGTTACCTAAGAAAAATTTCGAAGTTATCACATAACATAACATAAAAAGTCATACAGACGAATTGAGAACTCCTTTTCTTGGAAGTCTGTTAAAAATAATCGTGAAAACAAATCTTTACATCATCATCTATCAGCGTTTTCTTTTTTGAAGTCGTTTATTTTCTAGTATCAGATAATTGTTTTAAAGAATGTTTTGGTATGCATTAAAGTATAATTGAATTGAATTGAATTGATTTGGTTTTTTAACGAATAACGCCAATGTTCAATCTGTGATCATTATTTAAGATCAGTAACAAGTATAAACTAATCTGATTTTAACGGGTACCTGTGCATTAATTAGATGCTTACTACCTGCAGGTAGAGTCCTATTAGCAAGCCCAACCCTTGCCCACCTAGAATTATGATTACGCCAAATCGGCAAGATAGCGCTACGTATTTACTTTGATTCTCGTCGTTAAAAGTTTGGGGGGCTGACGAGGCCCATCGTTAGGGCCCTAATGGCCACCATTTGTCTTGTCCGGCCTGTAGTTGTGCCCCGCTAATGAAATTATTGCCGCAACTATAGTAAAGGTTATAAATACCCCCGAAAGGCCCCGGACGCCACCTTGTTTCGCACTAATGGACCGGTCAAACTGTAAACTGTGTTATCAATGAAATTACAATTAGTGGGGATAAAAATTATAGAGGGTCGGAAGTTGCATTTACCCGCTTTTGTTTATAGGATATGGAAATTGTGTGTAACTCAATTACATTACTTTGTACTTCGTCTGTCCCTATGTACGTATACATTCGATATAAATGTAGTTTCATTCTTTGGACATTTTATTATTGACGTCGGTGTCCGGCCACGTTATCCCAAATGACACTTGCCGATGAGTTTGGGAGTATAAACTTGGACGATATGAACACAATAAAACGCGGGATTTCCAGTGATTCGGGGAATGTGGCGGGCAAGAATGCCAGCTGCCTCGGACAATCAAAACTTTGCCGAGTGGAATTTTCTGCTTAGCGTCCGGCGTATTGCTGCGGACAGCCCAGACATGGGCCCGAGCTGTGTCCAAGACACTCTCTGCTATTTGTAAGATAATATTTGTGAAATTATATATAACATGCATAGAGAAACCAAAACGTAACCGCTTTTAGGATATTTTGAATAGCACTCCGTACAAACTTCGGTTTCGGACTAAGAATGTAATAAAAATCTTCTGCTTTCAATATATATATTTTTTTTAAACTTTTATTTGAAAAATGTTACAAGAACATAGCCGAACGGCAAATAGTTTGGGATGCAAGAGGTAGACTTAAGAAGAGATGTAATATCAGTGCTTTTCTGGTACAACCCACAGAAGTTAACCCGGCTCCTGGCTCGGATGATTTCATAGCGAAATATTACCTATTGTTCGCATACTTTATGTTTACTTATTTTTGTTTCAGGACAAGAAAGATATCTATTTACATAATGATTTTCTTTATCGACCGAAAATAGGTGCTAAACACAAAATGGTCTCATAATATGAAAATATATTCAAAGGCGCATTTACTTTCAGATGCCAAGTTAACTTATAGCTATACGGTTTGTATGTAGGTATGCCAGATTTTGAGTAGCATTGATTGGAGGACAGGGAAGGTCTCTGCCCTGTAGTGGCAACATGAATGAGGTTAGCCGTTGTTCAGAGATCTAACGCAATTATCTTACTTGTTTCTATACTGAGGTAAGAATAGTCGAACGAATAAAACACATTTCCTAATGAACGACAACAACGATATCATCCTATTAAAGTGTTAGACTATAAACGTTTTGAATAAACTCACTTCTTGGAAAGAAGAAGAACTTAGTAACTTCAGAACCGCAAGTTGTCGGACTTGTGTAAACTAAGTAGTCAACAACAGGTCTTACCATCACCTAGCCAGACACAACTTTGTACGGTAAAGAATAATGGAGAAATAAAAATTATAGTATACCTTTAGATTCCTTAGAGGTTTTTGGTTGGAGTGCAAACACATAAAAGATTATTTCATTTATTCGTTTACTTATAAGATAGCATAGGTAATTTTGGCAATACCCGGTAAATAAAGTTTATTTTTATACACGAACAGATTGATTATTAGAACTTTGCAAAGAAGTACAAAAGATAAATGTATTTATGTAAACAGACAAAGTTACAAGCCACAAGCTATTTATATAATTGCCTACTACACTGGAGATAATGTGCTAAATCTTAATACACTATGTTGCATTTTTAAAGTCCGAGTAATCGAGCCAACAGGAAAACAATCCTTGTCATCTGATGGATTGGACTCGCGACCAGAGGGGAATGAATAGTAGCTATAGTGAAATTAATTTACATTTAATCTTAGTAACTTAATCAATCAAATAAAATTACATCAACTCTTGAAATAGCAAGGAATTTGAATACAGCTTACTCAGTCAGCTATTTGGCAAAGTAGCCACATCAAAAAACAATTCCAAACAAAAGTTGGTGTACAACAAAAAGGGATCCACTTTATCGACGCTTTATTGTTCCCTGAAAAATACTCATCTCCACAAAATGCCCTAATCTTTCTACATCAAACGAAGCTAAACCTTGATATTACACGCGTCATTTGAACAGTTTCAAAGACATTCTTTGGTGGGGAAAAAATAAAAAAAAATTAAAATAACAAAGCGTAGAATGGATCCACGGGAGATGCGACTGATTTGCGGTGAGCAGCGCACACACATTGCGACTATGAGATTTTGAAATTAAAAATTCTTGTTGAAATATTTTGTTTTGATTAAACATGTTAAATGTTGTAGTACGGTATTTGTAATAAGATATAGCAAGTTTTAATTTAGTTTTTTACTCCTTCGACATATCTGCCAATAGAATTTTTACAATTTAAAATTTACCTATGAGTTTTTCTAACTTATGTATGTTATCTCAAACGGTGAAGGAAAACATAGAGAGGAAACCTGCATACGCTGAAGAAGAAATTCTGATGCGTATGTAAAGTCTACCAATCCGCATTGTGCACGCGTCGTGGACTAACACCCCTACATCGTCCTTGAGGGTAGGCCTGTGCCCTGCAGTGGGACTATAGGCTATTGATAGCGATGAATTGAAAATCACATCAAATGTTTCAGTCTCGCAGTATGACTTTAACTTTGTGAGCTGCTCCATGATATTTCAATTTTACATTTAAATGTTAGTCACCATATTTTGTACCAGCACAACGAGCATAACAATTCCAAAACCGCACCAAACGTGAACGCTTCCCGCGACACATGATGGATCAGGCGGCAAGAGCTCGCTTTGTGCCCATTTCCGAACGGTTACCTTCTAATACACGTTCCCTCGAGTGCAGATTTTAAACGCATTCCACCATTTTGTGGGCCATTAGTCTAGGTGAAAGAGGCCGTGATTATGATTGATTGAGCCTCTGAACGCACACAATGCGGAACTTGTTGCTTACGTGTGCATTCGACTTTATTTTATTATGTGAGAAGATTGTGTTGTTTCTTTAAGACTAATGTTGTAATGTGGGGTGATGTCGTTATTGATTTTAGACAATATATTTTTAAGGTTTAGCATAGATGTGTTACTTTAGGCAATATACCTCAGGGGTTCCGCGTTTATTGAACCTGAAACATTAATATCTCGTTTGAAGACTATTAGTTTCCATAAATCAATTTGTGATTTGTTTCTTTTGTATTACGCTATGAACTATTTACGATTTGCATTGAATCAGCATTAAAAGTTTGCTGATTGCCCAGGATACCGCCGTATTTGGGGGCTTACTACGTCAATCTAGGCTTTCTTCTTGCTCTCGTAAATTACTGTAGTGTAGTAGTGATATTTATATATTAGTAACATAAGTAACTTCATTTTTGGGCCGGTCTCTGTTTATTACAATTTATGTAATAATTTTGTAATATAAAGTATACTTAAACTATTCTGTGAAATGGATAAACGTATTTTTACTATGCTTATTTTATACCAGTTACGATATTAAAAACTTTCTTTCATAATGTCGCCTTTAATATTCTAGTTTCTAGAGCGGAATATCGTATGAAAGCAATCTCATTCGCCCTACAATTGGCTTATTCAATCGGTACCGTTTGAATAATATAAAATACGAGTCGATATTGAGTCTTAGTCGAATGCATCTATTGTGCAATGTGCAGCCGATAGCCATTCGGAGCAAATCGAGAATGAACGTAGATTAACTATTCAGAACTTTGCCTGAAGGCGCTAATTTCAGAGCGCCTGCTTTGTATTTAGATAAATTTATGCTTGAGGCATTATTATTATATTAGGTAAAATAAAGTATCCTCTTGTATAGTTAGCTAATAACGTAGTACTAACAAAGGTTAATGACTTAAAATTTACTTGCATTGTTTTGTACTATACAGTTTACCGACTCTTGATTAAGTTAAGTTAAGTTGGACGCTGTCAGAGAAGGAAAGGAAACATTAAAAAAATTAATAGTTTACACCATTTTTTATCAGTTAAAAAGTTTCATAAATAACGTATTGATAGTTAGGGCCTTTTTCACCACTTTTGGATAAGTTCTTGTTAGCTTACTATAAACTGTATCTTTCATACAAAATATGTCAAACGATCTGTCAAATAAGCTAACAATTACTTATCCAGAAGTTATGAAACAGGCCCTTATAGTTTTAAAATTGGAATTTATTTTTAACATCATAGAACAGAAAATTTTCTTTAAACCGACACCAATTCGTCTTATTATTCAGGTTGACGGAAGCAATTATTTTTTTGTCGATACGCACGACCGAGCGGGGCACGAGGTTTGGGGGGAGACAAGTACAACGGGACACCGACGCATTGCACCCGCGGGAACACTGAGATAGCGGGACAAAAAACAAGCTAAAAGGGGAATCTGGGCATTGCAGTAGTTGTAGGTTAACATAGTACGGATAGTTTGTAAGACTTTAGGCTGGAATTTTGAGTAGAAGATTGTTTAGCTGTAGTATCGAATGTAAGAGAGAAAGTTTACTAAAGGCACAGTTTAAGAAAGAGTACTATAGGTACAGTACGGATACTCCCTGCCTCCCAACAATTTTAACTTCATCCCCCTCTCGGTGATACTAGGTGGACGTCAATAAGTTATACACTTATTAAATATTGTGTCACATAATAATTATATGAAGTGGTGTATTCTTCTCTCTCTTGCGCTCACTCAGCATCTGTGTGCTAGCCTTTTCTTGTCCAGGGTGTGCTAAAGGCTAGTCACTCAAGATTTTATTTCGTAATAAAGTTTTTGAAAAAACGTACGCAAAATAAATGGATTTCTCGTTTACTCCTTTCTTCGTGTTCTATCATTATCATTTAATAATGTATTGTCAAGTCGTAAACTATTAGGATCAAAGATATAGAAATCTAGGTCATACCTACTTAGATATGATCTAGGATTATTATTATTAGGACTATTTCTCCATCACATAATCCTTCGCAGTCTTTTTTCTACCATGCTACTTTTTATAAATTATTATCATATCTTACTGTTTTTTTCTGAAAATACGATATTTTTATTCAAAAAATATAAAGAAGCCTCTTACCATGTCCCCATGAATACAATTGCCCGAAGGGGTCGCGTAGGGAACATTCTGGAACGTCATTTTTATAATCTGTTTACTTGTTTCCTCTTCTTACCAGATAATCTTTTTATACCAAACACCCGCTGATGTGTTAGCAGACGATTTTATAAAAGATCAGCTATGGTTTAGAGGAATTTGAACTTTATAATCGTCATAGTTAACTGGGAAAATATGTTTAACTGCCTTTCAGTAAAATCAGTAGGAAATAATAGCTACCGTCAAAGTACGTACAATTATACCTATAATAGTTTTATTCTCGTACCTGCATAAAATAATGCATTTCTTCCCAATACAGGGTGAAATTGATATCATTAGCATCCTTTTAAGCTAAGAATATACCCTCCAAACTGAACAACTTTTAATATGGGAGCAAACCGACCAGAGCAAAAAAAAAATCTGCTGTTCCATACTAAACTGCAACTCGACTCAAATGTATGCAATAGCAGATTTTATTTTTGTGCCGATTGGTTTACTCCTATAGTGAAAGTTATTCAGTTTTATGGGTAGACTCTTATTTTAAAAGGATGCTAATGACATCAATTTCACCCTGAATATTCGCAAGTTATATCGTTCTTGAGCAAAAGAAAATGTTTAAGTACTTATGTCTTTCTTCGGTGTAATAATATTATACCGTACACCGAACACCGAAAAACATTTTCATAAGAATTTTCTTGAAAATCATGAAAATTGTTTATAGATTTAAATTTTATTATTTGTTATGATTGCCTAATTCTATTTTTTCTTTTATCCCCTCAGGTAGAAAATAAACGCAAATCTTACGATAGAGCCTAATTTCTCTCAGAAAACGGAGCGTTTAACAAAGTTTAACTGAACATAAAATTTTATTGACCCATATATGAAATAGTGAGACAATCCCGGCTCGGATCCACGGAGTTTCTCGAGTCATTAGACGCATTTTTATTACTCAATGACAATAAACATGTCGTAAGATATCGACTGAAAACATTCATAGAATTAGTTTTCCCTATTTCATTCTATTATTACGATTATCGTATTCGATTATGGCTTTCTATCTGTTTATTTAAGGCAATTATGTCGTTTCAAAAAGTTTGTATTTTATTTTTGAAGTAAGAACAATATTATTGGTTCTTTTTTCGAATAAACTTCGAAGAAACGAGAAACGTGATATTATTTATTGCTTACAATTTTGTTTACACTGGAAAATGTATTGCAGTACATTTTTCCGTTAGCGAGGCGGTCCTAATTTCTAATGGGCCATTTGCCACTTTGTCAATTGCTTCAATAAATCTGAGCTGGGAGCGCGACTGAGTTATGACCCCCCGTCTTGGGCTAAATGTCGTGACATTCTTTTGTTTTGCTGTGAATTCGGACGAAATGCAGTTGATTCTTTATTTGATTGATGTATGATAAGCTTCGACGGACAGAGAGCTTTTTTCTCTAAGGGTTTATAGAAGATTTGATTTCGTAATGTATAGCCTGATTTGATAAGATGTACAGCTTAACTCTTAAAAATAATTCGAAAAGTGTGTGCTAAAAAAACTTAAACTATAAAGTCAAAGTCAAAATTGTTTATTCAAAATAATATCACATAGATAACTTTTTGACGTCATGTATTTGAATCTACTACTATTATATCAGTCATCATCGTCGTCAGTCAGTCATCGTCTATCAATCTACTACTATATTAGTTAACAAAATTTCTACAATATATTAGTTGCTGCCAGCGGCTTCGCCTGTGTTGTATAATTTCAACAAAAATCCCACCTCTGCTAAATATAATTCAAATCAGATAAGTAGGAAGTTTAGATGTTATTTTATTTATTTATAGTATTTTAAAGAAATTGCTGTTCCATACAAAACTGCAATTAAATCCGACCCGAATGTATGTGCGGTTCCACAAGTATCAAGCTTGTACCGTTTCTAATTTAGTTTTTAGTAGGTACTATACGACCTACGTATACAAGAAGACGTTAAAGCCACGAGGGAGTCACGAACAAAGCCAGGATGTCCTATAAATAGAGTCAGGATGTGACGCTATAATTCAGCGGCCACCAGAGGGCGGCAACTTCTCCTAACTTCCTTATTTATTCACTAGCAGCCAGTGACACCTGATTGATATGGACTCACGATGCGGTAGTATGGAAATAAGGTCTTGGCTTTGTGAATTATATGACTATTATTCATTTTACACTCCGATTCAGTATCAGGTTTTCTGCTGTCAGAAAAAGATGGAAAACATACATGTATAAAAACATTAAATCACATATTAAAAATTCCTTATCTTAGGGTAAAATATAGAGAATCATCTCTTTGTATGATTCATTCATATTGCAACCAAAACGGCAACGTCGTTGATCGTGTTGCAGTCTTCCCAGGTAAACAATATGCAGGGTGTAAAATTTAAAAGCGTTACATTCTTTCAGGGGTGCTTCAGACCATCAAACTGAACAACTTTAACAATAGGATCACAATTGAAATCGGGAAAAAAATTAGCTCTTTCAAACTATCGAGTTACCGTTCACATTTTCAATGGAAGAACAACATTTTTTTTTTTCGATTTCGAGGTTGGCTCCCTAGTGAAAATTGTTCAGTTCGATGGCCTGGCGCACCCCCTAAAATATGTATCGCTTTGAATGTTACACCCTGTATACACATTACCTGCCTAGGTATTGTGGCAAGGTTTACATTGCATTATTTAATTTCATTTTTACATTACGTTATTAAATTAAATATACCTACTCATGTTTCAATTAGAGTACTCACTTTGTCCATAGTCGTATTAGTATTTTGAACATACGTTTCAGCAAATAAATACAGAACATACCAGCAATCTATTAAACCTGTCTAGACACTTCAGCTAGTATCAATTTTATTTTCATTCCTACAAATTGTGACACGAATCATAGTTCAAAAAGTTACTCAACTCTAAATAACACTTTAATTAGAATAATATTGAGCCAAAAATATAGATTGAAAATAATACATTGGATCCATTCTCGTTCTATTCACAACGAATGGATTTTACTTCGGAATGCTGAAAGCAAAGTTTCGATTCCGTATTCTATTTTTGATTTGACGTAAATGGTTTTACGATCACGTTAGTCTAGTGGTAGCTAATTGAATGAAATGTTATTTTGTTGGACAGAGGTAGAATTTGATAGGGTATTTTTGGTGCATCGAAAATATAGTTAAAATTGTAGTAAATTCCTCATTCAGGAAATTTGGTTCCCAGTACTTGTCGCTATTTTTCTTCTTGTCGCTATTTTTCTTTGGCAATGGCGCCTCTTATCGGAGATCAGCGCAATCTTTACTTTTTCTATGTCCGCTCTAAATTAGGATCTAGTGGTCATTATGTACTAGTCTAGTAGTATTTTGTGCCATCATGTTCAGTCTGCCTGGTTTTCGTAATATGTTGTAGTAGGTATCGCATAAAATATAAGCCAAAAAATATTTTCCGCGGGCGGTGTATTTTGTGTAGAGTCTGTTGCCAAAATTGGTAACCCTGCTAAGTCTACTAAATAAATGTCTCTAAAAATTATACAGGAATTTATCTAAATTCATAAAATAGTTCCGTGACTGACTGACTGACAGACTACGCACAGCGTAAACCACTGAAGATAGAATCGTAAAATTTGGAATACCTACATATTCCACAGAGCAAGTAGGGGTGCACTGAAAGTATTTTTCGAAAATCCGAAATCCACGTGGAAGAAGTCGCAGTCAAAAGCTAGTTTTTGTATAAAATGCGCATTGCTCCGTAATGAATGTTTTAGACATATATAACAACATGTTAACGCGATAAACATACTTATGTATCAAAATTCATGAATACAGTGCCACTAATAATTATATGGCAGCTAATATTTTCACTGCTCAAAACATCTAAAGCGCAGTATAATTTTTGAATTCTAACTCCAGCGAATCCAAATCTGTCTTTGATTAATTCTCAGCCGACTGCATTTGTCGGACATGTGGACGCGCTTGTCTCTGTTCCTTGCATTTTGGATGCGGCCGACGTCGGAGTTTTCCGACCGTTTTCACGTGGACTAAACGTAGGTACATTAGAATCGTAAACTTTCTAGACGTGGCTAAACGCAACGGCTGTCATTCCATTAATTAATGCACGCGCGTTTTTGGCTAGTTCCAGTAGTAGTTAAGGTTCTCATAAAATTTAATTAAGGGGAGTCATCAGTCACCAAGCGGACCGGGTCGCGTCACTGCTCCTGCAAGATAACGTGGGGTCAGGCGGTGCAGGCCGCGCCGTGATGAATGTGCCCTTAACAAACCTCAAGCATGCAGCCGCTGACAGCTCCTAATGAAATGTTTGAATAACCCACGATATTAAACAAGATACCGCTATGCAGGGACGGTTGAATCGATTCGGCCTTAAGATGTGATCTACTTATGCAGCATATTATTCATAAGCTCGTTACTCTCCCTCCAGCGGACGGATGGACGGTCCAAATGCAAACAAGCGCAATTCGCGTTATTAATCATTCAGAACAACTTGTTATCGAATAGCGGCAACGTGATGAAGTGGCGGTTCACCTAATTGTGATTATCACTAACTAGGTGTTGACCGTCGCTGACCAATGGTCATTTATAATGTAACCTGCTGACCGTCGCTACAAAGGTATAGGTACGAAGGAAAACCACTAGAATACACCCTAATTGAATTCAAAGCGATCCCTTCCAAACTTTCAAGACCGGTCGCAATTATTACTGAAACTCTCTCGAACAACGTTTACATTGATGTACGTGTAGTAACATCCTCATTATCGAAATGTGTCGCGAATTGACTGTTTCCAATTCTAACTTCGCCGGGAGGAATATTAAAATGTCCATACAAAGGCGAGCTCGTTACACGAAATGGCATTCACCTTCTCACTCCTCATTAAAATTTGTACGACAGCTTCTAAATTCTACTCTTTTCTCCGCACCTCCATTTCAATATACAGGAAAAAGTGGAAGAGCGCTGTGTACGGAGAGGCGAGCGGGCTGGCAAAACTTTTGTCCCCCCTACCCACCGAGGGGGGCAAAAAGTGTTGCCGACGGGTGAGCGGCGTACTTATAGCTATGTCGGGGAAAAGTTTTCCGTGTTGCGGGCAGGGGGTGGAGGGGGCAGGGTGGCGCATGCGTCGCCGCCTCTGCGGGCCTGACATGACAGTCCTACTCTGGACTTTGATACAAACGCATGGATGCTACACTGCTGGTTACCGAAATGGGACGGTTTACGTAATTGGTTTGATGATTTCTTTGTTTCTATTATAGGAAATAGTGAGCTGTTTTTTATTTTTGTAATATGCATCTTACTTCTTTAGTCGTTACCTCTCATTTATTTGATTTTGTTTTATATAAGGTCAAAACTACAAAAAATATCTAAATTTGTGTCTTAAAATCCCCTATATAGTTCCTTAAAGCTTGTAATCCCCTGTTCATGGTAATAGGAGGTCATAAAACTAGTTAGGTCATGCTGAGGGCACAGGGAGCGCAATCGATACGATCTGCCCCGCGCCCCGTCGTAGCAAAGTAGCGGCTAGCTTTTGGCACCGCCTACGACGTAGCTCGTAGCACCTCGTAGCAAAGCACTCTGGCATTAACGACAAAAAAAGAGTAGGTAGTTTATTGTAAGTTTACTTTTAAGTGCAATAATAAATATATTTAATTGATTAGCGATTTATGTTTATTTATAAAGCGATTATTATAAAACGTGTAAAGTTTTATAATAAATTATGTAAACATTTTTTGTATCCGAGGAAACAGATTTTTTTTTCCTTAAGTACCTAGATTATTATCTAAAAAGTAAACTATTATTATTTTGAAACCGGTAAATTGTTCACTGAAAAATATTTTTTTGTTGTTTACAAAAATTCTGTACAGGAAGACTTTAAACACAAAAACAATAGCAGACGTCGACGCATCGCACAAACTCGCAACTTGAACTTGAAAACGACTCTCGCGCAAGTTTCCAACGGGGATTTGTTGCGACTTGTTGTTGCTCCGTTTGTTACCAAACTAAATTTGAGTTGCTAAACTAAACTTGTGGATATTTAAAGGGAACTTTTTCTCTGAGTCAACGGCCGCTTAGACCGTCACCCAGTTTCAGAGTACCTCGAGTTATGGCAGTTGTTCACAAACTACTTGGTCCAGCCAGAGGGCTGCAGTTGGAAGGTCATGACGCTAATTTGACCTTGCCTACAACTTCTGTACGGTGTTTGAATACTAGTTACTGTTCATTGTTTTGGTAATTGAACTTTTGTTGCGGCGTGAAAGAGCACGCTCTATGTTTGGTTGTAGATGCAATTTGGTTCTGTTTTAGTGTTCTTTTAATTGGGTAAAAGCAAGATGGAAATAAATTATGAACGCGTTAACCTACCTACAGTAAGTACCTATAAACTTACAAGATTTTTAAGACACGAAGCAATCTTTTCAGTTTTTTTAGAAAAAATACAGGTAGGTACATTCCTTAAACGTGAAAAAGGGAGGCATATAGGTACAATTTTGTAAAATTAGTATCATCAGAAAATAAAGTGAATTTGTAGAACTGAGCGAACCGACGAAAGAACCTAATCTAATAATCCAACAGCAAAAACCAATTACATTACACTTCTCGGAGCAAAATAAACAAAATCGGTGAATCAAAATAATTCGCAACCCGTCCCGATGGCGGACGAGTCGACTTAATTAACTGAATCTCCATCTCGGCCGTCAAAGGCTTCAAACAAATTGGCCACGACAAAATAATGCGGTAGATAATAGCCGTTTAGACAGGGCCAAAACCGCCCTGGGCGTCGCACCTGACTAACAAAATTAATTACAGCCCAATAAGGAAATATTAACCGGCCGCTTAATAAGCCATTCTCGAGGATACGCCACAATTAAATTGGGAGGGGTCGCGAAGTCATTATTTATAAACAATAATATATCAAAGCGATATTTTCAAGATGGCGCAAGCCGCAGACCGAGCGATGCGTCACGAAGCACCGCGGCGAATTGATGGCGGGCTGCTGAATTAGTCTATTTATTTATCAGCTAGAGCTTTTACCATTGAATCCTGTTCTCATCGAAGACACCGAATGCGATAAAACAACAGGACGTCTTACAAAATTATCTTACATATACCTTGTTGTTTCTGACTTCCGCTTCGGGGTATTTCTCAGTCTATTCTAAGCTGGATAACTTATTCTTTTGTGTCAGCAGTACAGCATGAGCTTATAACGAATTAACAATTACTGTTGCTCTAGTAAAGCTGTCCATCCATCCAGTCGTTTCATCTATGCAATTCCATGACTGACTGAGTGACTGGTGAACAACACACATCCTAAACTTCATTAAATTATTTATAATAAATTAATGATTGCACTTCAGATATTTATAAATTTTAATTCTTTTATTGTTAAACCTGTTGCATAAATCATTTAAAAACGGCCTAAAAACTTAAATAAAATTGTATTTTTAAAAATTTACTACCAATTGCAATTTCTTGCTAGGACAGCAACATCAAAATTGCATACACATACATAAACTCACGACCATAATCTATTTTAGGGTGATCAGACACTTTACTAGTACTACTAACTAATTTATAACTTGAAGAAACCTCCGAGGGGGTTGTCAGAGACATTCTAAGTGTACCATAGTCATAATTTCATATATTTCACTCAAATACCCTATGTTTTATTTTGATAATGGAAAAAGACGTAGATTACAAAATATTACAAGAAAATTCTCCAGTAGCTAGTCTACTGGCGTAGGAACGAGCAAAACACGGGCGTACAACGCGTATTTATGGTTATATGACGGAAAAGTTTTCGAGCGTAGGAGCTAAAGCCATCGATTTTCAAAACTTTTTCATGGAAATAAACCTACTTTCGTTGTGTACGCTTTTGGTGCGGCTGTGTGCGTGAGGCTCGACTCACACAGGCTTAGCTGTTCGAGGTCACACATTCTCGAGTGTAAGATACCAATTGAAATTAAAAATAGGAGATTAGGTAGATTTAATTTTGCAGAAATATATATTTGCGTAAACTACTAAGCGAACTATCAACGTTAGTGATATCATAAATGCAAAAGTCTCTCTGTCTGTTACTTCTCACGGCTAAAGAGCTGAACAGATTTTGATGAAATTTTGGTATAGAGATAGTTTGAACCCAATATATCATAGCAATACTACAATGAACAGATGAAGACGCGGAAAACAGTAGCAATACATAAACAGAACAGTTTTCTAAGACTGATGTACAATTCTGGAACTTTTTTTTTTTAACAAGAAATATGAGTTTTTTTTTTCCCTTGGTATATTTACATGGTCTTTACAATATAAATGTTTACTCATATCTTCTAACACATCACAGGACCATCGACCACGTGTATTGAGCACGCATACACACACACACACACACACACTCAGAAAAACCGTACTTGTAATGGGTCCGCAAAGAAAACTTTTTAAAACTTTTGCAGCGAGGCAATATGGCTCGTGTTCTGAGCCGTTATGTTTTATTTAGGCAACATTTAACCGTCTCTTTCTGCGTCATGAACACTTGTATTGCACCGAGCGGGATCGGAATATTTTTCTATGTTGTGCTTTGGAGCGTTACTGCCTTGCCCGGGATACGAAGTAATTATTTCTATTCTGTCATTGCCATGTATTTTTTATGTGATGTCGTCATTCTGTGCTGCGACATTGTTGCGACAGCATATTTTTTAGTTATATGGTTTTAAAAAACAACTTCCGAATGCGTACGTTTTCAATTACAACGGTGTTTCCATGACCTGGCTACCTATTGTATAAGTTTCCGATTATGTGGTTTGCAAGATTGGTAACGTACTATGACTGTACTAGATAATTTAAGTAATATTTTGTTCCTAATTAATTAAATATTAAGAATCTTTAAGACCTGTCGGATAACACCTTGTCGATTTGATATCGAGTGAATCGGTTAGTTACACAATAAGACTCCTGATTTAGTGAAAACTTTATTTTTTTACATACATTGTTATTGTTCCTCTTGATACTATTTTAACTGAATTTTCTCCGTATTTTAATAGGTTTTCTGCGTATCCATAGGAGGAAGAAATGCAGTCTCACGGTGGTCGTTTATCAAGATCGCCAACTGATTGGGGGCGCCTCAGCTGCGTTTTATTGTCGAATTACCAGAGCCTATTCAAATTTTAATTTATATTTCCTACGCCATATCCATATATTGAAATCTCGTGTTAAAGCCCGTTTTATTATTGGAGTGTTTTAGTATGATTTATATATTATTATTGTGTAGGTACTCGTTTTTATTTAAGCTTTCGTAATATTTTATATATCAGCTTTTGTCGTTGTTTCGTCTCCGGAAACATTATAATTTTTATCCCAGCTCTTTGTTTTTATAATAGTTGGGGAAATCTACGGATTTTTGTATGGAGTAGGTTGCATTAATTGCCCTATTGGTGAAAATTTGGAATATAGTAGATACATACCTGAAAAACATAAATTCTCAATAATCCCCGATTTTTTAAGTTGTATTATTGAATAATTAAGACATTTACAAAACATTTAATTTAGGTATGAACAAAAAATGGAAAACTGGTGATTTTGTACAGGATGGCTTCGTTCAATACGTTTTACTTATAACAATAATAATCCACGGTTAATATCGTTAATTTGGGTAGATATTTAATATTTTGTAAGTCAAAAACTATAACCTCAAAACTAAATTATTTACTGTTTGTTTTCACACATTAAATTTGCCTTTTGATAAATAACTGTCTATATTACTGGTATGCTGGTCGAAATATTTTTAGAAATAAGCTTGCCATTTGTACATTAATATATATTTTAAGGTATTTCTCAGGTTCCTCAGCCTATAAAACCACGAAATCTCGACAAAAGTGTTATAAACTAACAGTAATATTATTTCAAACACAATTTACTAAAGTATCTTTAATGCAATCTCAAACCTTATTTTTCCTAGACTATAAGGTATTCAGAGATATTCTGAAACCTAAGAACATTCACACATCTCAGCTTTTTAAAGTGTAACTCGAAACAATATTTTTCGTTACTATAAGATGACCGTTTCGCCAAACATTCAGGAAAAAATTATTAATCATAGTTAATTGATGGTATCGCATTTATTACTACTAGTTTCATTATTTTAGAGAAGCAGGGCAGTCATCCCATTAATAAAGAAATTAGTTTTCAGAGAAAACAAATCAAAATAAATTTATTCAAATTAGTTCAATCACTATAGCTTTTTGCTCCAAAACGTTTTTTTGTGACTCTGACCACCGCTTCCTGAGATTAAGGTCATGGTTCTGAAGATGCGACCAGAAACTCTACTCTAAGCTCTTCAACATACATTTATGTATTTGTTCTTGAATGTTTTCCTCAAAAATTTTATAGCACAAATAAAATGTTTTTAGATCATACTTTCTGGCAATATGTTTTGGGCACTAACACATATTAATTAGGTCCGTCAAAATATCGGACATTACATTACTACATTATTTTTCGAAACAGTTTCCAAGAAAATTCCCCAACAGATTTCATCCAGCTGAATAATAAAACATCTCCTTCGATCTCAACCAACATCTTAATCTTAATGCTCATTTTAAAAGCTCCTGCATTATCAAATAGAAGTAAAGTCCATTCGAACTCGAAATCCTATCACAAGCCTCTTCTTATCTGAGAATTAAGTATAAAAATCGCATGATTCGCCAGACTTCATAAAGTGGAACGAACAATAGATGTAAAAGTCCGAGTTTCTGAGTAAGTCGTAAATTACCGGGGCATTGTTTTATGCTCTCTCATTACATAGATTGTTCTAGAGGGTGGTTATATTAACGGTGTTATGGATTTTCAAAGGCCCCCGAAAAAGAATTGCCTTTTATGATTAATGTAAAACGTTTCGATTGTTTTTGATAATTTATTATTCATGTTCTATACTCTTTATTTTATGGCTATTTTGAATTACAAAAACAGAGATTTGAAACACTTCCTCATAATTCATAATATATTTATTTGTGAACTCCTCCTCCTGTCACTTATTCTTAGAATAGCTTTAGTATCGTCCAAGATATGTCGAATAGTATAGGTATAACTTTCTGATAATTAAATTATATTTGCAAATCAGAATTGGCCAGAAAGCTATATAGGAATCGGAAAATCTTTTCGTCCTTATTTGAAATGAAATATAGTGGTTTTAAATTAAGGATTCGATTATATTATCCAGCTTATCGTAAAGTAAGCTGTATTATATATTATAATGTATATAGATGAAGATACTGGTATCAAAAACATTTAAACGAGTGCAATTCCACTCATCGAACAGGAAACTTTTATTTCAGGACCAACACAATCACTCATAGTTGACAGGACAAGGGAATGTTTAAAAAAATTCTCAACTATTGCTTAAAAAATAAAAATAATAAAACATTTGGTTTATTAAATCTCAATAAGAAAAGGACATTGAAAACCCTAGCTCCTAATCCATATGCCTGAACCTTAGGAGCTAGTGCCAGTTAAGTTCTCATAGTTCGAAAAATACTTTAGAATCTGTACTTCTTAAGTACGAGTAGCTGCTATCATAGACCCCTGCATTGGTAAAATGATTTACTTTTGACTTGATAATGTCTGTATACGATAACTGTATGTATGCTATCATTATATTTTATTTTAGAATCAAGTGCCATTAAATTTTCTCTTTAGCCATAACAGCTAGAGCCACCTCGTACCGCACAATAAAAGCGAGCCACTCAACCGTTAAATCACAAATTCTCAAAATACACCAGTCACGTTCGTCGCATCACCAAGTGACATTCCAGCTTTATCTGCCGAATCAATTAATGCCTTTAAAAGGGGGCACGGTGCCTGGCGCGGTGGGGAACGAGCCTTGGCGGGTCACGGCGACTTGTGGCGAGTCGCGGCGGCGTGTGGCAGCTTCTGACGACCCGTGGCGCGGATGTGGCGATCGCCATCACATCCGGCCGTACTGTACGCTTCCGTTCTCTCTCCTACGCTTCTACAGGCTCGCACGGAAATTCTATTTTGTTATTTAAGGGATTTTGCAAAAGCTGAAAGCTTAACGATGTTGGTTTTGCGAGCTTTGATTATAAAATTACTGTTGTTGCCTTAACTTCATAATGGAACTCATATTTTGTTATGGCGTGCCGACGCTAAGGACGTCCTTTTGCTAATATCAACCTTGCGGCATAGTCGTTTTAATATTGTTAGATATTTGCAGACTGAATTAAATTGTGGTTTTATTGTTACAGGTATGTGAATAAAATTTGCTGCATAACTTCGAATAGTTTTGGTATTCAAATACTGAAAAAAGGTAAGATTATTATAATTCCGTCTGGTTTTCGGCTAAGAGTAGATTGACGCTCCGAAGACGTTGTATATAAGGTGACTACAGTGTAAGATTAATTTTGTAATGATTAACCTGTATTTAAATATATCATCTAAAACAAAAATTATTCGAGGAATACTCCGATTACAATCAGCAACGTGAACAATTATTTAAGGTCGTACGACGGTTAATGTTAATTTCCCAATACATACTATAAAAGTGAGAAAATTTTAACTACAGTCATAATTTAGAACTGTAAAATAAAGCAGTGCTCCATAAAGCTAATCGCAGTATATCGCTAAAGAAATCCGCGGCACTGCGGCATCGTCACGTGCGGGTAGAACAACGGACCCAATGCTGCATGTTTTTGGGTTACTCCTGTTTCTGTGGATTTCCATTTGACATTGGATGTTTTGAGTGTACTTTATTAAGGTAGGTCTTTTTATGTGGGTTCATTAATATACTTATTATTAGAGAATAATTTTTAAGTTTAAAATAAAGTAGTGCTACATAAAGTTAATATATCGCTAAAGAAATCCGCGGCACTGGGGCATCGTCACGTCACGCGCGGGTGGAAAAACGGACCCAACGCTGCATTTTGTTGGATTACTCCTGTTTATGTTTATTTCCATTTCACATTTGATATTTTAAGTGTGCTTTATTAAAGTAGGTTTTATATTAATAAAGTTTACGTAGTGGGTTCATTAATGAACTTATTTTTAAACAGTACTTTGTAACTGTAAATAAAGCAGTGCTCCATAAAGCTAATCGCAGTATATCGCTAAAGAAATCCGCGGCACTGCGGTACCGTCATGTGCGGGTGGAGCAATGGACAAAATACCGGAGTACCCCACTCCTGTTTATGTTGCTTTCCATTTAGGTAACATTGTAATTTTTGAGAGTGCTTTTAGTATAGATACGACGATTTCCATACAACTAAAAGTAGGTTGGAAAAAAAAGTTTTCTCAATAAATCGAATGAGGGTGTCGTTGGATACGTCTTGTCTAAAGGAACAAAACTCCCATAGAAACAAAGTCAAAAATAGGGCTTAACTTTACTGGAATGCACTAGTAAACAACTTTTTTATTTTGCCCGCCATCTTTATTTTTCCAACAATACGGTCAAATATACCTACATTAACGGCAGTACGTTTTCTTGCACGATTTATTTTGTCGTTGCAAAGGCGGTGCTCGGTGTCACGAAACGCGACCGGCTGCAGTCGCATAAATACAAGGTAATTAGCATTCGTAGACTTGTTTTGTGCTAGAGCCTTAATTTTTACTTCTCGTGATGTCTATCAGGTAGAGATAGAGGTTTATTAACGATAGACGGTTAAATGAAAAGTTTTGCTTAGTCTGTTATGGAATTTCCAGTTTAAACAACAGGAGCTTGCAACTAAATTTATTATTCTCTTGCCCATTGCCCCATTTTTAAATTTGTTTGGCTAGTTTAATTTATACTAGATGATTTTTTAAACACCTTCCAAATTTTCAGGAGTGGTTCAGACCATCAAACTGAACAAATTTGACTATAGAAGCGAACCTGAAATAGTAACAAAATAGCAGTTTAGTATGGAACAACAGATATTTTTTTAAAACCAACCATCATTTAAATGTATAAATTAGTAAACTCAAGGCCATTATTTCCTTTCAAGGTGGTCATTAAGGAGGGTAGCTGGACAACGTACTACAATAGTTAGCCTTTATAACATGATTTAAATTTTAGGATGGAACGACTTGTCTTTTACATCAATAAGGGGGCGTCCATTAATTGCGTGAGGTGATTTTGGAAATTTTTCGACCCCCCTCCCCCTTGGTGAGATGTCGTGAGATTTGGCTTGACCCCCTGACCCGCTCCCTCCTAATCTTATATAATATTTTTTCATAATGCGTATGTTAATGTAAATACGTTATACGTACGTTAATCTGTGCATGACTGCGTTACAAAAAAATTAACTAGATTATTTTTATTGACTAAAAACATGTTTTACTTAATTTAGCTCAGTGTTCTCACAATGTTACATTGTTTCTTTCGTGAAATTTGCCTAAATCTCCCTCTTCCCTATGTGAGATTGGGTGAGATTTGGCTCGATCCCCTCCTATACGCCTCACGTAATTAATAGACGCTCCCTAAAGCAAATCGACCCGTCTGGTGTAATGACCATACGCTGGACTGTCAAACCAAGGTCCTGGATTCTAATCCCGATTCTGACATGGATGTTCTATTGTATCCGTTGTTGTTGTATAGTTTGCATAAAAAATCCTAGTAGCTTACTTGTGATCATTACAATGTATGTGCCTGTGAGCGTTATTAAATTTATGTAAAAGTATTTTGTTTGTCGCTTCGTGAGACATAATAGGGTTTTAGTCTTTATTTTTCATACTTTTTTTATGATATCGAAATAGTCGTTCGTGAGTTTAGACAGACGAGTCTTTGTTTCTACGTTTTCGTGTCACCTTTCACATCGCGCGCGATAAAGGTTACAGTGAAGGGGTTGCTCAAATAAATTTTTATGCCCTTTTTGACCGCCACGTGTCATGCCACTTGACGGTCGTAATCGACAGAAAAGGTTACATGCAATGCATGCATGCAATGATTTTGCTTACGTTGCATGTGCTTTTTTGTCTGATATACAGAATGTAAATTTAAATGCCTTGCATATTTAAAGGGGTGCTTCAGACAATCAAATTGACCAACTTTTAATAAGGGAACAACTATAAAATCGCGAAAAAAATATCTGCTGTTTCATACATTTTGGTCGAGTTGCTATTGACATTTTCCGAAAAAGCAAATTTTTATTCGCGATTTCGATGTTTTCTCCATATTGAAAATTGTGCAGTTTGATGTTCTGAAGTATATAATGTATATATCTGTCTGTAATGTATATAATTTTATACCCTGAATACGAGGCACTTTTGTTCAACTTCGTTGTTTCATTATTAAAATTGTTACAAGCATTACTATCCAGAATAAAGTCATAATTCTCCTCCTCACATGACAAATACGCACAAATTACTACAAAATTACAGCAGGAAGTATAGCGACATTTAGGATCTCGTGAGTTGTGTAACTGCCGTTCATTAGGGTAGTGTTGACAGGCATGCGTGCGCGCCGCTCGCGCCTGGCACCGCCTATCGCACCACCATCGATGACTAATAAACCCTACCGCGTTACACAACCCTTACAAATAACACCTATCACGACTCAATAAAGTCTACACCAACTGTATACCTAAGTTTGTTAGCTCCTAATCGCGTTTTTACCAATTTATCTATGCGTTTGTTTTGCGTCTTATCATTGGGACGTAAGATCTAGTTTTCGTTGTTGATTAGAATTATGTTTGTAAGTAACCGTGAACACTTCTAGCGAACACTTATTTGGAAGTTATTCGAATTGAGCGGTCCGTGTCGGATTATGTATCGACGTACAATTTATTTGTGCGTGGGAAATTATTATTTCTTCATTTCCATTTCGCCTGTGACGTGTCGTGTCATTTGTATTTATACCGTAAAATAACTAGAAACACGCAATTTGATATATCTTCCAAAATTAGTTTTGATTGTATCGTTGGAACTGTAAAGCAAGTTGTAGGTACTATTAGTACAATCTTCTTCTTTCTTGTCAGCATGAGCTATTTGGCACGACAATCAATCATGCTGTAGTGGAAAGATTAGCCAGTCTGCATTGGTCGTATCGAGGCTGACTGCCCAGGATTTGCCAGACGAGCTAAGGTTTCGTCACACGGGGAGTTTCTTTCCTTGCACCCCTATAAGTTACATTAATAAGTAATAGTTTAGAATTATGTAGCTCAAGTATTCGAATTTAATAGCGTATTGAATTCATCAAATTATGTGACTGCTTTTAGTAAGAATAATCATCATCATCATCATCACAGCCTATATACGTCCCACTGCAGGGCACAGGCCTACCCTCAGGGAGGGTGTATGGGCGTTAGTCCACGACGCGAGCCCAATCCGGATTGGTAGACTTCACACGAATCGGAATATCTTCTTCAGCGTGTGCAGGTTTCCTCACGATGTTTTTCTTCACCGTTTGAGAGCAGCGGTTGATTAGTAAGTATATTGATATTTTTTATCTTTAGGGTCCTACTTAATAGGCTGACAAATTTTTAAGGGGATGATCAGACCGCCAAACTGAACAACTTTCTTTATGGCACCAACATCGAAATCGCGAAATAAATATCTGCTGTTCCATACAAAACTGAAAACCTACTCGAGCCAAATGTATGGGACAGCTGATATATTTTCGCGATTTCGATGTTGGTCCCATAAAGAAAGTAGTTCAGTTTGACGGTCTGATCATCCCCTTAAAAAATTGTCAGCATATTCATATTCTTTCATACATTTTCGTATTTGAATTTATGACGAAACTCAATAAAACTCATACAATTTTATCGCCAATCATAAACTCATATTTTTAGTTTTCATTCAAAATTCTTAACTTCCAAGAAAGCAAGTGTTAAGGAAATTAATGAGACCCGAAAATTGTATAGTATAAACGATATTTTTAACTCAAAAAACTTTTATCTCGAGGACCGGCCGAGCACCTCAAGATTACTCATTTCGCAATAGCCCAAGGCAATTAAAAAGGAAGGGGTAGTGCTATCATTAACCGGGAGCGCTGGCGTCTTAACAAGAATATAATGCAATTTTAAAATAATCCCCGCAAAAAAGAAATTAATGCAGGCACCTCGCTGGATTCCCTTTTTATCTCCTTAATTGGTTTTCACATCTTCCAGTGTAAAAAATATCGTGTTCTTTGTAATCTCGGGCGATGTTTTAATAAATATAACGAAGTGAGCTTCGAGTTGGGGGTGGAAAAAATATTGCCGCCCTTAAATAAACCTTCACACTTGAAAGATCAACGTGGCAACTGGTGCGTTTAAGATTTATTGGGAAATAATTAAAGACTGGCCCCACTCCTTTTAAAAAAGTAATTAAAGTAAATTAAGGGACTGAATTTCGAAGCCGACAGTGATTGGAAAATTTTTAGTCGTTAAAATGTTAGTTTCCTACTTTTTGAAAGTCAATACGAATGCCGCTGCCGGTAAAATACTATGTGGGAAAATATATGATTAGAAAATTTTAGAATGATATGCCATCGATAGAAGAATAGAAACAATCAATACGTGTTAACAAATGATTTCTATCCTAAACATGTAAGCAAGTTCTAGGCCTTATACAACGTGTTAATGAATTAACGCAAAACTAGAAAGTAGTTTGTTTAGAATCAAGAGCAGAATCGAATTATCATGTTTTCAACATCGGTAATTTTTTTCAAAATATTAAATAATTTGTTTGTAAAATTTAAAATTTACTGAACTCGATCTCAACCCACCGCACGGGCACACTCACCCTACTTACTACCAAAACAAGATTCTTAAAATGTATCATGCACGCTAGCGCTTTCATTCATTGCTGAAATGATAACAAATATATATATTATACTTAGTATATTATACTTCTTTAATTTAAAACCGTTTGTAATTTTAAGGGTGTATTTAGACATTGAAACTAAACCTCTTTCCCTAAGGAACATGCTTCGAAAAACTCGTCTTGTTTTACCTCGTAAACATAAGTCCGGAACAGCAGATTGATTTTCTATGGGAGATCCAAAAATGTTTTGCGTTTTTCGATCCATGTTCCTTAGGTAAAGTTGTTTAGTTTCATTGTCTGTTTCACTCTTAAAATTTTTATAGTAATAAAAAACTAGGGGTGTATTTTGTCTTCACAGAAATCAGTCAAGTCAACCTATTTGTAGTTAGCTTCAAGCAGGTGAATCAAAATGCAGGTGTTAGATTAAATTTGTTCTGAAGAATAGATAAACAATGGTACATACATAAATATACGAATCTTACAACTAAAGTTTGTAAGTATTTTTGAATGGCTGCGCTTTATATCTTAAGTGGGCTCTCAGTAGTTTTTATTGTCAAAACTTCTATGTGGTTTTGGTCGTATTTACGAAATGAAACTGCTTTTTTCTTCGCTAATGTATGTAACTGCCTCTCTATTGCAATTCTGTTTTTGTTGCCGATGTACATTTTGTATGTTTATGCTTATTTTATTCTGTTTTGGTCATGCTTTTATTGATAGTTTTAGTGAAACTTTGTTCGACTATTATTTTATCAACCTCTTTAATTAATGTGTTGTTGCCTTCTTTATTTTAAATGTATGAAGTTGAGACTAGGGTTTTTTCCAGGAATTCTTGATATCGACACAGTATAAGAAAGAGTATCTAGTACTACATAGTATCGATTACCCGGAAAATAAATTATACCTGAGAGTCTGAAGAACCGATTAGAACAATTGTTTATAGTAGGTAATGAAAAGTGTGCAAGAATACATACATAAACACAGGACCACAATCCCTTTCGGGGTGGTCAGAAGATTTGTTTTGCAACTACCAATGTAGCAGCAGGAAATGTCCCTACAAATTTTTAAATATCATGCAAGTAAAAAGCTGATTTTGATTCCATTGTAGGTACATACGTATACATAAACTCACAATCATTTTTGTTTCCTATTGTGTATTGTATTTTGCTTTTGGTGTAAATAAAGTATATTTCATTCATTCATTCAATCCTACTGGGGTGGTCACTAACCTTGCTACAACCACCAACCACCTTTTAAGGTTCCAATTCTAGCAAGGGCTGCTTATGTTATTTTTAAGGTTTTGGGATGGTAAGATTCTAGCCAGCTCCTGGCGAGAGGTCGCGCTTTCGGAGTCCAAGACTCACTTTAGGTTGTTGCGCCAGAGGAGTTAGTTAGTTAAGATGGTACGACGCGTCAGGTGGTGATTTCTTTGTTAGTAAAACAACCATCATCACCATCAGGCCGGTAAAACTCAACGATGAGGATAGAACTCTTTATTTTCACGCTAAGTAGAAAATTTCCATGCTAGTCTCCGGCCACCATACAAGATATCGTCCAACAATATGGCTGCTGGTCTGCCTGCTGACCGTCTCCCCTTTCACGGCCGCCTTCAATTGCTTTCGTCGATCTGCTATCATTCCGTCTGGCCAAGTGTCCTGGCCAGTTCAAATTTAGACTCGAAATCCGCTTGACGATATCAACTACCTTTGTTCAGCGTCTTATTTCGACATACGGGATAAGGCAAAAGTGTGTGTAATTTACTTAAATCTGCTTATCATATCTTGCTTGTAATAGTGCTTCAGAATAACACTTACAACCTCCATATCACTGAAAAGTAATGTAATCCACATAAAGGCTCTAATCCTTCCACTCACTGTTGTGTCATCAACGGGGTAGTCGAAATTTTAATCACCATCCTCCCCGGCCCCCTTCTTGTCCCCCTCCGTCGCCCTGAGGCTCCGGACGGACGCTCCTTACACGATATTCCCATTACTTAGTCCAGGGCGATAATAAAATTTAATATAATGCTATGAGGAAACGGATGCGGCCACAATGGTGACTGACGAGATTTCAACATGGGGATTGTAAGATGTGACACAGAAGTAGATTTTTTATGAAACTGCGAAGTTTTATTTACAGTTTTTTTTTTCTCAATGGCTGTAACTTGGTTGTTGTTTATTAGGTTTATTTGATCGATTGCTCTGACGCTACTGCAGAATGCAATATTTTCTCCAATAGCCTTACATACGTACATTTCTAAAACCATAAAGAATACATAAATAATAACACCCATAATTGCTTTCTGAGTTGTCAGAACCATTGCTACAACTGCTAGCAGTCTTGCAGGCAGTTGAAGGCTCACTTATAGCATTTTGTAGGTCCAAAAGCAATAATAGGCAATAATGCTTCAAAAATGTCAGTATAATGTAAAAGAAGCACATATAAATCGAAGCATTACATTTATCTTTTCATCTCTATGTCGATCAGCTATCAAAACTTAACCCTCAAAATTGTTAGAAAAGCAATAAAATGAGTACGCCAGTTTCTGACTGCAGCCGCGGGCTAGAAGGGGTTACATCTTTTGTGCGTCCATCTACCTTCTAGTAAAGGGGTCCAGGATAGCGGTTCAAATTGAGAAATGGACCGGGTAACATTGTTACAACTCCCCGCTAGGACAGGATTAAGGAGCGTGCGATGAAAAATGTTTGGTTTCCTGCTTCAAGTATGCTGGAATTTATTAGTGTTGTGGTATTTCTTGTGAAATGCGAGTGATTTTAATATATTATCCTTACTTTAACTTACACGAATAAAAGGCAAGCATAGCTCTGAAGAAGGTTTTTTCAACATAGATGCAAAAGTGACAGTTACACCACCGACCAAAACCGGGACCGTTAGGTAGGTCAATCAGACCTTCTACCAGATAAATGAGACGCTTAACGATATCTTCTAATCAAATAATGAATATAGCGTAACACCCTTTGACTATTTATATGTGGACTGGTTACGCGTGTAGTTCTACTAACAAACATTTCTGCCACTTTTTGCGGGGGGCGAGGTAACATGAAATCCGCAACTTTGGATTTTATTCCCCATAACTTTAGATTCTAATTTTGAATGTTAAAAATCATGAAAAGTGGTCTCGTGTGAACCCCAAACGCTCTAAGTTCGAAGTTATTATTTCGAAATTATAGGCTGTCTGGTTTAGTGATAAGGTGTAAAATTGAATGTAACTGCGCAAGATCAATTGTGCTTATACCGTGGCAGAGGGGAAATGCTACCGCAAGGCTAGTCCTTATAATAATTAGTCAAAGGTAACACCAAAACTGAATGCAAAAATATTGGTATGCAACCTCTTTTGTGCGTAAACTGCTATAAACATATTTTCACACCACCCGCTCGAAAATGTTGAATTATATGTCATGTATATCTAACCTAAAGTAAGTCAATATGCGCGTGACGAAAGATACTGTTTTATCCCCTTGGTGCATAATCTTCTATTACAATAATTTCGATACAAAGACGATTTGTCAGGACTAATTGAGAAACTTATGTATAAAGTTTGTGTCCTTGATTATAGCTATGTTATCTACATACCTATAATGATGGAGACAAAATTTATGTTTTATAGGCACTATTGTATAAAGCACAGGACCGAACACAGTGGCGTATATCGGCAGAGGACTTTATTCAGCTGTGGACTATACTCTATTCAAAATAGCAACCAAATTTTAAGGCTATTTTTTTTCAATTCTGTAATGAAAAATAGCCTTAAAATTTAACACAGATTTGAAACACTTCCACTCACTTATTCTTAAAACAGCTTTAGTAACGTCCAATATATGTCGGATAGTATATATTGTATTAAAAACATTTGGTAATCAGATTTGGCCACAAAGCTAAATAGGAATCGGAAAATCTCGGCGTCCTTATTAAATAAGTATAGTTGTGGCCTAACGATGATAGAAATTATATCTACTATAATAAAAATAGACCGATATTATTCCAAATTATAATAGAAATTTCTCAAAATATAACAAGCTATGTTAACAACAAAAACAAGCGTTTAATCAACTACAAAGCAGTAAGCAACTTTCATCGCTGCTTCCGCAACGCCACTGGAAAGATTTGCAGCGCCGGTACTCTTGCACTTTTATAAACTTGCCGGAAGATGCAGTAAACTCATTAACCTGAGTGCAGGCTTATTACACGAGGTGTAGTGCCTTACAAACTATACACATTGTTGGGTAGTGCAGCGAGCATTGTTCGTGACAGACTGTGAGGAATTCCAGCTTTCTTCTCGAAGTTTCTCAAATCTTTGACCTATTTTTTAAAAACTTCTTTTGAACAAACGCAGTTTCACGGCGATCAAACTCATTTAAAAAAAAAACTCTATATTGCGGAATTAAACAATTGCTCTATATTATACTCTATATTGCGGAATTAAGAATTCTAGTACAAAATTGCGCTGATTTCACAGTCTCGCTTACTCTTATGAAATTGTACTGTCGCGGGTCAGTTTTCACTATGAAACGATATAAGAAACTATAAGCTCGTATCGTACATCGTAACCACAGAACATTATAAGAGGGGTTAGAAATGCAAAGTAGCGCTTTTGCTTCAGAGACGGCTGTCGCCACTTGTCTTCCCGTTCACGCTGCTACAATTACTCATGCCATCTCGCTCGCACCACGCCGCGCGCCTTATGGTGTTATGCAAATCATTGCATAACCTGTGGCGACACGTTCCACATCTACTTTGCACTTCCAACCCCTCTTATAATGTTCTGTGATCGTAACCTAATCTAACCGCCCGCCGCGCCGCCGCTCCGGCGTAAATGTTTCTCCGAAACCAGGCTCAATTTAGATTCTTGCGCTACCTTTCGAATTAACAGACAATTTCAAACCACCATCTAAAACATAGATAGCTTATATTTATTTTATTTAATACGAGTATCGATGATTAAATAGGAAAAACCGTGAATCCAACCGTTCAAACCCATATGATGTTTGCTATTTAATGGAACAGTATGTCCCCAAATTAGTCCACTCACTGCTCTAAGAATTCGTTTCTCGCACCTTAGCTTGTTTACCATGTTGGCAAGGAAACATATTAAAAGCTTGCAACTTGTACAGTAAAACGTAAGAAAATATAGAATATGTTAAAAAATATAGAGGAGCATAATAGTAAGTGAAACGTCCTGTAATGGCTTCTAACCTCTAAATGATGGTAATAAAACCAATGCAAAACACACAATGCAATAAAACAACGGTAGGTAGGTGCCGGATAATACTTCAAAATTAATAAGCGATCTTGTCATAACAGATTTCTTTACATATTATGGTTTTTGCAAATTATCCCGTACTGACCGAAATGAAAGATGTTTCACGTCAAAATAGCACTCCTGCACGTCTAGCATGATTACTCTTCTTGCGCGCGACTCGGCTTTTTTTCCATACTACTCGTCGCGGCAAGCGCAGCTTTGGCGCTCCGAAAAGCGCGGGAACAAGTTATTTACTATGGAGGCGCGTCTTGCGCGTGTAGAGAAGTCATACTAGACGTGCTGTGGTTCAACAAAAAAAAACTTCTAAAAAAGGACTTCAAAAAAAGGTTTAAATAAATTGCGACTCTCTCTACATGGCAATAAGGTGCAAAGTTAATCGCACCCGTCCTATCGTACAATTCGCGAATAACCTACCAACCAGCGCGTTGCTTCATTCTTTCACGTGCTGGCAGCGTGACATCGCTAGGGTTTTCAAGTCTCGCATTGACTACTCACAAAATGGCGGTAAGTCTAATGAGATTTGACCAAGAAGTTTACACTGTATACCTAACTTATTGCCATTCACCCCTCAGTAAGGACCGGCCGTCAAGCGTACCTGAGCTGTGGAGTGAGACAGGCCTGGTATAACTGCGTGTCCTGCCTTATCGGATTCCGAATTCTAAATCGAACTTACCTATAATCCCTAGTAAGTAGCAAAGTACCCTTGAACTATAGACAATATGAGATCGAAGATAGCTAAGTTTGATTTGTGCGCTCTCTCGACCGGTCAGTAACCTCCCCGCAATAATTCCTTCTAGCACATAAACAATAAGATTCTGTTTGCTTTGTAGAGGTTTTATTGTTCTGACTGTTATAGATGGAGTGTGATGATAATTTTCGATTTGTGCCTTTTGTTTGTTCGATTGACTTATCGTATAGGTTCTACGTAGCCAGTATACAGGGTCCTTCTTAATATGCTGACACTTTTTTAAGGTGATGACCAGACCATCAAACTGAACAACTTTCTCTAAGGGACCAACATCGAAATAGCGAAAAAAAATCTGCTGTCACATTCATTTTGCTCGACTAGGTTTCCATTTTTGTATGGACCAGCTGATTTTTTTTCCCGATTTCGATGTTGGTGCCATAGAGAAAGTTGTTAAGTTTGATGGACTGATCATCCCTTTAAAAAAGTGTCAGCATATTAAGAAGGAACCTGCGGTGGAAACTGAAATAAAAAACATATTCATTTTTACACACCCACTACTAACAAATACTAAAACGGTGAACTCAGACCATCAAACTAAACAACTTTCACTATGGAGCCTATCTCAGGAAACGCAAAAAAAAATCAGCTGTCCCATACAAAACAGCTGTACCTCTTCTTCTTCCTGCCCTTATCCCATTATTTGGGGTCGGCGCAATATGTCGTCTTCCTCCATTCATCTCTTTTAGCCGTCATTTCAGCGCACACACCTTTTTTACACATGTCATCTTTCACACAATCCATCCATCTTTTCTTTGGTCGTCCTCTCTTCATGCAGCCATCCACATTCAGATTTAACATTCGTCTTGTAATATGCCACTCATCTCTTCTCATCACATGTTCATACCACGATAACCGATTACCGCGCAGCTTTTCATTCACAGGAGCCACTTTCAAACTTCCTCTAATATACTCATTCCTAATCTTGTCCATTCTAGTAACCCCACACATCCATCTCAACATTCGCATCTCTGCTGCATGCAGTCGTTTTTCATCCGTCACTTTAACGGTCCAACACTCCAGTTCCAGTTTAACGGTAAAACAACTGTACCTACTCGACTCAAATGTATTGGACAGCTGATTTTTTTCGCGTTTCCTGAGGTATGCTCCATAGTGAAAATTGTTCAGTTTGAAGGTCTGAGTTCAATATTTGCTAGACTGTCACTTACACCCTATATAACTCATTTACAAAATATGTACAAGCACAGTGGTGAAAAAACATGTCGATTTAAAACATAAAATGTAATTTAGCACCTTACCAGCATAACAGCGTTTTGTTGTTATCTTCAAATAGACTTACGTACAAACAGGTACAGTCCACGTCGTAAATCATACACGTTTTCACATCAGGTAATTAACCGTATAACTTGGGCACATTAGAGTAATCAAGCAGTAAAACGTCTTAGCAGGCATGCTTATAAGAGTAAAGTACTTACCTACGGAGTTGTAGCAAAGTTTCAGATGACTGCAATACTGTAGTTTTTAAGCATAAACATAGTCATAGTCATAATAGTTTATTGCTTCATGTGGTTACATAGGATGGACACATATAAAATTAGGGCGCACATGAACCCTGTAAGGGCACTGCAAACTAAATGTAGTTATAAATTATTAACAGGAATATGGTACTTCATACATACTGTTGAATTTGACAAGATCCTTGAGTCTCAAGGTTTTGGTAGACTGTACCTTTGCAGTATCAAGCAGGCTTCAAGAATCGTAGTTTGAAATCATATTATGTGAAATAATATGATTCATCAAAGTTTCATAAGTATCGATTAAGATTTGAAAAACCGTCCGAAGCCATAATCAAACAAATATACGGAGTGAAGCTAAATAAAACCGTTTCATTAAAAAACTTTTGAGAGCGCGCGTGCGCTTCGCTTCTCGTTTAATACCTTTAGTCGTCAGCATATGCATGCAATTAAAAAAACATGCTTCAATAGACAACTCGTCTTTTTCATATCTTTTCATGCTAAATTCATGTTTTGAACATGTGATTTAAAAAATATTCTACTGCTTGCTCATTGACCTGGGATTCCCGTTTGAATACGAAGACATGATATTACAGACTTTCGTACTTGTCTGTTGTTTAGATACATCTTTTTAATTAATTTTGTTTTTACAGACTTTGTAATTTCTTCTTAAGTTTTAGTTGAAAGAATAATAGTCTCGATGTAGGCGGTGTCGAATGGCTTGATCTACTGACTAATCAATCTAAAACATACATTTCCTAAAGATGTAAAAACATAATTATTCTACAAAACTTCATGATCACGCGGCTTAAATGTATGAAATTGTAGCAAACTTATTTTACTGATTCCAGTTTTGGCTCTTTAATGAAAGTTGTTCAGTTTGATGGCCCGATGCACCTTCGGAAATATTAACTTTACACACTGTATTATGTGCTTACATCCCAATAGGTTTGTTTTAGTTGGTGTACACATCGATGCACAATGTTCGATGAAGAAACATTCTTAGTGTTGACCATCGAGGTATCGTAGGTAACCTAGGTAACCCAGGAAATAAATACCTACCTTTCACATTGTCAAAACTAAATCCCTCTACAAAATTTAATCAACAATGTAAGACACCTAATTTAAAATGCAAAAGAAACCATTAATTCATACATATTACATAGTAGGTAGATCGTGCGCGGGCACAAGACGGTGATATCAAGTCTGCAGTCTCGAGCTAATAAACTCCAGTGCTGCTGCATGAATACAATCATAATGAATTTCCACCGGTACATTATCGTCGCGTTGATCAGAGAGTATGCATTTGAGTAGTTATTCACTGATATGTAGGAATGAAAAGTGAGAATGTAATACATTATGTTAAAGTACTATTTCATCACACTTCGTTACTATGAGTGTTTGGACTTTAATCTAATCGGTCCAGAACAACGAATAATAAAATATCAACGATCAACGAAGTTAAGCAACGTCTGGTCTGGTCAGTCTTTGGATGGGTGACCGTTGACCACTAACTTGCCTCCACCAACATTCACTGGGCCCGCGTGGTGGAGTATGCCCACTCCCTCTCACCCTTATTCGTGAGAGGAGGCCTTTGCCCTGCAGCGGGATTCTACAGGCTATAACTTACTTTTTTCTTTACAATCATCATCATCATATCAGCCGATAGACATCCACTGCTAGCCGTAGGCTCCCCCCAAGAATCGTCACAACGAGCGGTCTCGCACTGACCTCATCCAACGGGTACCCGCCGCCTTCACCAGATCCTCGATCCACCTGGTAGGGTCCTACCCATGATCTTTCCGGTACGCGTTCGCCACTCGAAAATCTTCAGCTCCATCGACTATGTGTCCCGCCCATTGCCACTTTAGTTTAGCAATTCTTATATTGTAGGTTTGTAGTGGTTCTCCGAGTTGAAGTGTATAACTGTCCATATCATTTCTCAAACTCTCTCAAAAATTTAGGCTTGTTAGACACGATCCGGCTTTGTCCAATAGCCCTTGCGAAGACTTTGGAGCCTTTGTTCCTCATCTATAATCAATCATCTATATCCTCGAATAACTCGTCAACAGACTCGCTCTACCAACAGACTCATAATAACAAAGCTAAGAAACGCAAACACATCTCAGCTACTGGCTAATCGCTTAATCAAAATTTATTCCGCACTTTGATTTTAAATTTGGAACGCAACATTTATTACTGGCCCCCTCGCCAACCCTTCGCGGGCGCTTCATTATCGCGGATTAAGCCTGCGGAATATTTTATCGATCGCATCGACGCCGCCAGTATTCATTTTCAATTAAGCGCCAAGTATTTTATTAAGTTTGAGAGCGGAATTGATGAGTTTCGCGAACTAATATTTACAATGAGCCCCGTGCGTGGCTGCTCTCGGTACACTCGATGTCTATCTACCTGCGGTCTGCGACACGGATTATATCTTGACAAAACAATCGTTAAATTATAAGCTTAAATTAATATTGTTAGAATCGATATTCAATTTAAATGGGAGCAGAAAACAAGTCACAGATAAATTAGATGTTCTTTCACAAAGCATTGTTCGTACGTTGAATGCGGAGGTGACTTCAATTTCCTGGGAGCGACGTCGTTTGCCGGCATCGAACGCGGAACTTTTGAAGGCTCCACCTCGTCATGGAATCCGATGCACCTATGCGCTTGTGTGCTTACACGCCCGTAAGCAAATAGGCTATCGCTTTGTGCTGGTGTAAACGGGCGGATAAAACGCCGCTTTTATACAGGGTGTTAGGGTAAACAGTTGAATTACTTTAAGGGGTGATTGTACCCATGATACTAAACAACATTCCCTAAGAAACTAATAGGAAATTTGCAAATTTTGTTTCCACTTTTATACAAATATTTGTTCAGCTAATTGCATTTAGTCTGGGAAGACCAACAATTTTTTTTTAAATTTCCTATCGGTTTCTTAGGGAAAGTTGTTCTATATCATGGGTACAATCGCCCCTTAAAGTAATGCAACTGTTTACCCTAACACCCTGTAGTTATCTAGCTGATAAAAGATTATGATTTAAAAAAAAATCTATCATATCTTTTATTTTTATCTCGATTCGTTTATAGCCAACTTGTAATAATTATAATATACTCGTAATTATTTTCCTAGATAAATAACCTCGAAATATCATTTGCGTGTCCACTCAGTCCCGCATTTTATAAATTTGCATTAATCTAAGAGATCAATGATTTCAATTATCCTTTTAAGTATTCAAAAGTCTGATCAACTTCTATTCACATATCTTAGTCTATAACCGTCAAAATGTATCTAATTACGGTCCACGAGCCGATTTTTCACCGCCCGTCTGAATCGCCTAAACGTTGTATGCATAAACAGAAGCTCTCAGAGTGTGTTACCTCGTATGGAATACGGTGGGTGTATCTAATGCAATTTCCTCTAGCAGGTGTGCTCGATAATGCGTTCGCGTCATTGCATCTTATAATAATGAACTACTTTTAACGATTTTATAAGATGGTGTTGGTTATCTTAAGACCCCTATCATTAGTTCGAATACGTATGTTTGGGATTAGGAATCATTACTAAAATACATCTTAGCGAAACCCATTGTTTCGAAGTTATCGAAGTGCAATTTTAGCGATAGGTCATTTGTCCGAAAGGCCATTCCATCGATGGGTCACTTTATCGAAAGCCAGAGATCAAAGTTATATTAGAATGATGGGCCATTTTTGTTTACAAGACTTTGTCATAAAAACAAACAAGTCTCGTTTCATCACTACACTTCTCAGGTAATCCACAAAAAGAACTTTGAAAACGTTCTAAATTATACTTCTTATCGATTTCAAAACTATGATTTGCACAAACGTAGCTTTTGTGTTCATAAATGTTACACGTTGTATAACTGTATCCATTAGCCCGTGAATGTATAAGATGTGAAAGGATCGTATTACCTCTTGCATTTACTTGGGTGCACTGCATCGCTTGATATCCCATTTGTCTGACGAGCTTGCAACGTTCTTGCTTTAAAGGTAGACAGTAACTTTTCACTTTGGGCTCTAACATATTTCGACCATCTTGTTTGTACTGTATGTATGTATGTATGTATGTATATGCTCACGACTATATTCCCCGAGGGGGTAGTCAGAGATGTTCTGAAATCTCAGAGCATCCACGTTTCACCAGTAGTACCGAAACTCTGTCCAGTGTGACGGGGGGTGTGCCCGTCGCCACTTATAATGGACAGTGGGTACAATACATGCCTCGAAATTAAAGCATGCAGGTTTCCTCACGATGTTTTCCTTCACCGAAAAGCCAGTGGTGTTACAAATCGTACATAAATTCCGAAAAACTCGTTTGTATGTAACTTCGTTTGTACTGTATGGTAATAAAAACCATCACTAGATTTACTAATCTTGTTGTTATCAATATCCTCATTCTCTATTCCTAGTAGACTTTAGGCCTACCATGAGTTTTCACTGTACTTTACTACTGTAGTTGCGTCACCAATTTTGCATTGAATTTCGTACAGTGCTCCTAGTGGTTACGTTAAGAACTAATTTCTGCAATACGAAATTGGTGACGTTACTGCAGTAGTAACGTACATTGAAAGCTCATGGTAGGGCTACTGATCAAGATAACATTAGATTCGCTCTCACGATCAGTTAGAGTTTAAGACGAGAGACATAAAGGATAAACATCAACGCTTTACTAATCTAAAATTATCCTACCACTCTGCGACTAAACCTCCAAAAGTACTAAAATAAAAGCATGGCACGCAGCGAGTATTAGGCTAGCGAAAAAGCTCGAACTCTATGGGGCTTAGCGCTGCTCATTGTCGGCGCAATAGCGTCCGCGTCCGCCTTCGCGAAACGAAAACTTTTCCAAATGCCCCGTCCGCTGGGCCTTTATTAAAACCTACCCGCATATTGCATAACTGACGGCAATAAGTAAGGCGACCGCCTCTCGCCGCAACGAATTCAATATTCAGAGCGAGTTGGAAAGTTTTATTATAGCGGCGTAAATATAATGAGTGCAGGTGAGGCAGTTTTGTCTGCCGGGATTTACGGTCGGCCATTATTCGTGAGCCGCGGTAAGACAGATGAAATTAACTTATGCGCCGAGTGCTCGCTTAAATTAGTTGCTAGTTTTAAATGAAGCCTTTTAGGAACTTAGTATTTGATTACTGGCGGTTTAGTGTTTTGAGCATTGACCTTTTATATCTGGAATTATTTTCTGAGGCACACATGCTGCTGCATAAAAAGAGGTAAAGAAACAATCCTTTCCCCTAGTCGTCAAATTAACAAAAAAATGTTTAATAGATTACTAAAATATTTGTCAGCAATTACTGTTTTTTTGCCACTACCCAAAATTAAGATGGGTTGAACGACTTACTAGACTCTTTTTTTACCTTGCTTATGCTCATGTCTTATCACAACGTTACTTCAGCCGAAAGACCAACTGTGACCAATGTGGTTAGAGGGCTATCCCAAAAGAAAAAGGGTAAGCTGTATCAGGGACGGAGCCGTAGTGGAGTACGTGAAACGTCTTATACCGAGTATAGGCTTCAGTCCTTTAAATAATGGTAGTAAAATAATACCGGTAGGTTATACAGATACTTCCAAAGTAAAAAGCGATTTTAACATATCATATTTCGTTACATATGGTTTTTGCAAGTACAGTACCGAAATGAAAGACGTTTCAAGTCAATTATTTTTTCTGATGAAAACTGTTTTATAATTTTCCTAAAGTATGAACCCCAAGAACCAAAGAAGTGAAGCCACAAACCGTGCATTAGTCGAGAAATAAATATCGTTGATAGAGCGTGCATTAAAAGAGCATTAATCTCTTTTTGTCGTAATCGCCAGCGCAGCAGCGGGAGACACTATGCATCATCCTAGCTAGGAGTTTTTGCTTCATTGAACTGAAATGTAAGGTTCAAAGCAAGAAAAAATTTACGGTTTTCCATAAAATTATGTTAAAATTGATAATAAATGATGTATACGGTCAACTAATTTGGGAATCAGTACCTACCATTGTTGTACTTTCAGATAATTGTATCACATGCAATTTCACATATAAACATTTAATCTCTTGACCTTATTTTAAACTATTAAGGTAACCGCTCAGTATTTTAGTATCTAAAGGGTGAAATTGATATCATTAGCATCCTTTTAAACTTAGGTCCACCCATAAAAAAAATTAGCTGTTCCATACTAAACTGCAATGCCTAATCGACTCGAATGTATGCAACAGTTGATTTTTTTTGCTCTGATCGATTTGCTCCCATAGTAAAAGTTGTTAAGTTTGATAGGTAGACTCTTAGTGTAAAAGAATGCAAATGATATCAATTTCACCCTGTAAAAGCCCAAGGGGGTTAATAGTGGGTCACATGACCTCTAAAGCATGACTTTTTCCGGTGGTGCTCCAGAGGAAGCATAGATTTTGAAGTCATAGTAAATCTTAAATTATAATATCATCTATTTATAGTACTCTGTGATATCAGCATGCAACTTTGAACATTGTTATCAATAAGATAATCATTCTTTGAACGTAGTATGCATTGCTTCTCTAAAACAAGTTAAATAACGTAAAATAATGAAACGTTTTTACAAAAATAAACCAAAATGTTGGTTCTTTTATCAGCAGGCAGGCATGGCAGCAGACGGTGTGACGAAGGTACACCGCAGAACGCAGCGCAGCCGCAGCTGTCCCTTTGTCGCCGTGTTATTATTTTATAACTGCATTAAAACGTACTTCATTAATTATGGAACGTATTTTTAAGAGTTAGGTGTAAAGTTATGGTGTGAAATTATATTGCTAAGAGAATTTAGAACACTGACTACTAATAAATAGGAGTATCGTTGATAGTTGTAGCAAAGATGATGAAACCCAGATAAGATTAATGCTTGATTGATCAGTTTAGTGTAGTCAATCGAAGAGTGTTGCGTAATTCGTTCTCTTTTTTACGTTTTCGTTCTCTTTTTATTTGGACACTTTTGGGCGCGGACCCTCCGTCCAGTAGTGGTTAGTCAATGGTCTAATCATACGCTTTTTTTGCGTGATGCTAAAAATAACAAACAAACAGACAAAAAATCAGTAATTTGGCGTCTGTATACACTATATAGTGTGTATTATTGCTTCAATGTACAGACTACCTACTGTTACAGTTTTGTAATAAAGTGTAGAAGTGAATTATAAGTCTGTCATACTTTAACTCCATACATATTTCGCTATAGGATCGTCTAAACCGCGGCATCGAGCAACCAGTGTCTCCCCACATTTGCATCCCCCGCTCTCTTATGTAAGAAACAATATTTAAACCAGATCGCCGTTCCATAAATCAAAGTGCGCCCGAGGTGCGCATATTTCATACTTAATTCTTTCGTGTTCCAGAGCTTTCTTGTAGTTTATGGGCCGTCAGTCTTTAGCGGTGGCTGCGGCTGTTGTGGGGCAATTGCATGCACCTGTATTGTGAGGTGTCTCTTTTGATTGCACTTTTAAATTAAAATCATTGGCACATAGCCAATTAATTCACATGAAATTATTTCCTAATATTACTTGATAATACAGGGTCCTTCTTAAGGTGGACGAATATTTATTCGCGGCGAATGAGCCGTAGGAGGCAAAAGAATCGAATTTTATAATTCTTTGTATGAAATTCTATGACACCTCGCACACTTATCCGCGGCGAATCGGACGAATCGTTAGAAGAATTAAAAGTAATTTCTTTCGTTCGCCTCCTTCGGCTCCTTCACTGCGGATAGATATGCGTCCACCCTTATGCTAACGGATTTTTAAGGGGTTGATCAGACCATCGAACTGAAAAACTTTCTCTATCGGATCAATAATGAAGGAATCGCAAAAAAAATCTGTATTTCCATGCAAAACTGCAATCCTTTTCGACCTAAATGTATGGAATAGCTGATTTTTTTCGTGTTTTCGATGTTGGTTCAATGGAGAAAGTTTTTCAGTTTTATGGTCTGATCATTCCCTTAAAAAACCGTCAGCATATTAGGTCAAACCCTGTATATTCGAAATAAATACAGCATATTCAAGGAATGGGATATTTAAACTCTCTTGGACCACCCGCATATAAGAGTACTTGCTTATCGTCATCTAATCGTCAAAATAATGGACTGTTATGTAGTATGACAATTACATTGATCCATTTACTAACAAAAGACGCGCTGCTTGGATTGTAATACTACACAGAAGGCACTGGTCTGCATTCGTAAAATTTTTCAATTTCATTCAATTATAAAGGTTGTAAAAAATACCCTGTTGGAGCCTTTAGGGGTGCTTCAGACCATAAAACTGAACAACTTTCACTATGGAGCCAAAATCGAAATCTCGAAAAAAACAACAGGACTCAAATGTATGGGACAGCTGTTTTTTTTTTCGCTATTTCGAAGTTGGCCCATAGTGTAAGTTGTTCAGTTTGATGGTCTGAAGCTCCCCCTAAAGGCTCCAAGGGGTTTTTTTCACACCCTGTATTTGTATCAAAAACTTTCTAGTTATTCCCATAACTATCATTCATATGGAACTTGCATCGTTTTACGATGCTTCAAGGTCTTCAGTCTAACTTGCTGAGGGTATCAGAGGGTCACCCAGCATTAACAGAATGTTCCCATTATTCGCGAATATTTTTTTCCTTTTCAATCAAAAGGAGCTGTGAAAATTGATTAATATTCTTGTAGGTAGGGCCATAAATCAGTTGTTTGTGTGAATCTCAGCTGTAGCCTCCCTAGGCAGCCATATATTGCAATATCGCGGTTTCGTCCGTCGAGGATACCATGTTTGACTCTCGTTGCTGCTTAGCTGAATATTATGTAACATGAAGACGATATTCCATTTATGTTTAGTCCTAAAACCTCACATTGTTATACTTTAATTATAATTTAACGTTGAGTTTAGAAACATACTCGTTAGCAAACTTCAGATCTGCGTCTTATAATTTTTATTTTTAGATGGTAAATTTCATATTTTGTAAATGTCTATTATAATTATTCCTTTAGGCATTATTCGAAGACACTAGTTCTCAACATGTTGAGAAATGTAGATTTATACTTGTACAGTCAGCATCGAAAAGATGTGTCAAATCAATAGATTTTTTGACATGAAAATTGTTATGATAATTCAGACTAACTCACAAGAACTCTACACTCAATTGATTACCTTACTTATCCACTAACACTCGGATTGATTTTGTGGCTGCAACCACAAATCATGATCACTCATCTCTTCGACAGACGATGCTTGCGTGTCTGCTACTTCCTAGTTAGCTCGAATACAATCGAATAAGCTTTTGTACTAATTAAACAACACCAAAATTGTTTGTCTTTTAGTCCGTCAAATGTGTTAGAATTCAGTAATTTGCACAAATTGTGTATAGGTAGCGTCCCATGTAAATGATGGGCCGTCACAATGGACTTCGTACAAGTTATGCAGCCTCTTTGATTTCCAAATTCACACCCCGTTTTACGCTCACTAATTTTCTTGTTCGGACACAATTTCGGTGGCTGCGGACCCCTCACAATAATAATTTCCCAGGGAAACTATTATTCACTTCGTTCCATATAAGATATCCTTCCACAGAACTCTTATGGTTACGTCATAAAAATGAAAATTGCTTGATTTGTGAGACTTAGTATATGGATCGAACTATGGTAGAAGCTCTCTAGCCAGTAATTAATTTTGCCGTAAACTGGATCAATTGAAGCATGAAGATTTCGTGTAGGCTGACTCGGCTGAGTTTTGTGAATGATAATTAATTTTCAATTGGCTCTTGTATTTTTAAATGAATTTTGTTAAAGTTCTGGCATTTAAATCAATAGAATATTAAATTTTCGAAATTATTTAGAATAATAAATTATGTACTTAGGTTCCAAATGAATAGCTATTTTAATTAAAGAAAACTTGTTTTAAAGTTTCCTTGCGTGATTTATGTAGCAGGAGGTAACCAAGCAAAAACCTGTTTGTTACACTGAAAATATTATCGTTATTACTAGTTTTAGAACCAACCAAAACAAATTTCTTGATAAACGAAACTAGTCTTTACCTGGAACAGGAAACAAGCAATCGAGAGACGAAATTGGCTCAGCACATCTCGATGCAACAAAGACCGTGTTACATTTACCTGGCCGCATATGCAATAAGATACATCACAATACCGGGCAAAGTTTCGGGAACAACGCCGCAACTCGCGTCCCCCACTTGTATAAGTACACCTATTCGTGCATTGTCGAATTCACTTACGTCAGTGACATACGATGTGACTGCTTGGGTGATAAAATTGTACCACTGGCAAATAGCTTGAGAACAAAAGTGAAGAAAAAATTAAATTTCATCTATATTCACCAAACTGGGATCAAAACGGAAAAAAAACTTGGCACAGGCACCGAATTTTTCTGTAAATAAAAGGCGACAGCACAAATAGCGGTACGTGTATCAATGCGCGACAGATTTCGAAAAACAAAACAAGGCAGTACAATGTGCGACAAATTTCTCTAAAGAAGCGAGCATATCGGGATGCGTCGCAACGCAGGCAAATAAAATAAACAACTCCAGTATAATGTCCACTTTGACCAAACAAGGCTTTGACGAATGTCCACGGAATCCTCAGCAAATTGTTCCCCATTCGTCACATCAGTATGTATTCGGCGTTAGCATGCAGCATTATTGGCTCGCGGGCAGCTCACTCGTCTAGCTAGTCGGCGTCTAGCACATTCTCACCTGGGGCCCGGACTTGGTAAGACTTCGCAACTTTGACGGCGGCCCCAACGCTTGTATTACTCGACCTGCTCATTCGATAGCTCTGAATAGTCCTTGTAAAGATGCATGTCAGTAAACTTACATTTGAATGAATGTGTCTTAGGCAGCTAACTTTGATTGAAATTAGCATATTGTAACTAACAGGTTTCTGAGAAATTCTGCCCAGTATTCAAAGAAATTATAATTGCCTATAATTTATGTTTCTAGTATTAATAATACATTACATTGATATATCGTGGATGATTCATATTATCGTATTCATACACTGCAGTCCCAAGTACACCCTACGATTTTATCATCATTTTCTTTTTTATGTTTTACTAGCCCGCAACTTCGACTGCGTTCACTTTAAAAAATAATACATTATTTCATAATGGATTATTTTTAGAAAATATTCTATCTCTGCGTCAAATTTCATCCAAACCTATTTAGCAGTTGCGTGATTTAGTTAGAAACATCGTCATAAAATTTCACATACATTTATTTATTAGTGGGATAAGTAGAATTAAGCAAAAACAGTATACAGGGTGTCAGGGTAAACAATTACATTACTTTAAGGGGTTGTACCCATAATACTGAACAACTTTCCCAAAGAAACCAATAGGAAATTTAAAAAAACGACTTTTCATACAAACGTTCCATCCAAATCCGAAAAAATTTTTGCGAATTTCCTATAGGCTTCTTTGGGAAAGTGGTTCAGTATCATGGGTACAATGACACCTTAAAGTAATGCAACTGTTTACCCTAACACCCTGTATATTTTCTCAAGTACCGATTCTGCTCTTACTCCGTAAATTCAATGGTTAACAACAAGCATTGCAGCTTATTCCGTCAAAACAGCAAATACAGCAGGTAACTAATAAACTTCTAGTAAACCATTTAACTTGTCGGTAGCAACGCTCGAGTTTTTACTTCTCGTAATTAACTGCCGGCCCATACCGGCACGTAACTGCCTCTACCATAAATACACCAAGAAATCGGGACCATCCCCATAAATTCCTCTCGTAAAAGGCTCTGCGATTATGTTAGAGGGTGGTATTAGCAAAGTTTGTCCGATAGGGGGGTAGGGGGTACAGTCAGCGTCGGATAATGTCGAAATGCTTGAGATGATCAAATATTCTTCAGATATTAGTTTTTTTAATATACATATGAGCGTGGTTAAGGTATATTTCAGTTTTGCTATTAACGTGATAATAATACGTTTGAATTGAGTATAGGTATTGCAGTTGGAGGTGTACAGATAATATTTTGTTGTTCTGACAGGATTGCTCCCATAGTAAAAGTTGTTTAGTTTGATGGGTAGAGTATGTGGCTTAATATGGGTTTAATGGTTAATGATACTTTTCTTTATTAGATGACCCTGTATTAGATTATTTTCAGTAGTTTAGTTAACAATCGAATGTGTTAAAATAAATTAATATTTGGACTGTTATAAAATAAATAAATAAATTTTGAATTACATAATCTCACTGAGATTTGAAACACTTCCTCTCGCTTATTTATAACAGCTTTAGTAACGTCCAAGATATGTCGGACACGTCTTTGTGATAAATAAATTATATTTGCAAATCAAAATAGACCAGAAAGCTATTATAGGAATCGGAAAATCTTTTCGTCTTCATTTGGTATGCGGATTATGTTTAATATCGTAAATAAATCTACCATCCGCCTTTGATAGACCTGGTCTTTTTTTTCAACAGATCTTCAGAAGCGTTTGTTGCATTTGTAGATATTATTGGCCCCACAGTTTTGTCATTTGATCCAAAAAAACGTCCATTGCTAGATAGACCTCTTCCAATTAGATTTACTACGATCGATAGTTTTCCCACGACTTTCACACGGACGATGTACAGTTTGCTCATTATCTAATTGAGCAAAAGAACGAGAGGCATCATTGTTTCTATTTTAGCCTTTTACCTCTCGGCTGCCGGAACGCGGATCAACGCGACGAAAACAATTGATTTCTTTTGTGTCTGTATGGGAAATACGACAGGTTAATCATCCACCTTTCCACTTATGCTAACGGTTTTTTTAAAGGGAGATCAGTCTATAAAACTAAATATCGTCGAATATCAAAATACATCTGCTATTCCATACATTAGGGCTGAGTAGCATTGCAGTTTTGTCTGGAACGGCTGTTTTTCGCGATTTCAACTTTGTATTCCTATAGAGAAAGTTATTCAGTTTGATTTGATTAAAACCGTCAGCATATTAAGAAGGACCCTATATATGCCGCTGACTGTTCCCCCCTCTAATACATTTTTCGTTGATGTTACACGATTTCTCGACGGCTCTCAGTTACGTGATGGATTAAGAAGCGGTTTGGTCTCACCACCGTGGGATTAAGAAGGGGCTTCAATATTTAGGGCATCGCTGGCTAATATACAATGTTTGCTGTCGATAGACTTAGCTGTAGGCTTAGGTAGAAAAATTGTAAGTCATGCTAGGGGCTCTTTATTGGTGTTGATTTAGGTATTATCTTCTGGAAATTCGAAAGAGGCATCCTCACCCAGATTATTGATCTAAAAGCTCGAACATTTTAATGCAAATAAGTTGAAACAAGATCAAACGTTTCGGTTGCTAAACTTTCAATCATAACAATTTTTTATTTAATTTAATTAGTATAAGCGTACGACTATATTCCCCGAAGGGGTAGTCAGATATATTCTGAAACCTCAGAACATCCACGTTTCACTAGTAGCGCAACTCTGTTCCGTGTCACGGGGAGTGAGCCCGTCGCCACTTATAATGACAGTAGGTACAATACATGCCTCGAAATTGTAGCACACAGGTTTCCTCACGATATTTTATTTAATTAAATGCATCATTATCATCATCAGCCTATACACGTCCCACCACTGAAGGGCACAGGCCTAGCCTCAAACAGGGTTTACGTTAGTGCACCACGGGTGCCCAATGCAAATTGGTAGACTTTACATAAGCATCAGAATTTCTTATTCAGTGTATGTTTCAAAAATTTGATAGAATGCATAGTATATTGTATATGAAAATCATGCCAAATAATGCCAAATGAAAGATTTAGTCCAGTCCACATGAAAATATTCACTGTGATCGTTTTATGTATATTTATCAAAAATGTATTCTTATGTAAAGAATGATTTTCCAATTTTCGAGCATTCCGATGTTTATTATATTAAACTTTTGGTGAGGATCACCGTTAGACGTATTATCTTGATGTAACAAAATGGTATATACCGTCAATTTATAGACCAACTCTCTCCATCTACATTTGTGTACGTGAATTTTTAGTACCCTATTTTCTTATTTTCCCTTCACGATAAAGCTCCGACAATAATCATAAATACATTACGCGCGATTGGAGATGTTATCCTGCCTGTAAACAACGCACCTTTCCCTTTCTTTCTCGCTAACTCTTTATTGCCTATCTAACTTTGACGTATTTTAATAAAAGCTTCACTGCACAGCGCCGCGTAATTCACTGCGTTTACCTTTAAAGCTGCCTACCATTTTGTAGTTTTTGCGGAAGCCTGCAGAATCCAAGTGTATAGTAATACAAATTATCTTTCTTATACTGTGGTAATACCTCCTTTAACTAATAATGATGAGAGCTAGTGTGTCTCATAGACATCTTATCATTTACGTCATACTCCAATTCGCATAAAAAAAATGAAACATAAAAATTAAAAAAAAATTTAAGTGGCAACATGCTCAGATTTGTAAAATGACTAAGGCCGGATTCGACCAAATGCGAGTAAAATTAAGTCCGTTTTTGTCATGTTAAAACCACAAGTTACGTACAAACCTAACAAAAAATGTATAACCTCACATTGCAATAAGTACGTTCTTTAGGTATAGTTAATCTTATTCCTTGTATAGTTAATCTTGGATAAATCGAAGTTTGTTAAATCCTGCCTAAGAAAGTATAAGATTTTCCAAATATTTAAGTATGTAAAACAACAAAAACGACAACGTCAAACGTGGATGTTATTAGTTTCCAGAATATCTCTGACTATCCTCAGAGAATATAGTCGGGAACATATCTATGGTATAACAAAAACATGCTGAAATGGTGTGATCGCTCAGTAATGAAAAAATGTACTACAAATGGACTCAACGATAGTTTATAGTCTATGTGGAAGAAAGCAAAAGCCAATTCCGATTCCATGTAACGTTGCATGTACCATAAATTATTGCAGCTAATTAGAAGCGAATTTTGCAAATTTTCCTTACATCGGATGCCTAAAGACGAGTGGCAGGCCCCCCGAACGTATAAATACTGAATAAGCAGTAAACTGTATTACTTCGAACCCTTTTCACTTGGCGAATTAGTAAAAAGCTACTGGGGAGTGAAAATTTTAACTTAAATGCGCCCGTAAGCTGTACCTGAGAGTGTGTTTGACAGAACGGAGTGATTACATTGCATACCCTTCCTTTTGTTTGTTTTGATTTTGGTTAATTTGATTTGTGACATTTTTCACGCACATGACACGTGGGGAAATTAATCTTCCGTCTCTATCATAATTATGATGTTGAATATGCTTTGAAAATATAACTAGGGACCAGCCTTGCGGTAGCATTTCCCCTCTGCCACATTACAAGATCAATTGATCATGTGCATATGCATAAAATGTTATACCTTATCACTAAACAAGATAGCCTATAATTGCGGAACAATAACTTCAAACAAGTCTTGTTTGGGGTTCACATAAGACAATTTTTTCACACACTATTAGAATCTAAAGTAATGGAATAAAATCCGATGTTGCGGATTTCATGCTACCTCGTCCCCCGCGTAACACATCCATAGTTATATTATCTAAGTCAATATGACGTTATGTCAATTATAAAGCGTAATTATATTACTTGATATGACCCCAAACATTTTCTTCTCCTCATGTTTTTCTATGGAAAAGCTGTTTTTTTATTCTTGATTTTGAATGTTGACTCCATAGTGAAAGTTGTTCAGTTTGATATTCTGAAGCACTCTGTTCCGGCTTCAAAACGACCCCAGTTCCATGTTATTTGAAACTGTGTTTTTTGTTAAAAAACCAACCTTTTCTCACAATTCCCATCTGAACTCTTCTGGTCGAAAGTTTTTCAAAAAACGTTCTAATGCACCCATCATTCTCAATAAGGAACACTTAAGCAAACGAGAATTAGTCAGCGGCGTCACTGCATGTTTTGATGTTTTGTGCAAATGTTCGTTAAGCGGCCCAATGGCACAAAACGCCAGCTACACCAGACTAAATTATCGTGCGTAATTAAAAATGCCAACATACTCGCAGACGGGCCCGGGGCCTGTCTAATTAGCAAAAAGTTAATAAACAGACGTAAAGGCTTGACAGTGACAAGCTCTCGTGAAAATGCCAAGATGAAATACGTTTAATTTGCATACACGTAACGTGTGTCGAGTTATTTGGCGCATGGTCTGCGAATTGGCGCTTGTAGTGCAACTAGCTGATATTATTGGGCACAGTTTCTAGAGGCCAGTGACATGACAATACTCGCTTGGTCTAAAATTGTTTTGGGTTCCGTAGTCGAACAAGGAACCCTAATATGTTCGTCCATTCTGTCTGTCCGTCTGTCTGTATGCCCCGCCTCAATTACTTGCTCATTATTGCACCTATTGAATCAACATTTAGCATGAAGACAGATAACAGTAACTCAAAAACAGAAATGGTTTTTTTAGAGCCCCCCTTCTATCTTTTGAAGTACAGAGTGTTTTTGTGTTTTGTCTCGTGTGTCAAAATGATTTTGTTAATTTACATTTCATACATTATATGATATTATCTATTGGTGTTGTTCATATCCAGGAAGCTGACAAAGGTATTGTTCATATCTAATTATAAATCACGATGAAACCACTGGACAACTTTTAACTTTTTCAAAACAAACGCGTTTTTCATCTTTACCGTCTCCTATCATGAAGTCATTGTTATAATATTATGCACCTCCATGGTTTAAACCACGTTCATTAGATGGGTTACCAGCCTTTTGTGAGCAAAATAAAGGGTAATGCAGGGGGTGAACCGAATTTTGAAGTATCTTGAGCTCACACACGGAACAAATTTTACGTTTCCGTATGTCATAATTTGCATGAAATCAAGCGTTACATTATTGCTCACGTTGTTTATGGGATAAAGGCAAATTCACATGGAAATAGATAAATACATATAACTTTTGTTCTGAAACTTTCGGAAAATCATATAAGATTTTTCGAGTTAGTCATAAAAAAACACATTCTGATGGAGCAAAATGGAATGAATGGTTATGAAATACTAACATCACTTTGCACTTAGATATCGAGACTACAAGACCAAGTTTCAAATAGCCATCGAAAATCATTAAGGTCATCTCACACAACACACTAACGCTACGACCATCGATCTGTCAAATTAGTCGCTGGGTTCGATAGAGTGCGCTCTCAGGTGCCGAAGACGGGCATTGCTAACAAAGCCAATCAGAGGCACACGTCGCTGCCCCAACGGATAATCTATCATAATGACATCGATTTCCCATCTGCCTAGGGTTACGTGACTGACTCGTCAAGAGAGCCGTCTTATGGTTTTACGGAGGTGCTCTTTGGAAAATGATTGAGGAGTTGGCTGTTGAAATTCACAAGCACATTCTCTTGTTGATAAACAGGTACCAGTTAATTTAATTAGTGATCAACTATAATAAATGTTCGTAACAAAATTGTACATCTCTTTAGGTTTTTAGGCTATTCTTGCAATCCTAGTTGTAACACTTCGATGGCCCGGTGGTGTAATGGTTACTATACCGGACTACTTAAACAGAGGTCCTGGGTATTTTTTCTTGTCACTAGTATCTACGACATGGTTCCTTAGGACATATTTTTCTCTCTTTTAGTTTCGGAGGTCTCCATACTGATTCATTTCGATATGCCACTTTGTATGATTCTATTTTGTGTCGTTGTTGTATGGTTTCGAATTTCAATAATAAAAAGCCTAGTAGCTTACGTTTGGTATCATAACAACTGTATGTGCCTGTAAGCTTATTTATTTACTTGTGCACTTTAATTATATAATACTTTTTTTTAGGGTAAAAATAAGATCAACGTATGGTTGAACAGTCAATTAACCATAACTTGTTCTTACATTTACGCTAAAATAAAAGACATCGTAATTGAAGCCAGGAAACTTTTACACGAACTCACATAAATTCCTTCACCTTATCACATATGACGACAAGACGCTAACCGGCGTCACGCGGCGCTACGTGTCTAATAAGACGCAATTAGTGTGCGCCTCGTGTGAAGGGTGTCTTATGTCATGTTACAGTGTATTAAAGATCATATTGAAGAAGTCAAATTAATATCGTGTCGTGGTATTTTACTTTCCTCTGCAAGTACACTTTTTATATTTATGAAATGGTAAAATGTAAAATAAAAACTAAATAGCTTTTGTGCTTGCAATTTAACTGTGTTACACCCCGAGCACTCCATAGAATGATCTCACTATGATACTTGAATAGTACTGTTACAGAAAAAAGATGGCGTCGGCATCGGATTTTCTTTTTGCTAGGCACTACTAAAATCGCCCCTGAAGTGTTTGTGAGATGTAGTACCTAAAATTACAAAGAGGCAGAGAATGGGCATTCTGTAAGTCAAAAGTTAATGTCAAAAGATTTAAAAAATCTGCTGGCCCATACATGTGAGTCGAGTAGATACTGCAGTTTTGTATAAACCAGCTGTTTTTTTCGCGATTTTCTTTTTTGCCTCCACAGTGAAAATTGTTCAGTTTGCCCCAGGCCCGCGGGCTACAATATGGCCCGCCAACACAATTGAATTTGCCCACCAACAGCAGCTCACTGACGTTTTTGACTTTTTGGTTTTAATTAAGTGATGTAGGCAAGTACTAGGTGTTCCGCCGGGAACATAGAATCGAAATTGTCTTCCAATGTAAACCAATCCTTTAAATATTACTAAGGTGTTTTGACACTCTGTATACTAACGGTTTCTTTACAAAAGCCTAAGAAATCACCCCACAATAATTTACATCGGCATAGAAGCTATGTGTCCCCAGTGGTGGCGAGAACGGGGGCTGTAGCGGGAGCGGGCGGGGGTACCGAACTCTAATGAAGCGGCCGCGGTGCCGACGACGTTGAGAGCCATAATGGTTTCCTCTCGAGGCCTTTGTTGAGCCAACTTTGCAACTCTTAAAGCGGGGATAGAGTAGATGGATGTGGCTTAGCACTATAAGTAGACATTTTTCTTTGGATTTGTGGAGTTATGCCACAGAATAAATACTAGTACTACCCGTACAGAAGAATCACTACGAAAAGAGATTTAAATAAATTGCGACTCTCTCTGCACGGCAATAAGGTGAAAAGTTATTCGGACCCGTCCTATCGTACAATTCGCGAATAACCTACCAACCGTAATAACAGCGCGTATGCAAACAAAAATGAACCGAGTCATTAGACATGAAAGCTTCCTTTCCATAGTCTCCCTCTATCATTCTTTCACGTGCTGGCAACATGACGTCGCTAGGGTTTTCAAGTCTTGCAATGACTACTCACAAAATGGCGGCATGACTAATGAGATTTGATCAAGAAGTTTACACGGTATACCTAATCATTCCCCCTAGGCGGGGATCGGTCGTCAAGCGTACCTGAGCTGTGGAGTTGAGACAGGCCTGGTTATGCTTCCTATTTATCAGATATAACGTAATATGATTCAAGTGAAGCATTTTAAAATTATCTGGAAGTCCTCCAATCCGCATTGGGCACGCGTCAGGAACTAACGCCCATACACCCTCACTTATAAGGGTAAGCCTATGCCCCAGACTGAACATCGCTGACTTTCTTCCAATCCGTACCGACGCGACGTCACGCGCTGGACTACTCGTATGACCCTATCTCACACCCTTATTCATGAAAGATCTGTTCTCTGCAAGAAAAGTGCTCATACTTATGGTGATAAAGATGACGTAATCTCAGTGTTGGTACGGCTTGATTAGTTCAGACCAAATGCCACTTCCATCTACCTAAACTCTACTCCAACGACGTTTATTTATCTCCTCCGCATAAGTAAATACGAAAACCTTCCCATAAGTAGTTTCTTGTCAACTTCTTCAGCTTTCATTTAGACGCATGCAAAGATACGTTCCTGATTAAACACGCCTCTGCCAAAGACTCTGTTTAGATAACAAGTAATTAAGGAAACGGAGATGTTTGTGCCAAAAGAAACTCTGTATTTATTAATTTAGATGTCAATATTTGGTTTTAATAAGCGGGCTTTGAGACAGATGTTTTGGATTGGTGTTAGATGATTTTGGAGGCAAATATTGTTTGGTACATAATTATCTATTCAGGTACATATTTTAATGTGTCGGATGTAATTTTTTTTAAATGCCTATTCCTTCAACGTTTCATTGATATAACTAGACATACCATTGCAGTCAATTGTTTTGATATATTGGATGTATGCTATTGCTATTATCTATAATTGGTAGTCTGTTAGAAATTGCATTTAGTTATAAGACCGTTATTTGTATCCATATGTTATTTTTTTTAATTTATGTAACGAATATAAGTAAAATTTATGTTATGGTTCCTCAATTTACCGTAACACAAAACCCATTTTATTCAAGATCATATTCTGAAAACAGTTTTCAAGCTTATTTTATTTTCAAAACAAGCACTATGTACGTAAAATGATAATTGTTTCCCTATTACATAAGCCGACTGCATTATTTACATAAACTTTCAACCGAAACTTCTCGAATGTAATTACGAGAGCGTCACCTGTGAACGAACCGTCTGTATGCAAATCTACAACACTTGGAAAATATTCTGCACCTTATTATAAGAATACCAAGTTTTGGTACCGATTCTCAGATAACCGCCTCATCTGATAAATATGCCCTCCCAATTTCCGCGTGTTCATACGCTCGCGTTCGAATAACATTTAGGGCGAAAATATTGGGCATAACTAATTTATTTACTCTTACTCGGCAGTGGGAAGCTGAAATGAAGGTGTGCACACAATATATTTTAATAACGCACTCTCCTGAGACCCCTGGCCCTGTGATATGGATAACGAAGTTGAAAATACGTATTTTTACTTCCACGGATGGCTACCTCTATAATTTAAAGAGCGAAATATGAACGTTATAAATTTTTGTTAGGGCTACCTTCTTGATTAGAGCAGTGAAGTGAATAATTGAGTTTGTTATCGAATTTTGTTACTTATGATCTTTGTCAGTTTATCAACAAATATAGGTATCTGACTCGCTCTCTCGCTTTGTTCGTTTTTCGAGTCTAGGACCGAAACGAGGCTTTTGCATACCAATCTGTCCGTGACCATTGTGGTGATCTCGGACCAGTCCGTGACCAGTGTGTTACCCATCTATACAGGGTGTAATAAAACACCCTAGTAATATTTATAGGGGTGGTTTAGACCATCAAACAGAACAACTTTCCCTGTGGAGATATATTCGAAATCGTAAAAAAAACGTTAAAAATATATATATATTACAGTACGTTTATGTTACCTTTTCTACTATAGACTAAAAAGTATGAAATAAACGAAAATCTTAAGATAAACAAAAAACCCGACTGCATAAAAACCATATTATCTGAAAGGAGAAAAACAAGCTCTATAATCACTAATCAGCTATAACAGCTTTATTCGAGCTAATATAATTTGAATGTTATTAGGTAGGTATTGCAGGCGGGGACAAACAAATAACCAACCAAAGATATTTTTTGTCCCCGTTTGCGATACCTACCTAATAACATTCAAATTATATTAGCTCGAATAAAGCTGTTATAGCTGATTAGTGATTATAGAGCTTGTTTTTCTCTGGTCAGTTATTAGGTTTTTATGCAGTACGGTTTTTCATAAAAGACTATGGTACAGACTCGACTCTAATATATGATTTTCTTCTTTTTTTTTCAATGTTGGTAGCGTAGGAACTATACTGTGTTTTACAAAAGTAAAAATAAACATTAAAAACTTTAAAAGGGTTGTTGAGACCATCAAATTGAACAACTTTCACTATGGTACCAACATCTAAATCACGAAAAAACAAAATCAGCTGTCCCATACATTTAGCTCCAGACGATTTTTTTTTCAGATTTTTTTTGCGCGATTTCGATATTTGTGCCATAGTGAAAGTTGTTTAGTTTAATGGTCTAACCCACCCCCTAAATGTTTATTTATATTTTTGTAACACCTTGTGTGTGTATCTTGTATATTTTCTGTTTTTGCCGCTTCGTGAATCTATGAATTTTCCAGTTATAATAATAAAGGATTTTCCAGGCACATACCGTGCTTATCTACATTTCAATTTATCAGAAGAAGGCTTGTCAGCTCACCTTTTCCTGTATTACTTTCCATCGCAACGGAAATATGACGAGTCTCGGGGCTCGGTATCAGCACGCAGGTCGTCGCGGCGACGACGCCCGCAGATTGGATCGAGTTAATTTCGCTCCACAAACAAATTGACAAAGTTTAGAGCGGGCATATTTCTTCGCGGGCACCCCCGTGCCCTCCCGCACCCCTCGCCCCGCTGACAGATTCCCGCATAGCGGAAATTAAATTTCACATCCGAACAAGAGCGGGAACACTCGCCGCGACAAACACGTGTCGCGCGTCAGGCTGCGGTGACGCGACGCCGCCGCACCAACGAGAGAGTACTAGAATAAAGATTGATTACAAATCGGGTTAATACGCCCCTGTAAAACACAAGGAAATACACATAGTTACACTATCTACATGTAGGGATAGAACACAAAACTAATCCCGGGGCGTTCTATCAAAATTGCAATTAAAAGCCCATTTACGGCGGATGGTCTGAGACAGACCTGGGGTCACCTCGAGAAGGACGCACGAATTGGCCATTAGCGGGCGCTTCGGACCTTGTTTACACCGCGCTTGCCCTAATGACGACCTTTGCTCTGCTTCCCTTCGTTAAGGCGAGCGAAAACCTCACACTAAAAGGCACGGGTCCCCGGACTGGACCCACAGAGACGTGAGAGACAAAAGATGCCACAACAGTGGAGCGAGAAAAGGACAATGGTCGATAGCTTTCGGATTAATGCCCATGTACACGGCCGTTAAAAGGCTAGCCAACTCACTCGGTGCGCCAGGGTTAACAAGGTTATTACGGGATCATCCCGAGTAACCGCCGCCGTAAAAGTGTTAATTATGTTTTAGAAAATGGAGTTTGAGCTGACGTATGTAGGAGTGTACCGTAAAAAATGTGATTTGTCACGCTAAAAGGGAGATTGAGGGGCTCATCTCATAATTCAATTATATAAAAGAAATCCCTCAATTTAACTTTGTAGCTCTTATTTGTAATGGCAACAGAGTCGATGAGGCCAAATACACACGGACATTAAAAAACTCCCGAACTTCGTCGAATCCTAATGGACTCCATTGACATAAATGTTTTATTCAATTGGTGCTCACGCCAAAACAAAAGAAAGTATGTCCCCATCATTATGAGTTTGAAAAAGTTTTTGCATTTTACTCGTTACTGGCCCTGTGAGAAGTCATTTAACAATAAATAAGTAGGTACCTAGGATACTTTGAAGCTTAATATTACAAAAGATTTTCGCATTTAAGAGGTATAATGTACTCGTAGTAAACAATGGTGTAGTACATAAGTCCCTACACTAAGTTATACGCCATCATAAACAGAGGCAGTTGAAGCCAGCTCCGAAACAACTAACTTGATTACTCAGCGTGCACCACGTGTGCAAATTCACTATAAATCCGAGCATTTGGTAAAAGCCTTCATTACTTAAGTCCCGTAAAACCCTTATCCCATAACGTTAATAACACAATTACTATAAATCTATCATCGCTGAGCAAACACGGTCCGAATCTCAGCCTAAGCTAATACATTTTGTCCACACCCGTATTCATACTTAACGACTAGGGAGTAGTATTTGCTAAGCACACATGCGGCGCCCGCACGAGCGCAATATAACCTGGAAGACGGCTGGGTCGAGGCCCCGGGGTCTCCCCAACCCGAGAGGACAGTAATTACGGTAGGCAAATTAAGCAGTAAGGGGTCGGCTCCGCTCCCGTGTCCATCTTTGTACCGACTAGCGTTTCTACTCTACGGTTTATTTTAGGTTATTCCACGTCTTATTACAATGTAGCTCGCCCCCCTGCGGCGCGCTCACCTCCGAAACTGATTTGGGCCCGGCATCAGAGTTTCATTACGGTCTGTCGAAAACAATCCACTCTAAATATCTATTCTTGGGCGCTCGCACTGCGGAATTACATTAGTCTGAGGTGGCGAAGGCTCGACTCAATTTGTTTGGCGGTAATAACGCTACGCTATCAGGTTATAACAAATGAGCTATTGTGAGAGTAAATCGGAGGAAAACGGTTTCGCAGTGTCTGCTCTATTTTATAGTTGTGCGAGTTCTGTGATTTTATGTTGGGATATGAATTGTAATGTACTAGTTCATGATGTATTGCCAATTTGCATTTGACTCAGACTATCTTTACACTTGCATTAAAAACAGGGAGTAGCTTTATTTCTATGAATGTCTCACGTCAATTTCTTCTCTGTTAGTCAATGAAACTATTTAGTACTTGAAAAAGAAGTCTTTTAAGCACCTTTGTCACGAAAAGCTAACTTCAAAATGTGTTTAGGAAACTTTGTGAACGTTCTATCCTAAACTCAACACCTATTGCATGCGAGGCTCACGTGTAGGACTTTAAAAGGCGAACCACTTTACCTCGCTCCTGAGGGATTCGCCAGCAAATATAATTTGTCCATTAAAAAAATCAACAAGCAGTGACCACACTCGTGTAGAGATGGTCACAAAGCGTCTCGTTAGTGGACGTACGTGCTGCTTGTCACACACTTCAGCCCATCGGCCCTTCGTAAATAATGAGAGAGGGTGACCTTTGAGAAGTAAAGGTTATCTGTTCGGATAAGGTACTTGAGCAACATCGATCTCAACATTGCTTACCTTTTCAATGTGTAGATTGAAACGCAGCGCTTTACAGACTTTTGGGGTGGCTTGTACGAGTATAAATATAATGCTGTCACAGTCATTGGTATGAGAAGTGAGAGAGATAGAGCTTTCACTAAATACTTTTAAGCCTAAAAACTGTTTGGTGCCAGTCAGGTTTAACGCATTAAGACACATAAAACACATCAAAAATTTTATGCGTAGGTAACTTTCCTTGTTTATTATCAAATTAACCTTTATAATTTCCTTTTTTTGACGAATCACCGTTCGACTATCGCAAAATCCAAGAATCCCAATGTAATTTACCCTCACACGATTCAACGCCCGGTGCCACATCCATTTAACCTCACACATTCCGGGTATCCCCTTGGGTCCCAAAACCTACGTGGGGCATCTACTTGTCGTCAGTCCAAGGCTGAATACCTCTTAGATTGCCTCAGAGTTGACTAAATATAGTTTCGCCCAACAAGGAGTTGTATGAGGCGAGAAATGGGATTTCCTAAGGCTGCGGTGTAGGCTATGCAAGTATCAAGATTGTTAGGCTGGGGGATTCTAATAGGGTTAGGTTAAAATTGTACTGGCTTGTTGAATTTAATTGGTTGAACAAATCATTGTGTGCAAAGTTGCTTATTAATTCTACATAGAATAGAAAGAATAGAAATACATCAGCAGAACGATAGCAGATATACAGAAGAGATTGATTGATCGAATTTGGATGGAAGTGTAGGACGGTCGATAGACGGACGTAGGTACCGAAACCGGCGGACATGTATAAAGAGTATGTATGGATGTGAATGAGGCGAAAGAGGTATGTAAGGATCACGGGCCCTAGTCTCAGCCTATTGCAATGGGAAAGAGGCGTGACTTTATAGATAGAAATAATACATTGCAAAACCAGATGACCTACTGAAAACTTCCAACCTTTTTCCAAACTTTTGGTCATAAAATCCTCTTTTTTATCGCTTTCCGAACCTCACAGTCTTTATAAAATGAGGTCTGCCAAAAAGCGAAGGCCACACGGCACGCAGCTATTTACATGAATTAGCCGACATTTATGTCTCCGTCGAGACAAACCACAGCGCCACCTGGCGGTGAGAATTACGCGCTCGTTTCAAGCTACACCGCCTCTGTGCCAAGGCATCTTATAGGATGGTGTATTTATTGGCGGTGAACAAAAGGTAGATTCTCTTTAGTGAGGGTGTTTAAGATGTAAAAGAAATAAGAAACCAGTTTAATGACAGATTTAACAAATTTATAATTTACAATATTTCATTTTAAGAAAGGTACCAAAATAAGAAAACCATTTGGAGATTATGTGATTCAAACCTTTTATAAAAATTATCAGATTTTTCTATCCATTATTTCTCGAGTTATTTAAAAAATTCTGAAAAATATAATAGAGGTTGAATGAGATTTAATTTATTTGCCTGCTTGGCTTTTCTTTTGCATTTGACAGTTTTTATTTTTAATGTTATTGCGGCCAAGGTATCTTAGCCATAAATCCTACGTTTTTCAGAAAATTCAAATGTAAATTAAAAATAGAAATATCGGTTAAAACTAAAATCGGAAAAATAGGTATCTGTTATTTTTAACCTATTTTTATATTTTTTATTAAAAAAAAATATGTTGTCAATTGGAACCCAGGTGTATCATATGTGATACGCACATGTGATCCGATCACATTAGATGTGTTAAATCTTACCATGAAATATAACCCAGAGACTTGCTTTTCTTTACCAAACTAGCACATATTGATAAACATATTAATCATCATCATCTCAGCCGATGGCCACGTCCACTGCTGGACATAGGCCTATCATATTAAATATTAGCTGTTGCCCGCGACCGTCTGCGTGGACCTTTAAAAAGTATTATATGTATTAATCCGGAACATATTCTATCTTTGCGCCAAATTTCATTCAAATCTCTTCAGCCGTTTATGTGTGACTGAGCCACAAACCTCCAAACAACGTCAAAAACTTTCACATTTATAATATTAGTGAGATATTAATAAATGAAATATTATTCATATTACTGTAATATTAATACCATACAACCAAAAAATACAGACAGGAGTTCGATTTTTGAAACTCATACTTTGAACTCAGCCTTTGTAAATGTCATTATTACTATGGAGATATGCATCTTTCTACTGCTGATTTGACTTTCTAAAATCATACATCAGGAGTGCGATTTTTGAAAGTCAAATCTCCATAGTAATTTAGACATTTTCAACTGCTGAGTTCAACGAATGCATTTCAAAAATCACACTCCAGGTATTCCAGAAGGGAAGACTCTTTATACATTATACATATATACCAACTCTTTATAGTGAGATTGTTTAACTAATGCTGTGTTTTAATACAATTGTAAGACACTTAGGTAATTTGATCTTAGAGTTAAAAACACTCATCCGACCACATCTCTCTCATTAATATAAAAATGTATAAATAATTTAAATTGTTATTGCCAGGTGAGAATTATTTGCTAGTTACACGCATCAGTACTCCAGGACTTTTATCTCCTAAATAGTTCTGCTCTATCGATACGAGGTTAAGAAAACCATAGAGAAGTTGAATCTGTCATTTATTTAAATTCAATCCAATAGATAACATTTAAAATACTGTATTGCCAGGTGAGAATTATTTGCTAGTTACACGCCTCAGCGTTCGAGGACTGTTATCTTTTAAATAGCTTTGGTTTATGGGTACGAGGTTAAAAAAACTATGGAGTCTTTTAATTTAATACTGTTTTAAAGCAAATATTCCAACTCTAGATATTTATACGTCGTAGGTCAGGTCTACATATATGCTCACGACTATCCCTTTAAGGGATAGTTGGAGATTCCACTAGTAATGCATAAACTCTGATCAGTGTGACAGATAGTGACCCGTCGCTACTTTTGTTGGACCATGGACCACACCTCAAATTGCAGCATGCATAGCAATGCACATCAAATCGGATTGAATTCATGCAGTAACGAGAGCATGTTTTATACAACCAGACGGTTTTTAAGACGACGATCAGACCATCCAACTTAACAACTTTCTCTATGGGACAAACATCGAAATGGCGAAAAAAAAATCTGCTGTTAATAAAATGTGTTTGTAAAAAAATCTACATTTGGGTCGACTAGGATTGCAGTTTTGTAGGAACTACTGATTTATTTTTCTCGTTTCTACGTTGGTCCCATAGAGAAAGTTGTTCAGTTTGATAATCTGATCATCTTCTTACCCATAACTATAACATACGCAGTTTTGTGTAACTATTTTTTCAAGCAGCATCAGACAACGGCATGGCGTCTCATCGGGTCCCCTGTGCCCGTCCGGCGCCGTTTGTCTCCGGCGCACCTCCGCGCGTCCGATTTATGGCACAGTTTTGTGAACTCTTAACCGTTACGTGATCTGCTTCCGAATCCAATTTATGCGTTCCATGGGAAAAGTTTCAGCCAAGCCGCCTATTCTTTACGACTCATCTCGATGCCAGACTTTCTAACTGGGCTGACTTAAATTGTTTTATTTAGTAGCGCTCCCTGTCTTTTCTCTGAAAAGCTTCTTCTTCAGTGAATTTTCATGTTCTACTGAAATTCTGTTATTATAATGCGAATGTAACAAGTATAACCGCGAGTACAGTGGTTCAACCTCATCTTAAAGGACCATTGATATCTTATACAACTGAACTAGATAAAAAAATAAACGCTCCAAAAATGACAGAGCCAAAAGAGCTTCTGAAGAGCTCTTTTACCAATTAACTGACAGTAAACATACCAAATACTTGTTTATTAATCAAATACAACATCATTAGTGCCACTAAGCATGCATACTTGATTTGTGTCAATTTTATTTAACACTTTATTGTACACACGGAAATACAGATGCATAATAGATAAGTACAAAGGGCGTGCTTATCTCTGAAGAGATTTCTTCCTTTCTTTTATATACCTATAAGACTTGGATTCTATAATATTTAAGTTCAATGTCGTGGACTAATTAAGCCATTCAAAATTTAATTACTTCGAGATTTTTAATGTACTTCGAATGAAAATTGCATGCATGCACGAATGAAAATTGATTAAATAAAAGCTCGTAAGAACTGCTCCAGAACACAAAATACTACTCGATTAAATAGAAATAAATCTATTGTCATTGGAAGGATGTCTCACATTCCTATATTTATAGATATCGTTAAAAAAATTCGATTGTAGACAATTAGAATTCATCAAACATTCCATAGCGTTCGTTATTAAAGCGAAAACGTCAGACGAATCGAGTGGAAAGCCAGTTGACCCAAACATGCAAACCCAGAGGGCCGAGTCCTAACAAAATAGATCCTAAATAATTAGCATCTACGGCGTACTCTCGTTTCGACTATCACATCCATCAATGTTTTATTGATTCGTATGTTCCTATTACTTAAAAAAAATAAAAATAAACATCTGCCATACCACAAATGGTATGATAAATGGTTCGAGTCAATAATGATATTTTTCGGAGTCAAGGATTAAATTATAGTGTTTTGATTTATACATATTTGTCTAACTTAAATAAAAGCATTTACTTGAAGTTGAAATTTTTCTTACAATAAACAAATTTAAAAAAGTAACTAAAATAATATTTAAATTATAATTCAGCTACGAGTGCTACGTTTGCTACGGCGTAGCGCTTTTGCATCATGTTGAATATTCACTACATTTACATGTCATAATAATGTCACTATTAAAACTATAGTTTTTATGATTTTAAGAACACGTTTGAATTACTAGTTAAATATTTACGTATTGAATCAAAATTGGGCATTTAAATATTATTAATAGAACACACGGCGACACATCAAGCTATACAAAACCAAAATAAGCTGGCCGCGTGTAGATCGACTTACGCATAACGTCGCGCGGCCAGCTTATGTTGGTTTTGTATAGCTTTATGTGTCGCCGTGTGTACATAACCAAAGAACGGAAATTTGAAACCTTTTTTTTTTTCTATATAAGTCCAAAATTTATAAAAGAATAGTTTTTTTTATTATTTAATTATTTTCAATTTAATTAATTCCTTAATTTGTATTATTAATATAAAGAACGAAGTGAGACGGCACCACGCCATGCACCCCCGGTCACCCGATGGGCATTTAGTATTATTATTTATTGACTTGCTTCCCCGGAATGCCCCGAATTCACTTTTCGCCTCGCCCCTCCCGGTCCTGACCGGCCGATGCAAACAAATCGGAACAAGTAATTATTAAGAATACTGCAAATAAAGGGACTTTTGGTATAGAAATTTTGGGCTCAAAATAGAGATGCTCCGAGCAAATAATACTTATTCAAGATATTTGCATGCATGCATAGAATGCATAGCATATGATCACGACTATACTAGAGATATTCTGAAACCTCAGAACATCCACGTTTCATTACTACCGAAACTCTGTCCAGTGTGACGGGGAGAGAGCCCGTCGCCACCTGTATCGAAATATTTGAGATGCAAAAAATGATAATGCTTAAATCTTACCGCCTACTATTTGGAATGCTCATTTAAAATAGAATTTATTTTAAATCTCATGAACTAAATTAATCGTCATAATTATTTGGTATTTAGACCTATCAATTATATTTACTTTAGAGCCGAAATCGAAAAACTACTTAAAAATGTTTAAGTTCACTGGGGATGGGAAAGGATTTGAACTGGAAAACATAACCGGTTTTGTAATTTTTTATGTTTATTCGTATGCATTTATCACAAAAATAAACGCTAGAACTAATCAGGAAGTAGTTCCAAAAAAACATATAGCTTAGTTTAGAGTAGTATTTAGTTTTTATTTCAATGAAACGCTGGGATCGCGTGGTGGAGTATGGCCCACTCCCTCTCACCCTAATCGTGAGAGGAGGCCTTTGCCCTGCAGTTTGATTCTACAGGCTATAACTAACATACTTTTTTTTATTTCAACGCAATCGCCTCACTCAATTAAAAGTTATAGTTTACAAGTAGGTACCTAGATAGGCATAATCTGCGGTTACGAAGTCGCAGGCCCCACAAGTTCTGTATAAAATTCGACGTATTTTGATAGTGAGCACAGCACACGTACTTCAAATAAACAAAGCCTCACATTTCCATTCAACTCATACGAATAGATCGGAAATCGACGGATTGGTAGTTTTGTTATTTCGCGCGGGAGATCCTTTTGTTGCTTGGATTCGCGTTAAATGGCTAGGAAGTTAGTACAGGGAGGTACGTTCAATCGGCCGAATCGAGCAATCTTTGTTTCCTAAGGCCATGTAAGATGTCCACCGTAACTTGACACTTCAAGGATCACCACAACCCTCCGTGGTTTCTTTGGTAGCTATAGATTGGAGACACAGGGTAGGTCGAGTCAAATTGGTGGATGAATAGCCGAAACGGAAGCCCCGTCCACCCTAGTAGGATCGCTGGCGAATAAATCAGAATCTAATACGGTGCGACAAGATTGCTAGAATTTTTCCGTCTTATTGAACCTTTTCCGATCAGTGCGAGGAAAAAGCTGATATTCTGAGTGTTAAAGTTATTCTAAAGCTAATTTCACACTTAGGTACTGCAAGGTTTTAGCCTGTGCACAATACTTATTATGCAATATTTCTATTATAAAAATATTATTTCGTATTATTTCTTTTCGATACTCGTAGAACATAATTTTGAAGGATTAGTAGAGTTTTGAGTAAGGTAACTTAAAGTACATTTGGTCAGTAACTTAAACTGCATGGAGAGGTCATTAACTTATCATTTGTTAGTCTAGCTAGATATTGCACTACCTGTAGAATACACCATCGAAATCGATGCAAAATGTTTGAGTAGAACACGTATTATATGCAATGCAAATGTTCAACACTACACATCTGCGAGTATTATATTAAATAGGTAAATATAATGCAATGGAAATAGAAAATCAATTCACAATAGTCTGATGGCAAACATTGCAAGACACGTAGTAAACATGAAAATCGTTTGTCTGCGGCTGGCTCCGAAATTAATTCCGTTCGTTGTACCATATCGTTAATGAGACGAGGCTCTAGTCTCGACCTTCGTGTTACACCTATTTAAACCCTATTATAGGGTAGGTAACTATGTTAAGCTGTGCTACATGGAAAAAAAATTCTACTGGTATATGTAACTAGTATTTATTATAGTAGACTATACATCGAAAAAATAGCAGACATTACTAGAAAATTTATTGTTATAAATCTAGTTCTAGTAGATTTAGCTAATCTACTCATAAAAAAATTCTAGTAAAGTCTACTAAAATAAATAGTTGTTACATATACTAGATATTTTTTTCCGTGTATGTAAGATATATGCAATATTATACCACAAGTATTTCGATACAACTATCAACTACCTTTTTAGAGTGCTGTTGTAGAAACTGATATATTAAAGTTAGGGAAAATAATACTAACTTTGTTTCGGTATCAAATAATTATGACGAGTTAGGCCTTCCACCCATAAAAACATTCTCAAGGAAACCGAGCCATTGATATGAAGCTATATGACTATCAAGGAAAGAGATGAGTGAGGAAACCTGAGTTCGTCTGGCGCACCCTGGGCAATCAGCATCGAAACGACCATTGCTGGCTGGCTAATCTTTCTATTATAGCATTAGTGATTGTCATACGATATAGCTCATGTTGACACAAAAGAAGAAGAAATATTAACTAATCGTGTTTTTTTAACGATTTAGTAATTCATTATTATACAAATCATTATTAAAATAATTTTATTTTGCGTTTTTTTTCCAATAAATTATTTTCATGCTGATATTATTATCATTTCACACATAAAAGAAACCAGAATATTATGTTAAAGTGATCAAAATTTTATCCGATCATGTTCTACAAAATAATTCTAATTTACACAAATTACAACCCAATAGATCTAAGCGCAAGCCTAGTAATTAATTACATTTTTGCTGACACCGTTACCCCGGTGTTGCCAGCCAGGAATTCTCCTAGTAATAGGGAAATTTATAGCAAGGCAAGGTGCACACAGCGGCCGTGATGTTTCACTTTCCGTTCCCGCCAATGATTTATTGTCTTCCGAAACAATTTTAATTGCTCCCAGTGACAATGTAAACAACTATTCGATTAAGTTAATTCCATTATTTTAAAGCGGCAATTAATTTAAAAGGTTAACTTTGTATCTTTTTGGGAAAGTGGATAATTTTGGTGAGATTGTTTTTGGATACTACTACAATGATCATTGATCAGTGCTTAGCAAATAATTCACTGGTAAATAAAGATAAGAGAACGATATAAAGACATTTATTCACATTCACATTTACATTACATCCTTACGGCTCTAGTAATAGGATATCAAGCGAAACATATATTTATACATAGGCGCACAAAATAATAATGTTTGTATATATTTATTGTAAGGAGTTGGCTAATAGTCCCAACACGAGGTCCAGAACCTAGGGTTCTGGGCTATCTTGTGGTGGCCATTATTACAGAATATGAATAATCAAAATCATGATATTTATCATGATATTGGACGATTTTTTTATTTATTCCTTTGAATGTTAAGAGGTAATATATAGTTTAGATATGTTCGGGTCAACTGCGCACAACAAACGATTATAATAAATCGAATAGTAATAATACGAATATTTGATTTGTTTCTCGAAAATTCATGGATAAGGGTTTTTTAGACAGCGATTTTTGTCCCTACCTCGGATTCTTATTTGGGATTATTTGTTTTCTTATATTAAACGCAGCCAGCGAATCTTGATCGCTTATACTCTTAATTTAAAAAAGACCTGTGCCTTGCTTAGTGACATGTAGGATAATAAATTATGAAAGCAATAATATAAAATTAGGAGAGTATTCATCTATACAAAAGCGCAAATAAATCTAAAAATACACTCATCTTTCGCAAACAGACGCTAATAAGCTAAAATCCGTATCACAAAAACAACTTTGAGCATACGAGTCAGTAATTATAATTAAAGCTCAGAGCGACCTGCGGCGATAAGATGTGCTATGGAGCATGAAATAAGGCCCTCACACACGTCCTCTCAGCGTCTACATGAGGTAATACGGTGGTCCATGCAAATTCAGTCATGCGGCGCGTGTGCGAGGTTCCTTTGCCGAGATGAGTCGAGGAGCTAAGTGGCCACTTTATTTGTTGGAGTGGGTTTTATTTTTACTAGAGTTTTGGATTGGTCTTTTTTCATTGGGAGCTTCTGTAGTGGACTTTTACGGAAGACTTGGGGGTTTTAACAGATACTGATTGCTTTTTTTGGCCGTTCGCGTTGGTCAAAATAGAATGGTGAAAACCAATGATGTAGATCTTTAATTAGAAAGTGTACCTACTTATTGATATTTTTTCGCCAAATATGGCGTACTCACGGTAAGCCAGGAGTTTACTTGGATTATCTTATTAAATGAAAGAAAGGTAAAATAGGATACATTTTGAACGTGTATTTCAAAATGTTTTTACTTTTTTTAGTTTTGAGAGTTTATTAAGCTTAATGTTTCCATTTAATAATTCTGCAAAAGGCCTCGTATTTATTCATTTCCCAACTTCATTCAACTATTAAAGTAAACCTACTCTATTTCACGTAGTTCAGTGAAAAGCGCGGGCACTGACAAACTATCTCATATCCGGCGGCAGCTAGATGCATTAGTGACGCGCGCCTGACTTTTGTTACCCAAATTACATCCTAGTACTAAATATATGTGTATTCAAAGGCACTTTAAAATTGTATAATTAGCTAAATTAATGCAAGACTATGATATTAAATAACAATACAATTTAGCTAGAAAAAAAAAATCTGGATAATGACCACTAACTGTGCTCGCTACAGACGCCGCTACAGGCCCGTGGTTGTTGCGAGCCCGATTGCATTTACCGTTGACTTTTGCAATGCAGATTAACTAACATACTTAGTTTATTTCAGCTGTGTGTGCAAATAAGAAACCCAGAAATCCCACTCCCCACGCGGCTGATTATAATGACGCCACGCTCAACAATAGGGATGATGACTGATCCTGGAAATGCACATCTTATAACGAATTTAAAAATAAGACTAAATTAAGGAACAAAATTTTCAAACGAAATTACAATCGAAAGAAAACAATAAAGTTACAAGCGATTAATTTTCACCTTAGTGTTTAAAATATCAATCAGGTTTTAAATAAATAATTTAAAAAAAATTAATCATCCCAATTACATAAGTAGTAGAACTTGGGTAGATTACCTTCTCAACTCAAATCACTACTTTAGTACCAAAATGAAAACATTGAACGCCTTGAGACAGTTAGAAAAAGATTAAACATTTATTATCAACGAATCAAACCTGATATCAGTGTCCTAGTCTAAAACCTTGCAAGAAAGAGAGAACTTAAAATGCTCTGACAAGAACGTGGCTTTTAAATAAAATTAAGATGAAGATGATGTAAATTACAACTCTCAGACGTCGACTTAAAGTTGAAATTGTAAGACTGATTACATTTCGTAGATAGACTACCGTAATAACTAGTGGGGCTAGACAATTTGCAATTTGAATTGAAGACTCCGTCCAATATTCATCTTGTCGACCACGCGTCTTGCTGTGTATGGAAATTTAATATACGATACATAGATGCATGTAAGACGTAGGAGTACATACAAATTGCATCTTCGTGAAATCTATTTTAGTGAGGAAAATTACTTAAGTTATCTTGGTTTGTAATTTACATTTCATTTGGCATGATTTTGGCTCTGATATAGGTGGTGACGACTAGTTAAATCCAATTCAGTTTAATTTTAAGTTTTTGAGTGTTTATAGCATTCGAATGTAAACATTTTGTTCTCTTTCTTTCAAGAAAGAAACCTGCTACTTTGTTAAAGTTGCAATAATTTGTCTCTACTTATAAACGATATACATATATTTGAGTCGGAAGGTACAGCAGTTTTGTATGGAATAGCTGTTTTTTTTTCACGTTTTCTTGCGTAGGCTCTATACTGAACGTTGTTCAGTATGATGGTCTGAGTTCACCGTTTCAGTGTTCAGAGGGCTGTCTCTTACACCCTGTATATTCTTGAAACGCAAGCTCGTAATTTTGGAGTTAGTGGAAACTTTGCTAGAACCACGAACTACACACACCTATAAACCTAAACTCAAATCCATAATTCGACGACCAATGTTGACATAACTTTGAATGTCATAATTAAGTCAAAGTCGTCAACAAGTTATGTCAAAATTACTCGCCGAATTATAAATCCGAGTATAGGATGGCTTTCAAAATAATACTCCACAAAATTACGAAGCACAAGGTAACAAATTGCATTAACATCCCGACCCGAACTTGATTTATTCTTTACCTTGCCAATTTAAGCATAAAGCACATAATATTATAGCCAAGATAATTTGTTCAGTAGACAGCCAACGCCTGAAAGGAGCAAATTAAGTCACAATTACCAGTATTTTAGCGTCGGTTTCCCCGTCTTGTCTATTTACCGCCTTATTTCTCGTTATATTTTATTGTCCTTCATGATTTATGGTTACTATACAATTTGGTATCCTTCTTTTCGATATTATGATAAACTAGCTTTTGCCCATTACATCGTTCGCGTAGATTTTGTATGACTTAACACTCTGTTGTACCCTTATAGAGTTTTAATTCCAAAAAATCAAATTTCAAGATTATATCTTTAGTGGTTTAGGCTGTGAGTTGTCTATTAGTCAGTCAGTGTCACGGAACTGTTTTATCTGTTTAGATATTTGGTATAAATCATCAATACCATGCAAGTTTCTTGGTATATATTATTTGGTATTGTTTACAATGGTTGACAAATAATGCTGATTTAGTACCTATTTCACCACTTCCACACAGGCCCCTAGGGCCTTTTTTACCACTTCTAGACAAGTTCTTGTTAGCTTGTATGACAGATAACTTGACATATCTTACATACAAATTATGTCAAATGATCTGTCAAATAAGCTAACAATGACTTATCCAGAAGAGGTGAAACAGGCTCTTATTCAGCAACAGCACAACTTTATGATAACATCGCGAGAGAACCCTGTGGTAACCATCACACCAATACTGCTGCACGATCTTTAGAAGTGAGCCGGTTCTTATAAAGTTGTATTCCACACATTTAATTTATCTACTTACAGGTTTCCTCTGGTACTTAATTCTTGATACACAATTCGATATTCACATTGTTATAACTTCATTAAACATCCTTCACAGCCTCCTACACACAGGGTGTATTATTTACATCAACTTCCACATGGCATCGCCTCTGTCACAATATTGTGTACACATTTCCGCACTTAGCTTCGTGTTAATTTGACGATGACTCCCACCGCCATCCGTCATCGCCGCGGGGCTGTAGCGACACGTCTTTATGACGTCTAATTGTAAGATCATCCTGTAGAATGAAGGGTTGACTGATTATGGAAGCATGATTTGCGTTTTTTGTTGTGTAGGTTAGTCGTTAAGTTAAGCGTTGCTGGAGTGGAATAAAGGACGGGAATTTTGAAAATGGTTGTTACTTACAGTTTTTAGTATTGTATAAATATACAATCTTCTTCTTCTTCTTATCGTGTGGCCAGCAAACCCTGACGTCAGAGTTTTATCAGACCGCCGTACGGCCTCTGACGTGGTTTTATATAACGACTACTAACACCAGAGATAGTAGCCCGGACCAACGGCCTAACGTGCCATCCGAAGCACGGAATTATCTTTCTTTTCAGACAATCAGGTGATTCGGCCTACAATGTCCTAACCAACTCGGGAAAAACGTACACAGTGACATATCACTGACTGCTGACTGGCTAATCTTTCCACTACAGCATGAAAGATTGTAATACGATATGGCTTTTGCTGATACGAGAAAAGTAGAAGTTTTTGTATAAATGTGTTCAATTTTATTCAGAGAGTAACATAAGTGGTTTAGACCATGAAACTGAAAATTTTTCACGTCTGATCCAACTTCGAAATCGCAAAAAGAATTTCATATTTTTTCAAATATTTGAGTTAGGTAGGTTTTTTATGGTATAAGTAAATTTTTGTTTCTTTGAGATGACAAGATGCAAGGGTTTACAAAATAATACCAATTTTTATCAATAATATTAGAAACTTTAACATCAATTGTATGAACAAATACAATCGCTAACTACATTTGTTTCACCGCAAACAGCTCAATGAAAATACGGCACCTTTCCTCTCCAACTTCCATTCAAAAGGAAACCAACTTAATTTAACAGTAGCATTCAGAAATTAGAACCATCATGCGTTCACAGCTCCGTTTTCTATCGAAACAGCTGAATGTCGGTATCGAAATCGAAACAAAGGTTCTCCCGCGATAATTGGACGTGGTCGTTCTCAATGCGCGCTAGACAAGACTTAATTGAGGTTTTAGAGTTGGGCTAATTCACCCACCTTCGCCCACCTTCGATCAGTCCGATCCCCTCGGGTTGAGAGGCTTCGTCTGGGAGTTAGGGCCAACAATAATACTGTGGCAGGCTACGGGGTTAAGTGAGGTCTACGGTTTACCAATTGGTGTTTTGTTCCTAAGACCCTTCATATTTAGATTTTAGTGTTGTCAACAAGTTACTTAAATAAGCAATACAATTTAGTTTTATTGGATCGAATTTTTTGTCTGCAAGTAAATTTTTTTACTTACGTTTATGAAACAAACTGCCCGGAGCCCCACAAAAACGAAATAGAAAGCTCACAATGATTAAGAATTCGCTCACGTGCCGCGTAACAAAAAGTAACAACTAAATATTTCGGAGACGGCCCGATAGAGGTCGGGTGCGGATCACAAAAACTAGGGGCCGGCCAGCGCGGGCCTGGCCCCTCGACACCCGCACAGATATGATAATCCCAAGTATGTAAAATAGTGAAATTTAAGGCCTCTCCATGTGAAGAATTGTGCTCGTTCGGTAGGCAAATTATTCTAATGCGACCCTTTTATTCGAGGCACACTCCGAGTACGGGTCGCCGATCTCCTCCAACACTCATTTGTATTTCGATAAAATACCACTAGCCCTATATAAACAGAACTATGTTTCAAACATGCTCACTATCCGACATCTAAAAGTGTAAAATACTATGTAATTTTAAGGTTTTCAACGCGAGTATTTTCTCAAGCCGGTCATCCATCAATTGGTTCTCAATGAATCAATTTGAATACATTGAGCTGAAGCAACATTCATCAAAGTTTATACAAAGTTTGCCAACTCCAAATACCTCGCTATTTCAAACAAAAAACATAGCATTGGTTCGATTACAATAACTCCAGACCCCCGATACGGTCGTCGTGGATACGCCAATTCAAATCAGTAAATAAAAGCGACGTATCGGCGACTGAATCCGGCGGGTCCGTATATCGTGCCGCTTGTCCGATTTGCATAGCGTCGAAAGTTCACAATCACATTTTCCTCATCAGCCTGCGGGGAGCATAATTCTTCCTTCCATCTGCCATCTTCCTGTATCTACCCTTGCGAAAACCTCTTTTTGTCGGGGTCCGGCCGGCGGCACTGTTCGCGATACATAAATTTCCACGATCGGTCATCCCTTAAAAACAAGTTTAGCTCTTTATCCGGAGGAGAGTAAGTTAAAGAATGGCTCGACCGTACGTTACCCTCCGATTCGTTACGTATTCAAATTATTTCGCCATCCTGTTTTTGCGTCCGTTTGCATTTCGTTGTGTACCTACGAATTGTGTCCTTTTTGGGGTGTTTTGCTATTGATTTTGATTAATTAGTTTTATACAGACTTTAAAAGCTTTTACGATGTTCGTTTTCTACAATAATAACATATTGAATGTAATATCGACTGGTCTTCAACAACGTAGAAAAGCTTCCGTAGGAAACTAGCAGTTCTGAGACGAGTGAAATAAAAACCACTTCCAATAACAATTCGAAATCCAAGACCAGCATAATCTTCCACCAATACGTTGCCTTAAATACAACATTTCTGTTATTATTATATTCTGTTTTCTATAGTCTTTGAGTATATCTATGGAGTCGAAACCTACGCCTAATTGATTAGTGAATTATGCGGCGGGCTAAGACGCCTGGCACAGGCTACCCCTTGACGTACCTTCAGACAGGTCACCCTTCGCCATGCAAGCTCCTACCTACGGACTTACTGCAAGGATAATTAAATAATACCTGTATGGGCTTAATTTTGTTCTATATCTACCTCACGTATAATGAAAAGACAGGCTTACAAATTAATTCTCGCTTTTGTTCTTAGACATATTATAAAATAAAAGTAAATGTTTCTCGAGATTGTGAACGCCTATACACTATACAGGGTGTAAGTGACAGCCTAGCAAATACTGAAACGGTGAACTCAGACCATCAAACTGAACAACTTTCACTATGGAACCTACCTCAGGAAACGCAAAAAAAAAATTTCAGTTTCAGTATATGCTAGGCTGTCACTTACACCCTGTATAAATAGCTATAGTAGAGTTTGTGTAAAATAATGATTGAATTATGTTTACAATTTGTAAATTTAATTTACAGATCGGTACGGAAAGATGAGACTATTGTATCAGCATATGCTATATACGGCTATGTATGTTTTGGCAATCTGAGATGATATGAAACAATTCAGCAAAACTGATATTTTATTTTATTTCATTTCCATATAATTCCGTCATGGGACTACATTTCGTGTCAATTGGTCAACGATTGTGTTTCTATATTTTATTGGCCAGGTATTCGGTGAGCCTGACAGAGTCCAGTGTACCTTTATTGAGGTCCTCTCACGTCACGTCAGAGGCCGTAAGGCAGTCTGGAAAAACTCTGACACCAGGGCTTGCTGCACACACAATAAGAAGAAGAGGTCCTCTCTTGTACAGGTGTCATGGGCATGCCCCTCTTTTTACCATTAACGAAATTAAACATTTCCACACTAATAAAAATTTCAAACTAATTACATTTGCTGTTTATGGCACAAGACCGTGAGGAGAGGCGCAATAAAAAGGAGGCCTATGCCCAGCAGTGGGTCGATGTGGGCTGATTTGATTGACAGCAAAATTTAATTACATTTTTAATCTCAATAAGATAGAACAAAACATTGAAACTCTTTATCTAGATGCCTGAACCCTAGGAGCGAAAAAACATGCTAATAACTGTTATGAAGCAACTTTAATCTTCTTATCGTGTGGGCAAGCCCTGGTCAGAGTTTTTTCAGACCGCCTTACGGCCTCTGTCGTGGTTTTTATGTAACGACTACTACCACGAGAGATAATAGCCGGGACCAACAGCTTAAAGTGCCATCCGAAGCACGGAATCATCTTTCTTTTCAGACAATCAGGTGATTCAGCCTGCAATGTCCTAGCCAACTGGGGAATAATGCACATAGTGACATATCACTAGGTGTCCGTGGGAATTGAACCCACGACCTCCGTGTCAAGAGCTCAATGCTCTTAACAATTAGACCACAGAGGCAGTTATGCAACTATAATGACTCTACGCTAGTAAACATATGTATTTGAGCTATCTGAAACTCTAATAAACGTATGCCCAAGGTGTGGTATCTACCTAATCATACACAACAAAAGCTTTGAAATGCTCGTGTTATTTCAACGGGATCAGTGGCGTCACATACGCCGGAACCTTCGCTCTCATGTCTCGCGTTTAGACACAATAGTGCTGCCTGGACTGACTATCTACCTCCATGTTTTAATACTATACAGGTTGTAAACATTAATTCATACTTAAGGCGGTAGGTACTGACAGTCAAACTGAACAAGTTTTACTGTGGAGACAATAATGAAATCGCGAAAAAAAATCTTCTGTTCCACATTTCTCGGGTATAACCATTGTATGTTTTTGTATCTTAACTATTATAAAACTGTAACAGAAGTGAATCTGTACATTGAAGATATTTACATGAAAAAGATTACGATATGGTTTTTAGGTATCCCGGACTCCAAATCACCCTTTTTAGAATTTTTGTCTGTCTGTCTGTCTGTTTCTTTGTTTGTTTCTTTATATGTTTGTAACAGCATCACGGAAAAAGTAGTGAACCGATTATGATGAAACTTTTTTTGTTTGATAGCTTATGATCCGACTTAAAATCTGGTATATAATTTGTGCGGACGAAGTCGCGGGTAAACTCTAGTATAACTAATAATAGTTTAAGTGCGTTACTAATTAAATTGTGATCCCAGTTGATCGAACATAAAGTTTTCTATTCAATTGACATTTTCTATGGAACAAACAATTTTTTTTATTTATTGGATTGAATATTGATCCAATAGTAAAAGTTATTCAGTTTGACGGTTTAGCCCCCTAAAGTATGTAATGCATTTAAGTTTACTCCTTGTATGTGTAGACGCTATATATACGCTATAGATACCTAAATAGACGTCATATTATAAGGCTTTTTAGGTTGAAACAAAAACAAAATTATTATTCTTTCATTGCCAATATCTTTTTATGTCATAGCCAGGAAGCTGGCATAGCTGTTTGTATTTCATATCACATCATTGAAAACTATTAGCCACTTACGACTTCTCAAATAGTCATTCAAAAAAATATCACTTTCAAGACGTAAATTAAACGTTTACTAGCATTACGCATTATTACTGTACTACCTATGGTTTCCCTATTCTAGCCAAGAATGCAAACACAATAATCACGTTCAGCTACGGCAACTGATTACTAAGTCACCCCAGCACACGCCTCACTTCTAGGTTCCGGCCTCGCGCCATTCAGCTCGAGAACTTGAAGGTAAGTACAAGATAACAGCTGGCCATGCATGCGACACACGTCCACTCTTTACAAATTCCGCTGATGTGAGCCATTCATGCGGCGGATAAGTTTGGTGTGCGACCAGCTGAATGCAGCGATAAGTCGACGGGCGACAATGAGAGAGTACTGAGTTACTTTGAATCTGGTTAGTACCAGACTTGGTGTGAGTTTTTAGCAGATATATGTTGGTCGTGAAGTTTTAATTACTTACTACGTAGGCTAACGCAGTAGTAAAACGTGGAGGTTCTGGGGTTTCAGAATACAGTCGTGAGCATTATGCTATGCTGTGCTATGCTACAATGGTTAATTAAGCTTTATGTATACATAAATAAAATCACGACCGTAATCCTTTTCGGGGTTGACAGAAACATTATTATAACCACCAACTTAGTGTTTAAGAATGTAGTTGTAGCAATGCTCACATTTAGCAATTTAAGTTTCAGGAATTAATGATGTGTCAAGTGGTGAGAGGACCCTTCACCCACATAAACTTTAATGCTTTATACAGGATGTAATCTTAAATACGTAACGTACTTAAAGGGATGCTTCAGACCATTAAGCTGAACAAATTTTACCTAGCTTTGAAATCGCGAAAAACTGTTTCATACATTTTCTTCAAGTAGCTATTGGTATTTTTTATGGAACAATAGAATTTCTTTTTTAAGATTTCAAAGTTTTTCCTATAGTAAAAGTCTGCAGCATTCCTTATGGTATGCAACGCATTTAAGTTTACAATCTGTGTAAAATCGTCGCCATTATCGTGTCTTACGGACAATAGGGTCCTACTGAATGTTAGGCAAACATGACATATTTAACTTTTCGTCGATTATGTAAGTAATTTTTTGCGAGGATATCGGATATAGTTTCTTTTTCAAGCCTTTTTTATTATATGCCCATTTCACCACACTGCTGGGCAAAGGCCTCCCCTTTCATCCTCCAACGATCTTTGTCCTGGGCATGCTCTGTCCACACGTCATCGAAAGCATCCAGATCGTCCCCCCATCTCTTCCTAGGACGACCTGGACGTCAACGACCGTTTTCTGGGATCCAGGTAGTGGCAATTCTTTCCCACCATTCCTGGTGCATTCGACGGACATGGCTGGCCCAAACCCACTTTAATCTGACGGTTTTTTCCGCAACATCGGCTATTCATGTTTTGGAGCGCAGTGTAGTGTTTCTTTATATAGCTTTCAAATCTATTAAAAGAAAAATACGTTGTAAATATCAACTTATTGGCAGTAAACATATTACAAAATCTTACCTTACAAAAGCGTTCTACGTCTTCGCCCAACCGCGACCAAACTGACATAAACCGCCAATATCTTCCAAAGCTCATAATCATGACAATACGTCCGCGGAAACATGTCGCGGACAGCATTAGCGAATAAAAAGCCAAACCTGCTCGCGGAGCGGAACGATGCGAGGAAACTCGGGAAGCGTGCAATGTGAGGACAAATAAGATGTTTCTATACTGCTGTTGCGAAACGACCAATTTAATAAACATTATCGAACTACGAACGATATTCAATAAACGTTTTATTAATACTCAAAAATGCAAATGCATTTTACCTTATAATGCAAGAAATTATCTCATGTGATTTTCAATCTGGAGCTTCGGTATTGAAAACAACATTTCCTCCACCAATCCCTTTAAAAACCACCAGCATTATTAATAAAAAAAACGCCTGAGTAAAAAGTGAACTTTAAATAAAAACTAAAAAGAAAATTAACATAGTAGTCTAGAATTCTATTAAGTAATATTGAAGCGACTTTTACAGTCGGGACCCATTATTGGGAAAATTTTATCGGGTCTAGAATTATTAGTGGGTCCCATTGGGTCGCTTCAATATTACTTAACAGAATTCTAGACTTCTGGACTTGTTTTTTTTTCATTATAGTTTTTATTTAAAGTTCACTTTTTAAGCAGGCAGGTTTTTTAATTTACTTACGCGCAAAACAGAAGCGCTGTAACGATTTAATTTCTGTAGGAGGTTTTTACTTTCTACAACCTATCCAACGACAACTCACTCAAACCCCTCTGTCGTCGAAAAAAAAAATGTTTCTTCATAACCACTACATTTCTATTTATCGGTTACTGTTATCTGTCTTCATGCCAAATTTCGGTGCAAAAACGAGGAGTTATTGAGGCGGGGCATACAGACGGACAGACGGTCAGATAGAATGGACAAAATGGTTTGATTACGGAACCCTAAAAACGAACATTAAAAATAAAGTTACTTAACGTTTTCAATCTTTTCTGAATGTTGTTATTCGTAAACGGTTTCTATGTAGAAGCGCCTTTAGGAAATGTCTCTCAACGTATGGGACAAGGGGACCCAGTGGAGCATGCTGCGTGATTCATACAGCTATTCAATAAGCCTCGACTGGCGCTTGTCCGCGATTTACAGCCTCGTGAAGAGGTTGTAAACGCAGGGAGTTAGCTATATTTTATTGATCGAATTTATTAAGAGGACCTTTTCAGTGATATGGTATTCCCTTATCATTTCCGAACTTTTTGTTTCCCTTTTTTTTTAAAAGACGAGCCTTAGCTGACTACAATTATTCTCCTAAAGAGATAGTTGGTAGTTGAAGCACATTTTTTGACCACCCTGAAAGGGATTATGGTCGTGAGTTTATTTATGTTAACATCTGAAATTGCGAAATAAATAAAAATCACAACGATTCTATATTCGATATCGATCAATCATCGGCATCGACTATTCTTACATTATATTACAACGTGTTACAAAAATACAAAGAAACATTTCAGACAGCAAATTATTGTTTTTTTATACTTGCGTCAATCTTTAGCTGTCTATTAGAACTAAAACACTGACTGTCCAATTAAGAATTACAATTAGTTTAGTGTTTGGACGAAAATTTGATAACTTTATAACTATAATATAAATTTAAACTTCTTTTCACAAATAATTTGACATTAAAAACGGTGAAGTACATTTAAGAAGAAAAATGTTATTCCTTGAAACTACGTTGAAGACTCGTAGAAAATTGCAATGAATTACGAGCAAAACAGTCGCTAACTTTTTCTAGAAATCTTGGGCAGTTTTTTCCGTTGTTTGCGTAAGGTAGAACACGTGCAATCGACACGGGACTCGACCCCCGGTCCTGCCGCATGCCGATGCCGGCGAGACACACAAATCATGCGACAGCCGCCATCGATACCCAACGCACTTAGAAAATATAAGTGGCAACAGTCTCAGACAAACCGTTAGGAGCTTTATGAGTCCAATAAGTGTAATTTAAGGAAATCGTATAGCTGAAAAACACGTTTCAAGTAGTACTCTAAAATCTGAAAATTCTAGATCAAGAATTTGAGCAAAACCGTGATAGGTCAGTCACTTAATATCAGGATAATACAAAAATATGATACACACGTACATAAACTCCCGACGATACTTACTCCCTTTCGGGATGGTCAGAATCTTTCCTACTACTTACAGCTACGTTTTTAAGTGTGCAGTTGTAGCGAAGCTTACTTTTAGCACATTCAGGTTTTAGGATGGAATGACGTGTCAGGTGGTGATAGGGGCTAGCCCCCGTGGGGCTTAGCTTTTCACCCACAAAAACACTGCACAAGAACCATTATCCCTTATTCGCCTCGTACAACACCCACGGGAAGAAATGGGGTGGTCCATTCTAAGCCCGCTACAATATCCGGCTACGATATATGACACGAATGTGGTGACGATGATTTATCAAGATATTTATTTCAATTTTCGATTACACCTGTAGGTATTACCTACGTAGCAGACAAATACAATAGGTTGTAAAACATTTTTTTTAAATATTAATGTTTACTTTTCAAGAAATACAAAATGTTATATTTTGAAAAGTGGAATAAAGGCGTACGTCGATATCAGCAAAGTTTGGTGCGGCTTAACGTCCGCTATCGCGGCACAACTTTCGCCTCCCGAGGCGGCGATGCGCTCAAATTTGTCAAAGCAAAACCCACTGCAGCCCCGTTTTACAACGCAATAAAATATTGAAATAAAAATTTCGCTCGCGAACCAGCAATAAAATAAAACGCTAACCTTTTTTTACGGCGCCGACAATATAATGAAATAATCGTAACGGCCGTCGACGTCACGTTGAATTGCTCAATAAATCTTCCTCGGGTCATATTGTCCGCAGTCCTCTTGGCAACACTTTAATATCGAGAAATATCATCTCGATAATCGAACGCGCGCGCATTGGCCGCTCCGTATAAATCATTCCCCCGCATTCGGCTGTCGTTTATTTTTTAGACTTTCCATTTCCAAATAAAGTCCCCGAGCAGCGGGCCAGTGCTTCCTCCTTCCGGGGCGGTTTTTATATGATTTGTCGGCTGTCGGCCATTTCCCTTAATATTGTCAATATTTCAAATATTAATTGTTATAAATCAGAAAACTTTTGCACGGCTCCACATTTTATTGCAGCTTCCGGAATTGGATTTTTATTTTAATAAAATTAACCATATCTGTCATTATGAACGGCCTGACCATTGGCTTGTAAATGGAAGTGGAATCGATGTAGGACGACTCATACTCATATCCGTACGTCCGAGGGGAAACGTGTTAAATTATTTAGAAACACTTAAAGCGTCAATCTACGCACTACTTTGAAAAAGTTACGCCCATAAAACATTAACAAGCACTCAAGAAAATTCCCGGGCGCTGCCCTGTTCGTTAAGTAGTGTCAGCCGGTAGTTTTTCCCACCTCGATTTGGTAGCTGTCCACCGTAGGCCGGAGGGTCGCTGTCAACGCGATTGGCTAGCCGATATCTCCCAAGAGTGTCGCCCTCCGGCCCCGCGAGGGTCTGCAGCACGAAGATCATCGCAAAGCCCTCAATTAATGACAAACAATGCCGGCCTTTCACGCGCCCAATTTTCAGTTGTCGCTCTTGTTTTACGCGATGACAGCTGGCACGGGTCGACCTACTCGCGCAATGTTGCTTATCTTATTCCCAAGGCTATGGCAGTCTCGCTTTGGTATAATGAAGGTAAAGTACGAAGTAAGACTTAGTGAACAGTTTTGTACCTTTCAAAGACTTCAAAATAAAATTGACAAGCATCTATTGTCAATTGATATTATACTAACAGTTATAAGTTTTGTGGGTCAATCAAATAATAGTGTGTGGTCTAGACGTAGCTTTTCTAGTTAAAATAAGAGGTCTGCTTTATACATACGCTTATAAAATACACAGGCACTCGGTAAAATCCTTTCCTAGGCCGTAATCCTCGCCACAAAACACGTCATGGGAAGCACTGAAACCAAGTGTTGTCCGGTATTCCATGAGGCAGAGATGCGAGACTCGCGCTCGCTCGCTCGACGCCCGTTATCGATCCAGGGGGTAGGGGCGTGGGGGCAGAAATTTGGGAAAACTTTGAAAGTTTCGCGTCTAATTCAGGCTCACGCACACACCCGCACAACAAGCTCAACTCTCACACAGACGGAGTGTGCTCGTAATTTGTGTTTTGTTTTGTGCTCGCTGTTTTCGAAATGTCACGTGTCTTCGATCTACGTGACTGGATCAGGTTAGAAAGGGTTTTGAAGTTGCAATTGGAAGTTGGAGTTTTGTTAAATCCACAATATTTGAGAATAGCAGGCATGTTGCTAGTTTCTTACAAACTTATTTCCAGATCAATCCAATCAACGTACAAAATTCTACAAAAAGTCAACAAAGTTAAATAATCTATAACCTACAAAATATTTATAGGCCATTAAATCCAGTAGAGATTTGGATTAAACTGATCAACCAATTTGTTTTAAAATAACCTCATGAAAGGTCCAAGCCCCAAGCCAATTACTCAGCATTTACAAGTATGGCACCAACCAAGGCCTATAAATAACCTATCCTTGGTTTTATTTAAGTTTGAAAAATCTTCCTTTTCATACATTTTTGATGTAATAAAACTTATAGCTACAGCTGTAATGTTTTAATAATAAATGCTTAGACGGGCAAGTTGTAACAGAATATAAGTTTTGGTTGGCCGGCACTTTCACATTTCAACCAAAAATGTATGAAACGCAGATGATGTCCTTTTAATTCTTATTCGATATCAATATCTCGTCTACCTGCCTACATTTTGGATTCAAAATACATCATGTTCATCAATACATACACACAAAGCACTGGCCACACTAACTATTTAGATCAAAGTTAGTGTCATTATCCATTGTGGCGTGAGTGCTGCAAAGAAAACAATTAGAAGATGGGTAGGGTGGCCATGGCGTGACGTGACGCGGGACAATGGGACCGGAGACAGACACTTCCTACGGCTAGATCAAAGAGCTAGGCTATTTAATGATTAAACCTTTTCTTTGTCGCTAAAAAGATTTTTAATTTTTAATTTTCATCACAATTTTGTTTTTGAAGGATTTGCTTGGAAATTAATTTTGTACTTATTATATTGTATTCGTTTGAGATTGCTCTTTATTTCTCATAAATATGAATTGTGAATAATTTAGCAGCTGATATCGAAACTGAGTCGGTACATAGATTCGTTTATGCAACACGGGACATCGATTAGATAAAACAAATCATTTCAAAAGGACATAGCATAAAAAAAATAACAAGAACACTATGCACCATTGAACATTCAACTCCTTTCATCTATGAAAAACATTTTCATAATTCCCATTTTCTACATAATTTATAGCGTTCATAATTTTTAAACATCCTTTGTCGCCCGACGTCGGTAAACAGGCTGTTTTGCTTCAAATAAAGGAATTCCATTCGAAGCGACGCTTTTGCCAACAACAGAAAAAAAATTGGGCCCAAAAAATAAAAACAAAGCGCTATGAGAGCGCAATTAGGTTGATTTAATGGCCGTTTAATTATAGTATAATTAATGTGATATTTTTCAAAGTTGTTGCTCTTTGTAGGACGGTTTCGTAAGGATTTTGGAGAATCTTTTGAAGATTCTTGATGGATCGTGACCTAAATTCTGAAACTTCTGTGGGTAATCTTTCATTTGATAAACTTTTATTCGTTAGATTAATTGTTCTTATTTTATAGGACACATTTCATCAAAATTCTCAGTCTACTTAAAATGCGGATAGAAGTTCCGATAGTAATATCACCATATTTGACTGGGAATTGAACCTAAAGCCGCCAAGCCACTGCTTTATATCCTAACCACTAAGCGGTACACGGTAGGTACTTGACTTTTCAATCAAGAAACATCATAAGCCTATTACGTATACGCCCAGGGAAGGTGTATGTGCATCAATACACCACGCGAGCCCAATCCGGGTTGGTGGACTTCACATTCGCATTAGAATTTCTTCTTCAGCGTATACAAGTTTCCTCACGATTATTTCCTTCACCCTTTGAGATCAGTCGGTATTACGTACATAAGTTAAAAAAAATCATTGTTACATCGCATGTCATGCAGGATTCCTCAATCCTCATGATTGTGTGACCTCTCTGTAACGCGCCACTGATGCCCTCTTTCAACCAAGAATACGAGATTAAAACCAATATTCAAAATTATCCCCCGAAACAGGGATAATATATCATTGTCGTTAATTTGAACGAACAGTCATCGCCCGACGAATCTCTATTGTAATTAACATTCTCCATTAGTGTAATTAAAGTTCTCTTTTGCGAACACGTTTTATATCATGATTAACGCGACATTTTCTGATTGTTGTTTCGTTTTTGAAATATTAATGTTAATACTTAATTAGTAGTAATTGTTGCTTGTTAGGATTTAGGATAGAAAGAAAAGAGAGAACTTGATCTTGATGATTGAGTTGGTATTTTATGTTAATTGCTTATTTAACATTGATTCAAGATAAACGTTTTTTTCTTTAAATAACCTCTTCTATAGGGTCCTTCTTAATATGCTGACACTTTTTTAAGGGAATGATCAGACCGTCAAACTGCTGTCCTAAACATTTGGCTCGAGTAGATTTGCAGTTTTGTATGGAACAGTTGATATTTTTTCGCGATTTCGATGTTGTTGCCATAGAGAAAGTTGTTGAGTTTGACGGTCTGATCATCCCCTTAAAAAAGTGTCAGCATATTAAGAAGGACCCTATATATTATGTTTATTTTTTAATTAATTGCCTTTTACATGTGTCTAGCCCCGCATTTCAGCCAATGGCAAGTGCTTAGAGTATAATAATCTCATAGATTCAAAAACACATTTGAGACAATATGGCGGACCCTCGTCCACATACAACCACCTCAAAAAGAGATCAACTCATTGAGTTTGACTTTGCTGTGTTGCTGGTTGCATTAGAGTTTAGTATCTACATCGTAAATTAAAACACCCGTCAAATCGTTTTGCTTACATTCACAATGAAATACGTGACTACTATACTTGTATGGTCAGTATTTCAAAATTGAAGTGTATTTTATTTAATGTACTTTGTAGTACAATAGTATTAAAATAAATGAATTCATTCTCATAGTCATAGCCAACGTCGACTACAGCGACCGCTTTTAAAACTCATAACATCCACGTTTCACTAGAAGTACCGAAAGTCTGTCTAGTGTGACGGATAGTCACACGACGACCAGAGAGAGAGAAATGACGATTCCACTCGAAAAGATGAAGAAGAAGACAAGTAGTGAGATCATCGCCACTTATTATTGACAGAACTTTTCATCAATTTTTTTACCAATAAAATCCTACCTACTCAATAAAACGAAAATAGGCTAAAAACATATATTTAATAAGCCGCTTATCTATCACCCATAATGACCCCGAACAAAAAAGTAACAAAAAGCAAATACAATATATTTCTAAATAATAAAGTTTTCAGGTTAGAAAAGGGGTTGGAATCCTGTCTGGCAGCATAATTACCAGCCAGGCATTAAAGATAAAACCCACGTCGGCAAATTGAAATATTCTGATAGCTATCATGCTCAACTGTTTAGAACTGTGTGGTCGAGTTAAACGAGTCAGTGTAGATATGTTGTTCTTAGACTTGGTTAAACTTTATTCTTTCATTTAATAATGATAGTTCTCGGATTTTCCTATAAACATAATAGCTTACGTATTTTGAATGTAAAATTAATATTCTAATTACGAATGCGACCTATGTTTTTTTTATAAGCTAATAATCTGAATTAATATAAAATATCGGATGTATCAATTATGTCTTCCTCTGATCCTGCACCATGACTGTCAAATTACTGACTTGACAGCAACTGGTCTACCTAGAGGCAACTGACACTTCTAAAGTATCATGGGCTGCTGTAAGAATCTCTTCGAGTCACGTTGCAGGTTCTGACCCGAGAACTTGTCTCGCGTGTTGTCCGCGCGTGCGTCTTTGCCTGCCACGAGGCTCCGCATTCCTTAATCTCTTCTTGTTCTTTATCAAAAACAATCCCTGAGATTGGGATAGATACTCCCACAAACTACTTGACTTTGGCGGAAATGCGGTGCTAACGCACAAGCAAAATGTCGCACGCTTAATAAAGAGAAATAACACAAAAATACAAAATATAGCAATTTTAAAGTTATTTCTCTTTATTATTAAGCGGGTGATGTGTGTCTTAATGTTTAAAAATGCCAAGATGCCTTTGCCAAAGTTAATATAGGTAATCTAACACGAATGTTTTTTATGCATTAGGATTCTACAAATAAATAAATATTCTAGACAATGCGGGTTTTGTATGGAAGGTTGGCGCCTTATTTTTCGACGTTGTTTTTGGCGCGGCCATAAACCAAACTTGAACCAAGCATGTATCCATAACCTCACCTATCCATCCCTAAACTCAGTTCGAACGGAGATATAAGGGTTTGAAGTTGAAAATATATTAATTACGTTTGCTTCAAGCCTTTATAACTCCGTTCGGACTGAGTTTAGAGATATACATGCCATAAGAAGTTTTGTTTGTAACTTTATTCTAAACTATAATTTATCAAGTTTGATTGATGGCAACACTAAAAAATTGGCGAAAAGAAAAAAGGTGCCATTTTTAGTCATTGGCTTCCGTCGTTCTAGGTGAGTGATTTTAACCAGAATGCAAAATTCAAGAGTTTATTACAAAACAGTGTCAGTAAAAAGAGTAAATGGTTAAATAACCCAGAAACATTAGTACTTTGAGTTTTTAATCAGCTTTAGAGGAGTTGTTTTGATTGCCTCGCGAGTCGCTCCAGATGCAGCGGTACTTACAGATTGTCACTTTGATTTCAAACGCGGCTCTCAATGGACGTTAAGGAATTAACATTGCTGGATATGGTACGACAGTCGAGCGTAGTTGCAAAAGAATAAAATTAGTAGTTTTTGGTTTCATGTTCACAAAAGTGATCAAGGACAAATTATGTCAAGCGTTGATTCGCAGTATCCCTTTCATATTTCTGTATACTGCAAAAAATCCAGTTTTCTATTGTAATGTCAGCGTATACATATAAAATACGACGACTTTATGTGACACGAGCTCTAGCACGACCCGCGACTTCGTCCGCACAAATTTTGCACTAGATTTTAAGTCAAATCTTTCAAAGCTTTCAAACAAAAATAGTTTCATCAAAATTGGTTCACCAAACAGACAAACAGACCGATACAAAATCAAAAAATTTGAGTTTTGGACACGTAAAAACCATATCGTATTAATTTTTTTGTAAATATCTTCAATGTTCACACTTATTTTTCAGTTTTATAACAGTTTAGATTTAGAGTAGTACTTCTTCTATCCGTTGATAGTACTAATGAAATATTATAAGAAATAGGTATTTTATTGACGCATTTGATAACTTCATATCAAGTTACAGATAAGAGATCCAGAAATAATGTCGCAGATCCAGAAATTTTATGATTGCGGGACTTCCGAGGTGGAGAATAAAGTTAAGAGAAGTTTATTCCGAATGCGTAAATGCGCGCTGCATACAAACGAAGTCTGGTGATATTTTCAATACTAACCAATTAAACTCAATGAAATTTTGCAGAAACAATCGAGGAACAAATCTCTATGCTTGTATCGTGTCAGATTTTCGTTAAAATATACAGTTTCAATGCTAGGATTAATTTAAGATTTGTATGGAAATATTTGAGGCACTGTAACTTTAAAACTGCACATTCAAAGGAAAATCTAACACGATACAAGCATAGAGATTTGTTTTTAGATGGTTTCTGCAAAATTTTCATTGAGTTTTATCGGTTAGTATTGAAAATATCACCAGACTTCGTTTATATGGAACGCGCCAATAGTTATCAAATCTAGATACTTTAGATCTTAAATGGTGGCTGTACGAATTAACAGGAATTAAGGAAATCGCGGGACGAAGGGGGCAGAACTAATAGCAGACTCTTAATTAAATGGCATTCGTTTGAGATTGGACCAGATGGCATTGCAAAAATTGAAAATTTACCGTACAACGATTTGTATAGTTGAACAGTTTTTTAATTAATATTTTTATATTAGGACCAGATTATACCTAAAGTTTACACTGTCTCAAAAAAAAAAATTGCACAACAGGTGTAATTTATAAAAAAAATCATCTGTGAGCTCTTAGAAATTTTCGAAGTACTTCGTTGCAGGTAAGTATTCAGATTTAGAATAAGTAAAATATGTTTTATTCAAATTAGTAGAATTTATCAGATTAGATTAGAAATTAATTATAAATAAATAAATATAAATAAATAAATATCTTGGAAATTGCCACACAAATTATCTAGTCACATTTAAATTAACAGAATCTAGCCTGGACTTGTGTTATGATGACTAGACAACGATATAGATTAAATATATAGATATAAACGTCCATGACTCGGATACAAATATTCATATTCATCATACAAATAATTGTCCCTTACGGGATTCGAACCCGCGACCCTCAGCACAGCAGGCAGGTTCACTACAGACTCTGCTCTCCGGCCGTCCTCTGCTATCGTGCGTCCTTTAAATTAATGTAATTCTTTCTTTTCAACTTCACTTTTATTTCGTTTTCTCCTCTTACAGTTGCTTAAGTGTTGTATGTAGTAGTCACTTATGTATGTTTATAGTTAAAAAGATTTGTATGTATTTATTATAGATTATTTTATTTTATTTGTAAGTATATTTATACACTCATTGCCATTTCTTTATTTTGAGCTACACCGCCTAAAATAAAAAATAAAAACTCTATCCCATACATTTGGTTTCGAGTAGATTTGCATTTTTATATGAAACAGTTGAATGTTTTTTGTGAATTAGATGTTAGTCCCATAGAGAAAGTTGTTCGCTTTGATAGTCTGATCGTCCACTTAAAAAACCGTCAGCATATTAAGAAAAACCCTGTATGAGTTTCCTATGAGTCCCTTACTAAAACCACTGTATAAGTACCTACCAGATCCAGCTCTAAACGGCATCACAGTCCTAGGATTAACGTCCAACTGACACATCACAATAAACCACCGAACGTCTTAGTTAATATGACGACGTGTATTTAGGAGGGAGTTTAAAAGAGCGGTGGCAACAAATAAAGCTGTTAGCTCCGAATCTGTAGTCGGGTCACGGCGCATGGGATCAAGTGCACTCGGAATGTAAGGTGGGTGCGGAGTTGTGATCCTGAGATATATCCGGAGATAGGTGTGTGGCTAAATTATTTGGACACTTCATTTTCCATGATTCAAGGATGTATATAGTGTACAAAGTATCTGCAAGAAATATTCAAAAAAATTTAAATCTCCGTGTTGAAAAGCATGGGATGTAATGGCTCCAAGCACAGCCCTGGTTTGACCAATTGTTTAAACACAGATTATTGAATGTTTAAGTCCCTTACGAGAATATTATTCATTCAAAAATTTGTGTTTATTTGATCTAAAATCTGTTAAACATGTAAACAGTGTTTAATGCATTATCAACTTTTAATGTTAATCTTTTAAAATGTTTTATTTAACTTAGGTACTTTATTTTTCAAGAAATAATAAAAGCATAAACTACTCCTTACTAAATACCTACTATCACCATACAAAACATCTGAGATCGAACGCAATCTTCTCATGTGCACCCGACCAAGTCCACCTCACAAGAAAACCGAAGCGAAGTAATAAGAAAAGGTAGGAGTGCCCCATTGAATGATAACTCTGGCCCTTTGTCTCCAGCGTCCGTCTTGACGAATCGAATTAAAAGGCTTATTGTGTCTACGTGACAGCTCCTCAGTTCAACTCTTCGGCCCCTCTGGCGTTCGAGACGCGTTTTTGTTTCAACCAAACTAAAATATTACAGGCCATTCACTAGAGCTCCCCGGTCCCCAGTAAGGGGAGTCGGAGATTTGCTACTTGAATTTGTACTCAATTTTTAACAGGGACCGTTAATTAAGAGAGAGTTGCTCTTTATTGGCGAGAGTAGTCTTAATGCGTTAATTGTTGGAATGCAATCTTGGAGGGGTTTTTAATCATTCAAATGCGTCACACTTTCTTTCATTTAAAAGTTTCGCCTTAAGAATTTTCGTAAAATGTTTTTAAATAAAATTTAATGTAATTCCCTTGTTGCAGGCTTCGCTACGACATCGGATGCCATCGCCAGACCAAGGTAAGATTTTTAATCTTTAGAAAAAAAACAAGCAGTCATTAATTCAATGTCCCAAAGCCATCATTTGTTCCACAACCTTGAAGGAACCCAGCACTTCCCTTGTACAACATGTCTTAATTATTCATTACATCCCACGACGCAGACGACGTCTTGCCGCCAAAAAGCCAGCCGTAAAAATGTATACTAAAACGAACACGCACATTAATGAGGGCCGTGCAATATTTATACACAAGGAACCCTAATTGCTAGGGTGGAGAGTGGAAAAAATGGGCAATTTCACGTAATGTAATATGTATATTTAAGGTGAAATTCCCAAAGCCAGCGGTGAAATTCTGTCGCGGCGATACTTATTACACGAAACCACTTCAAACGTCTTTCTGCTGGTGTGGACGACTGAAGTGAAAGTTGCTCTACCTCCCTCAAAAAAACAGTAAGATACTCTATAAGGCTGCCAGCTTGATCATCTGTTTCTAAAAAATGTATCGTGGAAGATTACTTAAGTATTCATTCAATATTAAACGACATCCTTCAAGATTCCTTATATTTAAGAAAATGTTATTCTCATGTTTAATTAGAAAAAATAATTGTAGATATTAAGTAGAGCATATAGCCAGAGCTACGCACAGCCGTAAGTAGCCGGGATTTTTATTTTTTCAATATGTTAAGGTGCTCAGTTCGCTCCCCTCGCCACAATTTCCTCTTGACGGAAACCCTCAATCTAATGATACGGCTGTGTTAAAAAACACAAGGAAATTTAATAACGCCACGGGCCTGCCTACTTGCCTACTGCAGAAAACAAAGAAAATTTAATTTCGACGATTCCCACATGCTCAATATCGCTGAGAAGTTACGCCCTCTCTCGTCATCTTACAACGCAAATTAAAAAAAAAAACTTGCTGTGCATGATTTTGACGTAGGTACATTTATAAACTCACGACCGTATCCTCCTTCGAGATGTTCAGAAACTACAGCGAACACTTCAATCCTACTATAATTTCCAGCATATCTAGGAATTGGGAATTGATTGACCTGTCAAGTGGTGAAACTTTGCGTATTTGCTACGTTTTAATTTTAACCAAGATCCATACAGATATTCAAACAGAACTGTAAATTTCGAACAAAATCAGTTTCTACCCTCATTTAAAAACAAAAGGAAAAACCCCAGCAACTTGACTCAAGTGAAAATCTGCATATCACGTTACGGGAACGGTAACCCTACAGTAATTACATGGGACAAAGCTTAACACATTTCAAAGGTAAGCAAATTAGTTCCGCACTTAATGATCCGACAAAGAGCGTAAATCTTTTTAAAATGCCTGCCCGAAGTGTTTCCGTAGGGTACGTAAACAGTACGTAAAAAAATATTTGCATAAGCACACCCCGTATGCAAATTTGTGGCCCGTACGAGGAAAGGCGGTGAAAATTGTATCAAATTGTTATAGCGACACGTAGGCAGGCTTTGCAGGCAATTTGTCAAGCGGGCAATAATTATTTCGAGCCCCGTCCCGCCTCGTGAATAGCTAATGCTATGATTGACAAAACGTGAAGTATGGCTGACATAATACGTGTGAGGGATGCCATGGTAGTATTACATTGTTCTGACTTGCAATTATGATAGGCAGTGTGCTCGTTAAGGTAATTACCTATTGCAGAATGTGGAAAAGATGGTGATGGCATAGTGGGGTGCTGACTTGTATTGCAGTTCGACGCATACCTCTAGATTAATGTACAATTTTTTTTTTTATTATTTACTAACAGTAGCTATTTAACGAAACCAGAGAAAAGCAATCGCTAGAAACTCATCTTCATCAAATTGTAAAGCTTTTATAGTTAAAGTAAACTCTATTTCTTTTCTGCACTTTAACTGTCATACAGGGTCCAACTTAATATGCGGACAGTTTTTTATGAGGATGATCAGACCATCAAGCTGAACAACTTTATCTATGGAACCAACATCGATATCCCATAGATTTGGCTCGAGTAGGTTTGTAGTTTTGTATGGAACAGCAGTATTTTTTTCGCGATTTCGATGTTGGCCCCATATAGAAAGTTGTTCAGTATGATGGTCTGATCATCCCCTTAAAATAGTGTCAGCATATTAAGAAGGACCCTGTATATCGCAGTAACAAGACATTTTTTTTTTTGTTCTAACACTAAATAGTTTTTAGTTGAAGTCGTAGCATGTTGCGCGTGATACGGCTTTATCACGCCTTTTATACGCACGTAAATAGAAAGGGAGCTAAGGTGCGATAGCGGTATGTCACGCTGCCATACTAAAGCCGCAATTTCTCAAAATATCGCATGATTGAATTATTTTTCTACTCTGGTTTTGTTCTCCTTTAAAATAGCTAACCTGTATTTTGTATTATATTCATTACAGCAGTTTATATGCCTGACTACTACTGGCATGAACAGTCTAAATAAAACGCTAAGTTTCTTCCATCATTGAATGAATTCCACTTACATCACACGTGAATAAATCCATGCTCGATCCCAACAAAATTCCCAGTATTTTCAATAAAAACAAACTGCACAGATCGTGCAAAAGGTGTGGAATTAAGCCGCCATCAGCGTGGCCGGTCGCGCAGGCAATGGCCCGTCCCGACTGAAAAATGTTATGCGCCACCTGTGGCTCGTAATCGTATGCGTTTATCTGTACGGGGATCGTATGCAGGCCCGTGTCCTCGCTGCCCATGGAGCTATAAAGGGTTGAAATATGTTGCGGAGTAGAGTTGCTAAAGGAAGAGTTTACAGATGTTATCAAAACAATGTGCCGGTTATCTTAATATGAATTCTGGCTTTTAAAGCTGTGCGAATTCTGGGGATTTTAAAAGAGCTTACGTGTGATCAGAGACTAGACTAGCTATGGCAGAATTAAGTGATTATGAAGTCAATCAAAATTAAAACTATATCAGTCTCTCCTGGCCGTGAGATAATCATGAGTATCCCTATTTAGAATTGATGTGCTCATACATTAAAGACATTGGTGTATCAAAAAAATAAAATAAAACTACGTAAATCCAAATAAAATATTAAATAGCAGAAATATACAAATCACATCCAACAACAAATCAACTAGCATTCCGATATCCACGACACCACATACGGGCCGTGCATCCGTTCAATTCCGCACCGATAGCCTGAATTTATGCGGCGAGCGCCCCGTTCGGGCAATTATCATTCACGCAATGACTGCCCACTGTCCACTCGTCGCTCCCCGACGGGCTGGCTGCCGATACACGGCACCCAGTCAATTAACACGCCCATCCCATTCCAGATAATTGACCAAACGATTTATTGACCAAACGCGATTCTTTTCATTCCGTTTTCGCTTCAACTCGAGCATATTCCGAGAAAGAAAAACTTCTTATAAGAATCCGATCCAACCGCAAGTGCTCTACACAATTTTCCCACGGTTATGAGGTCTTAATAGTGAGCCACGGTCCTTTATGAAGTCAGGCGGACACAATAACGATAAAGGTGAGCAGAAAATTCGGACAATAAAGCTCGACAAAAAAGCTGAGCGAGGGCTAGTGCGGGGCAAATAGTTCGTGAAATTTCGAAGGGTCCCGTTGTAGGGAAGCTTCGTACGTTGGACGGGACACTTTACGACGGTCCTCTCAGTAAACCTGCCCATTATGTTGGGTTAAAGGATCGTCGTACTCGAGTTATAAAGATGCCGAATGCTCGCTAAGATTTGTAGCCGGTTTATGGATGTAGAAGGGTTGTTGGATGCAGAGGGTTATGATCATGTCGAGTCAAGAGGTCGTATCGTTTCCAGAAGTCAACATTCCGCGAATGATTGAGAGCTTGACGGGGCAGTATGAAAATGTGCGGCTGATTTTCCTGTTTGTGTACTTTCATTTTAGCGTTGTACCGAGTTCTTGAATACTGAGTATTTGAATGACTACCTGAATTTTTGCACTCTGAAGAGTTTTGTATCAAGTTTTATGTTGTTATCTCCTCTTATATCGAATTTTATTTGCTTGGCGGAAGAACTTATTTAATTAAACGTCGACTGTGTTCTCAAACGGACCACCTAGCACCTGAACATTTAAAAGGCGCCAAGCGTTCGAGCAAAGGACTCAACAATATCACTTCAAGAAATTTCCAGCAATCTTATTCCAACCCTTTAGAATACAGAATTCAACAGATGTTAAGTACCTCAATTGCAGGAATTCAGTTGGTTTCCAGGTGAGACGTCTGTGGCTAATTGTACACGGCAATCGTGACTGTCCAGTATAAACAGAGGCGGGCGTTTACAGGGTGTTTGTGAATAGCCCTCACGTAAACAAGAACGTTTGCCCCTTTTGCTTCCTCTGTTGCTTACAATGATACTTGTGCTGTGCAACATGTTGCTAAGTATGAACGCCTTACTAAGGTGATAGTGTAGTGAGATTTAAAAGCAGATGTAAATGGTAAGGTGGTTGTATGGTCTATGTTGATGGCATGGTAGAAGTGGTGGCACGGTGCCTCTCACTGGTTTTGGCATGTTTCATGTTGATGTAAAATTTAATGGTTACTAAGATCTTTTGGTGCTCACGTTAAAAGCAACGGAAAATATAAATTCATAATGACAATACAAGAAATAAAAATAAATTAGTATTCCCACATTTTCGACTTAGTAAGGTCAACACATCTTTCATGGGGCACTGTATACGCTATTATAATAAGATACCAGAGAATATTCTAAACTTGCCAGACAAAAAGTTCAAGTCCCATGTTAAACAAATCCTCTGTAAAAAAGATTAGAGTCCCGACTCGCACTTGGCCCGTTTATACTTATAAGTACACCTTTGGTAGGTAAGTAACTTTTGAAATACGGATAATTTTATCTCAGTTCAAAACGGAACCTCAATGTTAACCGTTTTCCTCTAAACACGGTTGTTTGGTATCTAGGTTGCGGTTTAAATAACCCGTGCTAGACGTGTCTCGGTCAATCCTTTTGACGCGCCTCCTGCGCCCGTGTGAACGAGCCCTTTGAACTCGCACCTACGACCGCAAACGGTTTGTGAGCACGCCGATTTATTAAGGATTTTGAATGTTGAATACAGAAGGAAAATTATAACGTATTTAGAAAATTACATATTGAAAGAATGGATTAAAAGAGAATTAGAATTGTTAGAAATTCTTAGAAGAAAAGATTTAATAAGAAATATCCGTGAATATTCTTTAAGAGAATCATCATTGCGTTTATCGTCGTAAGTAATGCTTTATTTACAACATTTACAATACAAGTACACAAACATAAACACTACAAAATTAATCTAAATAATACCTAACCTAAACAAACTAAAGAATAAACAGAATAGCAGAATGAGGCTCCGTCGAGCACATCTTCTACTCTGCTTATGCTGAATAGAAGATGTGCTCGAGGCTGCCGTCTTGCGGAAGAGTGCCGACGACGATGGCAGCATTACCGCCGTAATACATTAATATCTTATATATAACTGAACTAGATTCACGAGCTCATATGAGCTCTTTTTTGTACTAGTTGACAGTAAACATGCCAAATACGACTAAGTTTATGAATCAAATACAACATATTAGTGCCAACCAACAGCATGCATACTTGATTTGTGTGGGTTATTGTGTTAATGCCAAAGAGATTATACCTAATAGAGTGAGCCATACCAATTGTAAAGTGTCCACTTTTTTGACGTTTAGGTTTGAGTGTGTGGTGTCAAGTAGTATGGACAAAAGGCACCAAGTGACATATGGCCTTATGTTTACGGTCACTTTTCACACACACTAGTTAAAAAAAAAGTGGACAGGCGCATAAACAAATATCTATAGTTCCATCTCCTTCTACTATTAAAAGTACGTCATAAGACAAAAGAGACTAACTACAATCGTAAATTTATGCGGACTCTATGGAGATCCTTCTTCTGAGTTTAATGCGGACAAAAATTTTGTAAGATTTTTTATGAGACTAGGGGTCTAGTATAAGAGGTCAATGACGTAATATCACGCGTCATGTAATTTTGAAAGTAGGTGTTTGATGGTTCAGTAGAAAACTCGAGCACGAAGCGGACACGGAAAAATCTTTGCAGGCTGCCTAAATATTTGATTCTTTTTTGTACGTTTATAATAGTTATGACTACTTCTTTAAATCAAAGTTCGAAAGTTTGCACAATTTTCTGAATAGAACCCCTTTTAACAATAAATATAATCTAAACGATGATTATGAACAGGTTTATCTACAACGCTTGCGGCTACTGGTTGGGCTACCTCGTTCCCTATTTCAAATTTAATGCACGCTCTATAAGACAAATAGCAAAAAAGCGTCATACATTAAATTATGTTTATATTGGGGTGCTTTAGACCATCAAACTGAACAGCTTTCACTACGGAGCCATCACAGATATCTCGAAAAAAAATCAGCTGTTTCATACATTTCGGTCGAGTACCAAGCCACTGTTTTCTATAAAACAACAAAAAGTGTCTTCGCGATTTTTCAATTGGCTCCATAGTTGTTCAGTTTGGTGATCTCACGAACCCTGTTTTTACAATTATTAGTTATACACCTGTTATAATAAGAAGTGTGAAATGAGTAAGGCAAATCGCTAGACCACGAATCCTGCCAAAAATGTAAATTACAAAAGCAACAGTAGGTACTAGTAGAGTACATAGAAAGGAAGTAACAATCTACTCTCACAACTAAACCACATTGTATTAGTGATCTTGCTTTTGATGAACTACCACTTGAGACTTAATTTCATTTCCTAATACACGCTAGTCGTATTTGCTCACCATCCATCCATGTTTGCGCGCCACCGCATTCATTTTGTGCCTCAGACGGCTACCATATTTTCCTTTTGTCTAGACGAAATCTTAACGAATATTTAAGTAGTCTAAATTATAATCACGTACTATACGAGTTTTAAGATTCATAATTCAAAGAACTACGCTCTAATGTTTGAGGCAACATCATTCCTAAAATTCGACATCAATTAGATTAGTTTTGCATAATAAACTTTCGCTGAAATACTTTCAGTCCGTGTAACCGAATAGACACAATTACCGCGGGATCGTATACTAACAAATGTAAGTTCGAAACGGAGGGCGGTATCTCCAAAATTGCTCATGTAAGACAAAATTAACCCTCACCCACATTAACAGAGATAAGTCGGCGAGCTCATTTGCGAGCCTTCCGGCTGGCGCTCGTTACATCTTGATATTCTTTACCCCTTCACCGATACCCACCACACGAGCAATAAATGGCGCGGAAGGAGCCCGCTATCGCACCACCCGATATCTTCCATCCGAATTAATTTCAGAACGCTCCTCAGAAACGAACTAAGTTCGCGGACTTGTTATTTCTACGTGCAGCCGAGCGAGCACGCGAGTTCTAATCGCGAAGAGTTGAGAGATAAAATGGCGACCCGTAATTACCATAACGCGCCTTTCGAAGATATGTGGAGAATCTTAATGGTACGGTGGCTTCGTAAATAATGGCCTCTTATGGGAAAGTTGGCAAAGAGCAGTGTTTCGAATGTAATTTTAAGGGTTTCGTGCCTCACGTGCTTTTAGAATAATGTGTTAAATACAGAGTACGTTTTAATGACGGCATTTGTTTTGATATAAAGTTACTCTGCGCATTCACGTTCCGTTCGAACATTCACGTCTCACCTACTTCGAAACTAATAAACGACCATTTTAACAAGCCAGATTTATTCTAATATTTAGCGAAATAAATGTAAATCTTACATAATGTTCCCTAGACAATAACATTGCAAATCTCCAGACACCTTTCCCACAAAGCATTCGGTTGGATCGCGTGCTATCAGCCGCAGGATGCAGCGATGTCGCGCACTCGCAAGATTACGAGTGAATTATGAGATATTGCTGAATTGTGGTCGCCCGCGGCGGCGGCGCTGCGTCTTGCCTGCTTCTTTCCCAGTGGTGGCAATTAGTAGGTTTAATGTTTAGAATCAGGAATATTTTAGAAATGCTCAGTTAAGAAGAGAAAATCTTTTGAAAAGTCTGATCAGGATACAACGATACTGCGTGCAGGTAGCTTGCCAATTACTGATGAGTTGTTGCTAAATATTGCTGAAAATGTACCTATATTACGTCTTCTCTTCTTTTATTAATTATTTAATTTAGTTTCAGGAGTGAGAAATACTACACAGCTCCTTTAAATTAAATGCCCTGTTTACTATATGTTACGACACGGAAAGTGTGTAAAAAGTACATAGAAAAAAATACAAGATAATTTGTTTAATTGTCAACAACAATTTTTCACCTCACTTACACAGATTTGATTCCAACACAAACATTTACTCGCCGTACTCTGCATTGTTCCGTTATGCATATTTGCAAACTGTTCAACTACATTTGGAAATGGCTGCAGGAAACCTAGCTACTACCTGCATCTCGAAGGAGCGTTCCCTCGCATTACAAGCATTGTAAATCAGGCAAAAACAGTCTCATTTTCCACTCGAGCTCTGCGGCTAATATTGTCTCGCTTCTGAAATATGCAGCCTCACCTGAGGCGGATATACTGTAATTGTTGAATATACTGCATCGTTTAATCCGAGCTACATCTTCTGGAATGTTCGAGAATGCAGCCAAGATTTGCAGTCTGCGGCATGAGACTTGGCCTCGGGCCTGGCACGGGTTTAATAGGCGGCTTAACTCCATCCCAGATTTCTCGATTCCGTGTACTCGACTCTGAACCCTTTCAGCTATCATCTTCAATACTTAAATAAAGTGAACATTAAAAACCCGTTTGCTTTTCAAAACCCTTTTAAAAAGAGTTAAAGTTGTAACACCCTCAAAAACCTTCTTGAACAATCCCGAGTTTGAGCTACAGTAAACAGTCAGGCGTCGTCGATGAAATTGCAAAAATGTAAAAGAGCTAATGTTTGCTCACCTTAAACCCCTTCCCGACCCCACGTCACCACGTGCCGGCGTGACGAGCCGGATAAAAGGCTTTAATACACCCTCATCCCTTATTACGAAACTTGAAAAAGACAACAATATAGATCCAATGTGTCGCGGGCGCGGGCAATCATACGCGCATCAAAGGTGGCGCGCCTGAGAGCTAGCCAAGTGTGGAGGTGCCTTTATGCAATGTGACTAGCGTTTTGTGTTATCGCTCTGTATGGAAATTCCGAGTCAAAGGGCTACACGGGTTATGAGATCTGAAACAATGCAGATTGTGACAATCCCGTTTCCTTCATATGAGAGGAAATAGCATTTGAATGCCTAACGAGATGTCTCTATTTACGATTCTGAACTCCTAAAGATTCTACTGATATGTTTAGTTACTTAGCATTCTGTTGTTCCTTACTTTTGCCATGTGCATATACTACTACCACTATTTAGACTTGCTATTGAGACCATGCCGACGATTTTGAGATAAATTTAAAATTAAAATGGCACCGATCATGTCTATATGCACCCGGAGAAGCAGGCAAAGATCATTGTATTCCGAGACCCGGAAAAAATTACATGGCAGTCCAGGACGTATTAGAAAAATATGACGAGTTGCGTTGACTCGGTTCTTTTGATGACTAGTGACCAGAGCTATAATATTTCGAAAGAAAGGGCAAGTCATTTCGCAGCAGTATGTATAATAAAACACACTGAAAATAAAATTTCTCATATAGCATAATACACTAACGACTACATTCTCCGATGACGTTTTTAGAGATATATTCGGAATAGGTAATATTATGATAACCCTATTTTAATCTGGAGTGCAAATATTTCGATATAGAAGCATGACTTAGTCCTGAAGGGTTATTCCATTCTATAAGATATATCCAACAACACCATTCGATGGGGGTAGATAATCAATTTTTGTTTGGAAAAAAAGAAAGTTATTGTTCTTAATGATCATTTTCCTGTTATTGGGTTAATATAACTGTTTTCATGACATATTTTGTTTTAATAAATGCAAAAATGAAAGAGTAATTGAGGTAGGGAGTACAAACTGAATGGACGAAACTAAAAGAATTCCTTGTGCTATGGATCTTTAAAAACTAAAAGGTCACATCGATTTTATGTAAAATCTAAGCAGACAAAGTCTGTGTCCACACCGTACGTGCTCGAAACACATCAAGCAGTCATTACCGCCCTCCTGAAAAATCGCAGGCTGCTTTGCAAGTCAAAACTCCTTGAGGACTCAGCGTGACTCCCAGAGTGCCAAGTGAAACTCATGTATGGCAAGTGATGGCTAAGTAGCTTATTATTTGGGTACCGCTGTTAGCTTCACAATGAAATGATAGCATACAATTTTACAAGACTGATCGTAGGGAATTTTTAACAAAATTAGTATCTTTTATATTTTTAAGTCGGCTATTTTTGATGTAATTAATAAAATGTACAGATATTAGTAATGAAGTACCTATAATATTTACACAAAAGAGCTAGTATGTGATTGATATTAAAAATAAAAACCGGTCACGTGCGAGTCGGGCTACTCGCGCACCGAGTGTTCCGTACCACAGCACCAAAAAACATAGTAACTACAATTTGTGTTGTCCTGGACCTTTAACACGAGACCTACTCACACTTGACCGGTTTTTATTATTATACTGTACTTGTAATATTATAATGTAATTATAATGTAATTGCGCCGACCCCAAATAATGGGATAAGGGCAGGAAGAAGAAGAAGAAGACTGTAGAGTTTGCTCCATAATAACACCAAGATTGACGTTTTTACGATAGAGCGAGAAGAAAAAAACGTTAATAAAAACGTAGTAACGAGGGTATTCATACAGAGTCGCGCTGCAAGTCTGGCGGAGTACGGACGCGTGCGTATCGGCGCGTGGGGCTTGCACGTGGCTCCACCATTTTGTGAACTTTTTTGTGTTTTAACCTTAAAACAATCACTTGAGATTATAAACTACTTACATTGGCAAAACTGCCACGCTAGACTTAATTAATACTACTGATCATTTTCCTTGTCCCGTTTTCACCCTTTGGGTATGGAACCCTAAAAACCTTAATGTCGCGTAAGATTCCATTTACTGATTGCCAGTGGCTTATTTATTACAACTTTAAATAGTAACCGCTCTCAAAAACCGAATAACACACGCATTCTCAAAAAACATTTTTTACGTAAAGTGAACCCAAAGAGATTGTATACAGTCGTAGAAAAAGTACAAACTAAAGAGCTTTATAACCAAGGAGTACAACTTCGAATTTATAGCGAGCTTTTGACTGTTGCTGGCCGCTTCGTCTGAAAAAAAATATCCGTGATGCCATTTTCTATTTTTCTTTTTTATCTTTTTTTGGATTAAATGGTATCTCAAATTTATTTTTCATAGCTTGTGGTCCAGTATCATCCTAAATACGAGTGTAGAACCTCATTGGTTCACCGGGTTTACCTAATATCCGTTTTGAGATTTAATTATAACCTCCTTGGATGACATCTTTAAGTCCCTGTATTTATTTTTTAACTTAGAGCAAAGGTATTTTTTAATCTTCTGGACTTAAACTGTGCGTTACTTGCACAATTAATGTGTGATAACTTGAAGTTGATATGGTAAGAATCGGGTAAAAACATTGACTATCAAAATGGGTAAAACTGACAAAAAATTAAGCAGATTTAAGAAGTGGAAAGTTTTATAATTACCAATTTGAAATATATAGGGACCTTCTTAATATGCTGACACTTTTTTAAGGAGATGATCAGACCATCAAACTGAACAACTTTCTCTATGGGACCAATGTCGAAATCGCGAAAAAAAATCTGCTGTTCCATAGTAAACTGAAATCTTACTCGACTCAATTGTATGGGACAGCTAATTTTTATTCGCGATTTCGACTTTGGTCCCATAGAGAAAGTTGTTCAGTTTCATGGTCTGATCATTCTCTTACAAAACTGTCAGCATATTAAGTTGGACCCTGTATAAAATGTATTATTAAAAATAATAATGTTCGATTTTTTTCTAATCCAAGTATGACGCGTAGGCATACTTAAATTTAGATCTTTTGCATGTTCACCATTTCTGTCCTAATTTTTTTATATATATTTAAAATTCTTAACCCGCGGTGCTCAGTAATGACGTCTGTGCATGACGCGGTAGGGTCGCTTGATTTATTTCCGTGTAAATGTTGGGACATCGAGCACAGGTGCGCCAGTGAACTTTGAAATTAGCACACCTTTGCATTCTAAATTATGTCGTTCCCGCAAAAAAATAGATAATTATTTTTAAATTAGGATAGGGCTTTCAACAATCGGGCTTTCAGGGATTTTTCGACAGTAAGTTGATCACTAACAGGTTTTCGTAATTTCATCCCACATCGTATTTTTATTTAAAAAAATCGAGTCCCCTAAAAACTGCATTGAAACCCAGGGGACTGATATTTTATTGCAAAAATCAATAAAATATCGAACTAGTTGCAAAGTCTATTCCGCACTCTGCACAACACCTCTCCACACATCGTTAAGGCGACGTGTACGCCATTACATGGAATTATTCCGGCGACAGCCCGCATCGCCTTGCCAGCTTGCCGGCTGCCTCAAATTGACATTCAATCAGTGTCGCGACATTGTTTCCCTATCAATCCTTATTGGGAGTTGGCACACGCGCGCCGCGCCTATACGCCGCCATCAAATCGCAATTTGTTTATGAAAATTTATTGTATTCGCCATTACCGCGGATTCTTTTCCTACGGGAGCGACCCCGCGGAACGAAATCACCTTATTCAATTCCCTTTTTGCATACATCACACACTGGTGTCTTCGAAGGGGAACATTGAAGGTTTTTGTCTGTACACGTGAAACGCGTTTGGGACTCGTGTTCGCTTCTTATTAGGCTGGATTGAGTAAAGGTTTTTCGTAAATCGCCCGCGGGGTAAACAGTACACCTTCCTTTGCTAACATATTTTACCGCAAAATGATGCTAAAAATATTTACATTAGGAAGAAGCTCATCACAAGGAAGATGTAATAAAATGTAATATTTAACACATCTTTCAAATACGTTATACATATTTTATGTACTATGCATATTATTTATGTTCTTAATCAACATATTTATATTCAGTAATATGTATAATAATAATATATGTATAGTAATGTATATAAAGTAATAAGTATGTATGTTATGCATGCTAATTATGATACAGTACAGTTTTGTTGTTAATTAAAAATTTTCGCAAAATACGTTTGTTTTATAAGATATTTACGTTTAAGAAAATACCGCAACGTAATTCAGTGAAAAATAATAGGAAGATGAAAAACTGATCTTTACCAGAAATTGTCGAATAACAACAAAAAACCAACTTTTAGCGTAACAGAATCTTCAATCAATACCTTCACACCTTTTCCCGAACCCCAAGACGAATTACAGGAATATTCCCAATTCCGGAATACCGCGAAAATCATTTATCAGCTCGGAATTAGCGCGTCACACATGCAAAGTGCCGATGGTAAGTGGAGCGAGCGATATGACATCGCTTCCCTTCTGTTTCGAGGACTTGGGAAAAGAATTGCCGCATATATCAGCGTTAATAGGGTGAGGAGAAGGCACTACTTATGCCTAATGCGACAAGGAAACATGCTGCTCGCTCGTACGACCGAATACATTTTCGGAGCTGCATTTTCAATGGCAATAAATACATGAGCCTTGTTGGAGTTCGTCTCTTGTTAGATAAAAATATTATGTTTCTACTTCATAAATTTCCATAGGTGTATCGAATCTTTGAAGAAAATACCACGCCCTGCGCACACGACACGATTTTCTTGTATATTAAAGTTGTTAAAATAGTCTGCAGCGGATCGACTGTGACTGCACGGGGCTGGTATAACGGTTCTACAAAAAGAATGTATTCTTACGACGAAAACCTATAAATCATTAGTTTATTTGTTTATATTGTCTTTGTTTGCATGATTTTGTATCAAAGGAAATATCGTCTTAACTATCAAAGTAAGGCCAGATTCGACCAACGCGAGTAAATTTTATTCTTAGATTAAGTCCGTCCTTGTCATGTGATTTGATTTTAAAACCAGAAGTGACGTAACCAAATAAATTAAAAGTGTATAAACTCACATTGCAATAAGTACGATGCAACGACCTATTTCTTTAGGTATTATTCTTTGTATAGTTACTTGGATAAATCATAGTTTGTTCGAATCCGGCCTAAGTAATTAATATTTTCCGTAATATAATAATTCAAAAGCAAGTCGCACTACGTGACACGTCATTTCACCCTGTAGCCTTCAACAAGAGCTTAAAAAGCGTAGTACAATGTATAGTTGTACCAACTTTTAGCATCCATTCTGTTGCAACGTTTCTGATCACTAGAAAGTCTTGGTTTTATGTATGTAAAAATAATAATGCAAAGGAACATCTGGAGCGATACAAAAATGCAGCATTAACCCCTTTTCTTATAACATAACAATAAACCGGTGACAAGATCGTAAACACGACGGAATGACGCTCCGTAAAAAGCTACGATGCCGGTAAATATGGACAGGCGATGTCTTGTTGACGGTAAAATTACGGTAAAGACGCTTTCACCATCAGGGGTGACACAAAGCTAATTTTTTATTGATATGTTCTACATCGCTTAGCGGGATACCAATACATATATTCATAACTCCTCATAAATTGGAATCAACTCAGATATTTACTTTTGCAGGTCTCAGAGATTTTAAAAAAAGTTCTATGCGTGAAGCTGCAATAAAATGCAAATCCTTTTTGGCATTTTACAGGCATACAATTCGACATAATGTATTCAAATCCTGAAGCACATGTTAATGTTGACTTTGTTTACAAATGTAAGAGATTTTATTTAAATTGCTATTGTTACAGTGGTGCGTACTAGAATGGATAAGATAAGGAATGAGTATATTAGAGGAAGTTTGAAAGTAGCACCTATGACGGAAAAATTGCTGGGTAATAGATTATCGTGGTATGGGCATGGGTAATGCGAAGAGGCGGGTGTCATATTACGAGATGAGTGTTAAGTATGAATGTGAATGGCTGCGGTAGGAGAGGAAGGCCGAAGATAAGATGGATGGATGGTGTGAAAGATGATATGCGTAAGAAAGCAGTAAGTGCTGAAATGACGTCTAAGAGAGATGAATGGAAGAGGATGCCATATTGCGCCGACCCCAGATAATGGGAAATGGGCAAGAGAATGATGACAGTCGTGCGTATTCTTTCTATTCTTAATATGTCTCTTTGGCTAGAGAAGGTTGGCAGTTAGCTCTGTATATTGTTTTGTAGTTGTGAGGTGAAATATCTCGGCAACACTCCCGATGCTACTTGTCCACTCGCTCATTACTCAGCCAGGGTTTTTTTATGCCAAGTTTTCCGGCCACTTGTTCATGTTCGGCTGTTTGATGGGACAATTGTTTAGAAAAAATAGACAACGGTTTAAACTTCCCTCCGCATGCGTCAGAATCAACCGAAGATTATGCTAAATACACGCAGGTAATATTTTTTACTACGAACAACGCATACGTAAATAGGAGTTTATCAAACGCCCCTCGCTAAAAAGCTGTTATATTTTCAACACATGATTATGTAAAAGAATTCCGAGATTTCCTCGTACGAGGGAAAGAAAATGTGTGTCGTTAAGATGCGAGGTCTCAGCGATTTGCATCTTTACCACTCTTTTGTGGGGTGAGCTTTCTCACGATGAAGCATTATTATATTACTTATGGTTCAGGATTGTTTTTGTGAATTCGTAAAAGGAATAAGTGGGAGATTTGTGAGAAATTTCCACTGGTACTCGTTGCCAAGTAAAAGGAATGGCATCATTCTATTTGCCACGTCTCACAGCGTTTAAGCTTATATTAGAATGATGTGGCTACTCAAACAAAGCATTTAAAAATCAGGCCTGAAACAAATGAACATTTTGTTAGTCCGGTTAGTACACCAATTATTCCAACACAGCAAATTTTCCAGCTGCTTCGCTCGGCCGTCAATGTTGTCGTCAAAACGCAGTGATTTGTAAACTGACGGGGTAATCTTCGGATCAGGGTTACTAAATGCGACAGTTGTTTCGTGTCGCGCAGCGTTCGTCCTAATCAGGAACCGTCGTATGGATTATGAATAATGATTGTAAAAAATTGCAGTGTAAGTAAATTCGGAGAATTATAAAAGTCCCCGTTTTTTTAAAAGGATTAATGATCCTGCCCAATCGTTAATAAAATAAACCGTATTTTCCGACTCAGCAAACGACTTCCTCGTCAAGTTAATAACACAAAACAAATTACCAACGAAATCTCTGAGCAGCACCGAAACAATTAATCAAAACATTCGGTGCCAAAAAAATTATAAGGAACAATCCTTCCGAGCTTAATAACGCAATTATTATTATTTAAATCTTCAAAATGACTCAACGAAACTGCGCGATATAGATATAAGACTGCAATAACCCATTTAGGAGGATAAGAAAAAGGGATGGTAGTCATTAGCATATAATGACAGTAATTAAAATACACAAATAGAGCTATAAAGAAGGCCCGGCGTTGAAGGGTAGTCTTCATCATTCGCGGCGAGAATTTATACATGGCAAATATTTTCACTGCGGCTCAGGCGAGCTTCAGAATTAAGAACAGCGTTGTTTAATTTATTAATTAATGGACCCACTGTTGCGAGTGCGGTGATGATGCCGACGAAATTCACCGTCACAGATTACTTACCGCATTTGTGGGTTGATCCAACCATGACTTTATGTCAACACAATTGAAGCTTCAATGGAAGCTACTTCTTAAAAAAACCATGATAGTTATGTTATAGCTACTGTAAAACTATGATACTTTGATTGATTACGTCTATCTATCTTTATCTTCGCTTTGCCATTTCTGATAGGCAGAGACTAAGGTACGCCTTTTACTACGATCCTGACATACCTTTTTCGCCTCATTCACATCCGTACATCCATGCATGCCCGTCGGTTTCGAATACTCCGCACCTCACCTTTCTGAAGGACGTAACCGATTTGATCAGAGTACGCCCTACGAGGGCGACCTCTACCTATACTTCCATTCATATTAGCACAGATTGATGATGTATAACAATATTATAGTAAATATTGATATTATAGTAGATTACTGTGAATCAGAAACAAATTCCAACAACTCTTCTAAGCTCAGACCACGAATTATTTCAATTCATTCCTCCTGTCCCGCTCTACCGCCTCCGCAGACAATGGGTCGGCTAATTACGAGATGTAAGGCTTTATTAACGCAATCGGCTGGTTATTAACATAAAAAAATAATATTTACGGAGCTCCGAGCGGAGGAAGGCTCTTAATTTACGAATATTGCGGCATTAGGTTTACTGCTCTCGTCTTCAACCCTTCGTCTTACAAATAATTGCAGTGATGTTACGCGTTGAGCAATGGGATAAGTATCAAGATTAAAGCTCATCACTGTAGTACTACTGAAAATTTTGCATTCTACTAGGTGGAATTAGAATTTTCAGACCATGATTTCGTATTGGTATTCACATGGGCTGCACGAACTTTAAGTAAGTACGTCTGGAAAATCATCTTAAATTAGGGCCTCGCAAATTACCCATTGATATTTTAATCAAGAACCCATCCCTTCAATTCAAAGATTTCACTATTAGCATATAAATGGCGAGTAAAATATGACATCAGCATTTTAATTTTTCGATATTACGAAGCGATTTACAAATTAGCGGGTAAGAAAAACGGTATTGAAGCCTTGAGAGGGTCGACCTGCTCGCAGATGTTCTATTTAAATGTAAATTTGCTCCGACACGCCGACGACACGGATAAAAAAAATAATTTAGAATCAAAATATTTGACAGGCTCGTCAAAATAATATGCGGAATTGTAATGAAGTGGGCGAAGCATTGCAAATTAAAAGAAAGAGGGCACTTCGTCCATTCAATACGAGCTAATCAATCTGTTTTAAAGTCGCTGAACTCAATTACACTTAAAAACCTGAGTAACTTTGAAGGCACTTTATTCAATAGGTACATTTGAAATCTAAACTTTTCACTCGGAAAAAAAATTAGCTAAATTTGACAACGACATTTAATCAACGCCGTTCACAACAAACACTACCAGAGGGTGACAATTGCAGGCCCCGGATGACAAAAAAAGAAAAGAAAGAATTCTTTTCACTAGAAAAGGCAACAATAAGAGAAAGAATTGCGGCAAAAAGGACCGCGACGGAAGTGGAAGTGACAGATCGCCGACAATGGTGAAAAGTCACACCTCTTGTTTACGGGGCAGCGAGCACGCTCCCAAATTAGCTATCATTTACTTAAGCACTTCTTATAATTAAGTGGGATGGCCATTAGTGTCACAAGGGTCGCCATATTCTTTTCATGAGCTTTTCTAATTGCTAGTTGGGTGGACTATTGTCACTATTACGTGCAGGGGCATGTTTGAGTGTCGCTTCCATGTTTGAGTGTCGCTTCCATGTTTGAGTAGTCTATTTTTGTTTATTTCTAAAACATTTGTTTAATGTAAATGTGGCCAGTTGCGTATGCTTAGCACTGAATTTCTGCCAATATAAACCTATAAGTTGTTTGTGGAAGCATCTATCCCAATCTCAATGCTCGTTTTTATGAGCAAAAACATTTTGCTTGAATATGTCTTCTGAATATATCTTCGTGACAAGGTCGAACGCAAATAGCTCTTGGAAAAATTTGCAACATGACTCCGGAAAATATATTGTATTTAAAGTGCAGGTTTATTTAACCGGGATGTTTAAAAGTCAAAATGATTTAGTCATCGTCTATCCCCCAAAAGTTCCTTACAACGCATCAATGTTATAAGCGTAGCGTAGGTACCTAGAGCTCTTTATTTACGGTACATGAACAAGATTCATTAATCCCCTTTGTATCTAGAATTAACGAATCGATCATAATTGATTAAGTACAGCCAAGGAACACCACAAAGGAGTCCATTCGGACAACCTCTGAAGGAAAACAAAAACCAGCTCCCCTCCTTTTTTGACCGAGTCGAAAGCGAAATCTGGCTTTGTTCATTTACTCGGTAAACCGATAATTTCATTAAACAACAAAGTGGGACTCGTCGGGAGCATTCGGTAAACACGGCAAGAAGCCAATGTCCCCTAAGATGGCAAATTCATTTGGAGAAAAAATTTGAATCTTAGCGCAGCGCAACGAATTAGGATTCTGTCCCCCATCTTTTGTTTATTCATTTATTTGCAAAAAGCATTTCTAATGCACCGCTCGCTACTGCCATCGGGGACGTAATTATAAACTAACGAAGTTAAATCTTAGAGACATTCGGTATTGGAAAAAAAATTTAAGTAAATAACAGAAAATGTCTCCTTCATGATGACCAATTTCCGAATCTAAAGGCTAATTGTAATTCACCATGTTAGTGTAACAAAATTCCTTCAAAAATACCTTCCTTTAAAAGTAATTTACCGTCTATTGGCCTCCTTAACCCTTTACGCTGAATTCAGTTAATATTGTTCGCGTAACCCAAAACGGTTGCATTCCGCACGTTAAAAATATCGCTGAGTAATTTGGAGCATTCTGCCAGGCTCGTATTAAAGTTAGCGGCCAAATTAAGCCGAGCCCCCGATATATTGCGTTTGTTCTTTTGAAGCCGGTGAAGGGTTAAAGCCAAGAATGCTTTGCTTTTTATACTAAGTCCAATAAACTGGGGGTGAGGGTTGTTGTCGGACAAAACGAGTACAGAGGATGTGGATCAGTTGGCTATCGGTTTATACTTAAATTTTGCATCGATACAATCAAAATTTTAAGCTAATAACTATTATAAGCTTCCTGTAATGGTTACCACGCCGGCCGTACTCCCATACCAGGGGCCTGGGTTCGAATTCCGGATCGGTCATGGACGTTAATATGTTTGTGTCGTTTCCATAATAAAAAGCCTAGTAGCTTACTTGGGATCATTACAATGTATGTGGATGGATGTAATTGAATCTTTATTTCTTTAAAGGTGAAATAAAGATTCCATACGCAGTCCAGATTGTGCAAATGGAAAACCATTGGTAATCACGCATTTTTTCACCAATATAATATTTCCACACACGAAAACCCACAAATACTCGTTACACAAAGCCAATGAATTATACCTCAGCCAGGTAATTAGACCGAAAATACCATTAAATTAATAAATAAAAAACAGGAGCGGGCCCCATCGGCTACCGGAGCGACGCATGGGCCCCTCTGTCGAATAAATTTATGTAAAAATTTTCATTAATATTTTTGAGGCCGAGCGTCCGCTAGCCCTTGGGAGTGAAAATCGAGTTCGCGGTCGCGATGGAAAAATGCAAACCCAAAATTATGGGGTCCCTCGCCTTGTATTTGCTTATGAATACCCGTACCTGTACGGTCCCTTCATATTGCGAATATAAATATGTGATAGGTATACGATACGGGAAAAATAAAATTAAAAACATCGTCATTCCATTACAGGGGTACGTTCCGAACCAGTTAAAAAAATCGCGTAGGCTGTATCAGGGACGATGCTGCAGTGGAATACGTGAAACGTCTTGTACCGAGTTATGGCTTCCAATATGTTATGAAAAGATTGCTGATTACTTCCAAGTAATCAGCAATCTTTTTATAACACATTATGGTATTTGCAAGTGACCGAAATGAAAGACGTTTCACTTCAAAACTGAAAAAACTAGCACTTATCTAACCTTTTTCTGTAGTTTCCTCGTCCTTTAGGTAGGTACACTATGAAAAACGCCCCTCGCGGGATCTTGTGAGATTATGAAAGATTTGTGAGTTCTGGAGTGGCGCCCGCGGCCGGTCGCAGTGAGCTTAAGAGATTTAAATCGCTCACTGGCCCGGAATGTGAGATACAAACAGATTTTTTACTGCCCAACATTTGTGCGAAATGATATCTTAAAACGTGCGGGAGGGAAGAATCTTAAATTGTTTTATCATTTCTATGTTTGCTACTCTTTATTTATTTAGCACAGATGAATGAAAATGGTGTGTCGTACATGTCGTGTCATAATAAGATGCCAAGGCACTAGCGGAAAAGATACAGAATTGGCGAATACTCCACCGACAACAACGTAGCTCTTAAAATAAGATGATGATGATGCTATTGGTTAACCATACTTAATATGTGAAACAATCAGGACTATTCAGAACAAATATATCAGCGGAACTCCAAAACGCTACGTGTCGTAGTAACAGCTACGCACCGTAGTATGCGCTACACGTGCAATAAGTTCTTAGTATGTAAGCAGAGCGTCGTCGTTGGTGCATTGCAGAGCGGTATGGACACTCAGTCATGAGGATTTGGGTTCGAATCCGTACGAAGGACATGCCATGTACTAATTAGTTTTTCAAACTAATGTACGTAATGCCGACTGCTTTCAAACGGTGAAGGAAAAGATTTTGAGGAAATCTGCAGTCCACAGTTCGCATTAGGCACTCGTGGTGTACTAATGCCTATACGCCCACTCTGAGAGTATGCTTTTGCCCTGCAGTGGGACTTATATAGGTTAATGATGATGATGTCCGCAGTACCACATATTATTTTTGTTTGCTCTACTATAATTTCTCAAACATTTTCAATTTAACGTTTCCACAAAAGCCTTCCCACTAAAAGTTATACAGCCACAATGCACTCAAAATCAGTAAGCGATATCTTTCTCAAAACCTGTAAATCTTTCAGGCATTTTTATATTCGCCTCCCCAAGCCAGGGCTAAGCAAGTCGCGCCGCCATCTTGAGATTATATCTTGACACTTGATGGATGAATGGTTATTGGCTCTCTACATTTTTATCATTTTGATACAGTAGCTAGTTGGGAACGTTGGGAAAGGTGGTAAGGTACGCTCTTTGTGTTTGCAAGGGATATAGTTCTGTTGATATTTTGAGGTGTTGTTTTGAAGTTTTCTTTCGATATTTTTAAAAACCAGATAGGTAGTACATTTTATAATGGGATATAGTTATTTATCTGTTTTTACAATTCATAACCACTCTTTGACGTAGGTATATCTCGTTTGTTACATAAAGTAATTATCTATAGAGATCATGTCATATTAAACCGTTAATTTAGTACATCTATTAAAAGAAATATAGTCATGAGCATATGCTTATGCTTTTAAAATGAATTAATAAAAATAATGATTGAATTATTTCGCTACCCAATTAAATTAAAATAGTATTTTTTGTTTTACTTTTGAATACATTTGGTTTGGTTTTCGTCAATGATATGATGGAGCAATCGCTAATTCTGTCTCAGGTAATAATTATCTAGTGATATAAGACTGTATAATGAAACCTACATACTAGTACGACACAATTTTCTTCACTCAGGTTAAATATCTATGAAAATCTACAATAAAAAAACAGTTTTTTTAAAAGACACCCTCCGCCACAGCTAATAAAACATAAACCCTTCCGATATGTTTATCACGCGCAGTGCCATGATTTAGCACATGACAGCGCTATTTCACGGCTACCGAACGTTTCTAAATTGAATTGATATGTTTCCGCTAACGGGGCCGCGGCATTTTTGATACCGTATCGCGTATGATGTGCAAGTCAAAGCGAGCGGAAAACTGTAGCGTCGGCAGCATACGTTTTGATTATTTTTCTAATAAAGAGGAGTCTACATTCAACCCCACTGGCATCAACGTTAGCAATAAGACCTTGGTTAAATAGCTACCTCAGGTTTTTTCAATACTAAAACTCATGGTCACTTAATTTTTAACCCAGTTGCCCAGGCAAGTGAGGCTCAGATGGGGAAACAATAAATATTGTCGATGTTAATTAAACCTTAAAAGAGTTAAAGTATTGATTAGTCTGATATCAAGGTCCAATTAACAGTTTCATTTCAAATATTTTATGATGAATATGAATATTTGTACCCGAGTCATGGATGTTTGTATCTATATATTATGTATTATATATCGTTGTCTAGGCATCATAATACAAGTCCAGGCTAGATTCTGTTACTTTAAATGTGACTAAATAATTTGTGTGACAATGTCCAAGATATTTATTTTTATTTATTTATTTTATTTATTCCGATTTTATAGAAATTCGATTAATAGTTTCGGAGAAATACGTGGACAAACATATATCAAACACCTAAAAAATTGTGTATATTGTTTAGAAGCCCTAATAGATTATCATGTATCTGTATCTATGTGTTGCGATTCCAATAAATATGACTTGTATATTACGTATCGAATTGATAACCTCCTTTTTTTAAATCGGTTAAAAATAGACAGATGATTGTTGTTTTTCACGCCCACGTGGTGGACAGAGTAATTCCCGTTCTCTCTCACACTCATACGTAAGAGGAGGCTTATGCCTTGCAGGTATTTGATCGGCTACATTTTTATTTTTAGCCAATTTTTCCCATTGTTGGGAAAAGCCCCAGCGCCGGCTTGAATCTTCGGGCTTTTTTTTCTTTTTTTTTCTTCGGGCCTAGGCCCACCACACATTCCCACCGCTGTAACTCCTGTAAACCAGGATCGTCGGACTTCCCATCGATGGCGATCATGTTTGCCTACGACAAACATGTCCGGCCTAGTCCGACTTTATTTTGATATCCTTAAAACATCAGCATCAAATATGCAGCTATTGGAGTGCAGGGTGTTTCTGATTAGATGATACTTACTAACTTCAAATATACAAGTTAAATCCTAAATAAAGTCGTGACACTGTTGCAAACCGTACAAGGATATGACGTGTGAGATGGGGGTGTAGTAAAGAGTGCAAACGATCGGGTCCCAGTGTCAGACGGTGCTTACTATGAACATTGCCACTCTTACAGTATATCATACTATTCAGTTTATTAGAAAGTGCATCGAATCTGGTGCGGGTATTTATGGAGTCGAGTTTAAGTGGAAATAGATTTAGGACTTTAAGAGGTAGTAATATAGTTTGAAACTACAATTACTAGGTCACATTATAGCATAAGCATATGCTCACGCCTATATTCCCCGGGGGGTTAGCCAGAGATTATGAAACCACAGAACATTCACGTTTCACTAATACCGAAACTCTGTCCAGTGTGACGGGGAGTGAGCCCGTCGCCACTCGGTCACAATGTGAGAAGGGAAAAATACCATCTTCTCTAGATTATTCTGCAGGAGACAATTTTAGGGAGACGAATGCCTGGTAGGATTACTTCCTAGTCTTTGACTATTTATATAGGGACTTGCGTAGCATTTTTCCTAGTTTAAGAACCTGTGTGAATGGTTTTATATGAACACCATCTCAGTGTTCAGGGCTATCGCGTTTGTATTTTGTATGAGCCTACTTGTTTTGGTTACTGAATAAAAAAGTTTATTTATTACAACAAAGTTCTAGAGTCTTCATTCAAAATTAGTCCCCAAATAAAAAGTTACCGCATTCGATCATCTTTCTATCTATTCCGTTAATCTTTTTTTTCGTTAATTATTTGATATAATTATGATTATTTGTTTCATTTGGTTTGGCATGACATCGGTTTTTTTTAAAATAATTTAAATGTTGCTTGCCTTCATATTAGCGGGAACAAAGTCTAATTAACTTTTAATAACAACTCAATTCTTAACGCTACACTACTTCAACACTAATCAAGCTTTTCTCATTTAACCCGCCGCTGGCTAATAAGATAGAAAGAGCACAACTTCAGTAAAAATTCAACGCGTCATCTACGGAGGGCATAAAAATTAAAAATGCACACGCGCCCCGCTCGCCTCAAGGAAAATATGTTCATCCGAGCGGATGCTTCGTGAAATTTTAAAAGCACTGTCGTTTTTTGAACAGCCTGTGTAACCAAGTTCTTTTGTTTTAAATTCAATATTTGAAAGAAGAATGTTGGGACGGGTAATTTTACACGTTTAAACGAAAGATTTTTTTTCACGCGCTCAAACTTATCGAACCACCATGAACTTACTTGAATGAGATTTTAATAAAAAAATAATAATCCAAATGGGTCTAACTTGATAAACAATATGAAAATTGTGGTAAAAGTCCAAAACCTTGTATGTCGGTCAAAGAAGTTAATTATTAATTAACTATATTACCTATATAATTAATAAATAATAAGTTAATTAAATGAAATTTTGAAAAAACTGAACTACTAAGGACAAATTTACCATAACACAATGCATTTCATGTTCAGATATTTTGATGTTCAAGATTTATTGGAACAATTTCTCCACACATGACAAATAGTTATAACAAAGATATTGGTCAAAGGAATTCGGTCGTGAGTTTATATCGAGTGATTTTTGAAACTCTTTCCAAATTTTCAGGGGCTGTTCGGATCATCAAACAGAACATCTTTTATTATAGGAGCAAACCTGAAATGGAAAAAAATATAATGTGTTCCATAGTTGATGTTTTTTGCATTTCATGTTTGTTCCCATAGTAAAAGTTTTTCAGTCTGATGGTCTCAACCAATACTGAAAAAATTTAAGGTGATTAAAAATCACCTAATAATTGGTGAGTCCGGTACGGGACCGGGAAGCGCTCGTTGGCGTAGTGGAGCTTCGGTATTGGAAACGATCACCGAAGATAAACAACGCCAGGTCCGGTCAGTCTTTGAATGGGTGACCGTTTAGTGGTATTTCATAACGAGCGTTTCCGTGCTTCGAGAGGCACGTTCAGCAGTTGGTCTCGGATAGTTCCGTCAGATGGCGTTGTAACTATTCGTTAAACCAGGTCAGATGCTTGAAAATTCTCTGACAGCAAGTTGACCACTAACTATTGCCTCCACCAACACGCACTGGGCCCGCGTGGTGGAATTTTACCCACTCCCTCTCACCCTTATTCGTGAGAGGAGGCCTTTGCCCTGCCGTGGGATTCTACAGGCTATAACTTACTTACTTTTATTAAAATACTATAGGATCGTATCGTACTACGTTACCGTTCTTAGCTAAACGCTGAACCAGCGCAGTAGCAAACTGTCAACCAATCGCGTGCTACAACTTCGCCATCTACATACAACTACTTTTGTTATTAACTGTACAAGATAACCCATACCAACAGATAGCTACCAATTTAATATCCCACTCATAATTGAAGCGAACGTTCTTCCGAAGCCATTACGCGGAGCTCGCAGACTCGTTGAGCCCTGCCGAGGTAATGAACTCACATTATAAATGCAACGAGGCATCGCCGATGCACCGCGAACACACTCCGACACGAAGAATTAATTCATTTGCATGTAAAACTTCATCTAAGGCACTTTCCTTGAGATTGGGTATGGGAGGTTCTTATATTATACCTCTCTGGAGATTAGCGAGACAGCGATGTGAAGTTTGAATTTAGTTGACGAAAGCGAATAGATAGTCTGGGCAGTAAAAATTATATGCGAAAAATGGTATTCGAAATGGCAGTACATTTATAATCAAATAGTTTTTCCCTGCAGTGGTTTCCCAGTAATCACACGCTTTTAAACACAAAAAGTTTCATCAAAGGCGGTCCAGTAGTTGTTGCGTGAGACAAAAAATAAAAATCGTTGAGTCTGGTAAATACCGTAAAACTAAACACCATATTTTAACCTTTTTTTTAATATCTTCAATACAGCTAAAAATTTACAGTTTTATAATAATGTAGGTGTGGCTACCACTGTCAGTAGTTCAAAAATTGGATGAATGAATGAATATAGACGAATAGAATATATATGAATGAATATAGAAGACTATGAATTTAGACAATATCTTTTCCAGTATCCAGGTTTAGTCTGGTCCTGATAATATTTGATAGTCAAGACGTCCAGAGTTTTTGTTAATCATAGAAAAACAATGGAATAGATCACTGTACAATTTTCTATACATATATTCGGATTACTATTTTTTGACGAATTCACCAAGGAAAACGTCTATTATAAACTTTAATAAACTTAGCGTTCAGAACTATGTCACTGTAACTCATTAGTGTCAGACAAGTTCAATGCCCTGAACTAGTACGACCGCGAGACGCCGCTTGCATCGCCTGATACCCTTAATGGGAAGCACCTCTCATGCAAGACCTAATTCCACCTGCTTCAAGTCTGATCACTCATTTCGCGCTTCTTGAGAACGATCATATGTAAAGTGACTTCAATTTGGGATAAGTGAGGAGCGTTTGTTGATTGAGAGGGGGTTTCAAAATATTGAGTTGGTAAGTTAAAGCTCGGTACAAAACGAGTTCGCGGACACTGCTGTAACAAGTGGCGGTCACCGGCCACTTACAAAATGTAAGAAAAAGCGTGTGAACTGTTTGTTGCTGGCCACCAGTGGTTGTGGCCGGTGGCTCGTTTGCGCCGAGCTTTAAGTTTCTTCTTAAAAGTTTGTAGTCCATGAGACTAATATTTTAAAATCCAGCTTTAATAAATGTAATATTCCGATCAATGTGTTAATTTGAGCTTCAGGTTCAGGTTAACTTTTAGCCCAGTAATTTTACGGAGTTTTGTTAGGAGGGGTGGAAAGTAATTATGAATGGGAAACATAGAAATCAAAAATGTATCTCCCAGAAGACTTTTAACTCAATAATAGTAATACCAATGCACTCATCTTAGTTAGATTCAACAATATTAATTACTTTTGTGCAATAAACAGCCACTGAAATTTAAAAAAAGAGTTACTGTTATTCTTTAGATAATTCTTATGTAGGTATTTTTCAAAGCTTTCTAAGGAGACAAATATTTGACTCTGTGTTTGATGTGTATAATGTTAGTCACAAAAAAGGGGAAAATAAAAATTTACCGTCACGCTTTTAAAACGAGATAAATGCAAAATTTTTAATTTGGTCCGGTCACTGACGAGATTTTTTTTTGTTCTTGTATTTCTAGGCTCCAATTGGCTCTTAAAAATGTACTAAAAAACATTCGTAATTAGGCCCGGGTCAAACTGTAAAATGACTGGGACTTTTTTACAATTTCAGGTTAACAATGGACTTTCCCTAATGTTCTATTCTGTATATACATATTTTGCTACTTATTTTAGCGAGTAAATTTATAAGTATACGTGAACAAGAAAAGCATTTTTTTATGTCCAAACCAAGAAAACAGCACCGAATTAACACATCCAAACACATAATTTTTGATGAACACCATTACCATTGAGTTCTATTTGCAAAAATAAATTAAAGAGGGCAAACACAATAGCTAAAAACCTTAAGAAAAGAAACGCTACTCGATCGGTCCCCCGAGTTCGCACTTATCATTGACATTAACTTTTTTTGTTGTCCATAACATTTGCATACTCTGTGGTACAGCACGCCTGGAAGCCCGGAGGCGACAACGGGGAGCAATGGCGGCCTATACTTTGTAAGATCATTTTCAGACTTCAAACTCCGTTGTCTTGGGAACTGTAAACGTGAAGTAATTTGCAAATTACCTTTTACGGTTTCTTCTTTAATGTTTTATCAGAATCACTAAAATAAATGCAAGACGTGTCATTTCGGTGAAGGAAAACATCGTGAGGAAACCTGCATTTTTCAATTTCGAGGCATTTATTGTACCCACTGTCCATTATAAGTTGCGACGGGCTCACCCCCCGTTACACGGGACAGAGTTTCGGTACTACTGGTGAAACGTGGATGCTCTGAGGTTTCAGAACATCTCTTACTACCCCCTCGGGGAATATAGTCGTCATATACATACATACATACGTGTCATGTTGATTATTCGTTTTGTACGCATTTACAAAAGAAACAATTCCACTTTAGTCCCTGACGGTGTTGTGTTGAAATGTTGTCGTCAAGTCTATCAAATAAAATCTGTCACTTGATTGACTACTAGTCGCCCAGAAGTAAGTCAGTGGTAAACATTGACTCACCAACTACTGGACGTAGGGACAATCAACCCCAATACTCCGGGAATTATTTCTCCTGATTTATCCTTCAAAAAAACTGAAACTGATGATGATGACAGACGTGCGCATAGTTTATGTAGGTTACGAATTTTGTATTAGACCCTGCTTCCATAAGTTAGTATGTCAATGGTGGTAAAGATTATTGAAGCATACGTTTTCGTACGTCACAAGTATCAACCAATGAAATCAACATTTACCAAAAATGTTATTAATCAGGGTGTAAACTTAAATGCGTTGAAAACTTGGGGGTGCTTCAGACATAAAAAATTTAGCTGTTTCATGCATTTTGGTCAAGTAGCTATTGACATTTTCTATGGAAAGGTTGATTTTTTTTCGCGAATTAGATTTTGGTTCCATAGTGAACGTTGTTCAGTTTGATGGTCTGAAGCACCCTGTTCGATATGTAACACATATAATTTTCCACACTGTACTCGTATAACAACACACTGACTTTACAAAACTATTTTTTTGATTTTTCAACATGATCACTTGTCAAAATAATGTTAGATCCTAACAAAGCCTTCAATTTCTTAAAATCGACCTGACCGACCTTCTTATTCATTGACGCAAAATATTACATTTAATATCCAATCTCGCAAAGTTTCAGAATTAATTCGGTTTGACTGAGAATATTTTGACAGCTGTCATATTCAGACGGCCCTTCGGCAAACGAAGCTAATTCGGACTGAACGCAGTCTGTGACGTAATGAGGCCATCGTTTGGGAAATTACTTCATGTGACTGTCTCCCTAAATTCTTTTTTCGTTGTATTATTTCCTTCTGACGTTATTAAGCTGGCTTTTTACTTATCTCAATTCTCTCAAGCTGATAATACATTTAAAAAAACAAACGAACGTTAATCTTTCGTAAACCATACATAATATCTGCCCATTATTCTTTATCTACGAGTAGTTGGAGACCTATAATCGTCTTTCTGCTAACTATCCAAACTTGTAATGTGTCAAAATTTGTTGGTCTTATAAGGAAATAAAAATAAATTCGCGTTTTAATGTTAAGATGATAGTTGAGCATGAATAATCAAACTATATCTACTACTACTTAACTTTTTAAATTTGCTAGAAACAACAATAACTATAAAGTGTTCTAATAATAATTATACGAAAAAAAGAAAAGTAATAAAAACATTAAAAAAATGTTATTTATTAATAATAATTATTATTTTTAATTATTATTTTATTTTGCTTTTTTATTGTTATGTACTTTTCAATACATCGGTAACAGCATTTGCATTAAAGAACTGTTTTTATCTATCACTATTCTTCCAAACATCTAGACTAATAACATAAAGAGGAAAGATTAGATTTTTTGTTTGTTTGTTTGTATTGAATAGGCTCCGAAAGAAACTACTGTTATTCTTTTACCATTAGAATGATACAGTATGTGATGAACATACTAGTAAGCTATATTTTATATAAACACGTGCGAAGCCGGGGCGGGCCGCTAGTTGTTAACGAAACATGCAAGCTGTTAATAATGCAGCGTTATTTATGTCTTATCATACATAGTCGTATCATACATAGTCAAAATTGATAATAGTCAATAAACAAAGACCTATTTTGTTTACATGCCTAAGAAACTAATTACTGTCAAGAAGACTTAAAATTCAAAAAACCATCCAAAGATTACAATTTAAAAACATGAGCAGGTAAAATGAGATAGCGGAGAAGACACTGTAAGTACTTATACTTAAGATGGTCGATGGCTTATTAAGTAGGTATCGTTGGAACCAGCTGTTATGATACCGTCCGAGAGTGTCGCCGCACTCACCCTTAAAACGAGATTTTTTTAGGGTAGGTTAGGATGGAGTGGAATATTTTAAATAGAACTGAATGTTGTAGGAAAACATCGTGAGGAAACCTGCATGCTTTAATTTCGAGGCATGTATTGTACCCACTGTCCATTATGTGGCGACAGGCTAACCCCCCGTCACACTGGGCAGAGTTTCGGCACTACTGGTGAATCGTGGATGTTCTGAGGTTTCAGAATATCTCTGAATACCCCCTCGGGGAATATAGTCGTGAGCATATGCTTATGCTTATGTTTTTACCGTCTTATTCTGGTTTTTACCGTCTTATTCTGGTTTTTACCGCCTTATTCTGGGCCTTCTGACAGGGCGTGATCATCATCATCAGCCTATTACGTCCCACTGCAGGGCACAAGCCTTCCCTCAAGGAGGGTGTATGGGCTTTAGTGCACCACGCGTGCCCAATGCGGATTGGTATACTTCACATACCCATCAGAATGTCTTCTTCAGCCTATGCAGGTATTCCTCACGATGTTTTCCTATTATGTATTTAAGCTTTAATAAAAATTTTCTAATATTGTCACAGGTAGGTAAATATAATTGTTATTTAGATCGTGCGATTTGATGGTAGAAGACCTATTATGATTAAAATTCTTTGAAAATAAAATGCAATATGTAGTAAGTAAATAAAAATCATTCAAAATGCAAATAAACGACTCCACACTATTGCACCTCCTCAGCTTAAAGCTAAGGCGATCGCCTTTTTTCGCCCCAACCTTCGGAAAAATAGGGGAGATTCCTATCTTGTCGCTTCTAATTTACTTATTCCTCTTTTAAAGACTTATTTACCTTCAAAATCCCATTGTGTCCAAAGCGGGTCTAAGCGGAGATCTCCTCCAGTAATAAGACGAGGCCTCTCGACGTGTCAAGCGAGATTTTTTCTTAAAAAAGCAATAACAATTTACATAAACACCCGGTCCTAGTTAACAGTTAATAAAGGAAACGATGTCGCAATTGACGAAGCTGCCTCTTTTAAATGCTTTTTAGATGGAAATGTGACGGCACATTGTTTTACAAGGCACTTTTTTGCTCTGTTTATTGTAAGAGGAGATACTTAAATCTGATTGCACGTTCCTGCCTCTTTTCACTGTCAATTGTTTATTTTATCTCGTTAATTCATTGGATTAGTTCGATAAATGTCTGTCTTTAAACTACTTTCGTATGCAGATGTTTGTTTATCAAATTTAATTAAATATGAGCTGCTGTGCATATATGAGCGTTACGCATTAATGTTGTACACAATGACCTAAATTCAGTGGAAGTTGCCGGCGGGATTGTTTCATTAGAGCGACCCAAAAGTTTGATTTCGTCCGCCCTGGGCCCCGGCGCAGCCCATCGAGATCGATCCGAGGTTCATCGCACTCTATCCGCGAATGTGCACCACTAGTAACCCCCTCTATCAGGACAACCCTCATAATATTTGGAAAAGTTAATGACACGCTCTGTCCTTCGCATATCTACTCTCAACCCCTTTAAAAACTTCCCTGTTCAAACTTCACTAATAGTAATCTGAAACAAAGTTCAACCGGTTCAAGGTCGCAATTTAAAGTTTTTCGAAAAGTTCTTTTCCCGCTCACTTTTTTATAAGTATATAAATCTTTTTGCCGGCGAAGTTCTACAAAGTTTTTGGCCCAGATTGTCATCGATTTTTGTTTGAAGAGTTTGTTTTTTCATTGTTCTTCTTTACTTGTTTGACGGTTAATTCATAAAAACTTTGCCGCCTGCACAATCGATAACGATCGTACAGTCGGTTTGTAAACAAAACCATGCATCCTTCCTTTTGAAGTAAAATCAATCACTTCGTGACTCAAGTACGCATATCCACACCAACCTGATAAGGATGCGATCAAAGAAGCGTGAATAAAATTCAGAAGCTAAATAGTAATAACGCGCAATTTATCATAACCTTACATATAAAACAATAAACCGCATCTTTTCGGCATACCCTATAAAAGGCACACATGAATAGCTGCGCTATTTTCAGTTGCTCCATAAATATTGCGTTTTCGCGTCGGCTGTAAATATTTTCCCCATCATAAAGGTTCAGTGGAAGTCGCCGTAGGGCTCTCATCACCTCGGTCCTGAATATTTTTGTATGTATTGTAAGGCCCCTCTGTCTCAACTTATGTAAATTCTCTAACACTTTTGTCGTTTTTCTCGTATTTGAAGCACAATACAGTGCAATTTGATGGCAGATCCTGATATTATCCGCACAAGTTTTCCCTCGCCTCACACGGCTTTACAAATGGATAGTGTGATTTGGAGTTTATGGAGTCTAGGATCATGAATATATTGAACCTTTTATTGGACGAAAGGACTTCCTTAAATTATACCATAGTTTACTTTTGAAGTAACATGTGAATTTTGTCGCTGTTACAAAATTACATCAAAACAATCAGAAACTCCGCATAAAAACAGTTTCATAAAGAGATATTCTCGCAACAAGGAATATTTTTACCATTAATTGGTACTTGCGTAGACAAAGAAAGCATAATGAATAGCCGTCCCCGCTGTCCGTCTCGGCTGATTTATTTCATGACTTCGGATATGCAAATAACATTAACATTCAAAGATGTAGGTATCTTCTCCCCTTAAGAAATCCGTGGCGACCGCAGAATGATGCCAATCCAGGGTGAATCTTAATATTTTATGTTGTGTTATTTCCCTTTTCTTTTTCCTTCCTGATATTATTTATTTCCTCGCCGACAATGAGATTCCCACTTTGGCGCGTAATAAAAGAGAATTATTGTTCATCTTTTTATAGCGTGCCGTTTTGTTGGGATTTTATATTATCGTGATTGAAAGAGTGTCGAATTGATATACTCCGTTTACTTCTACAGCCTTTTGAAACAATTTAAACGAAAGCGGTTTTAAAGATAGATTTGAGATTATAATGGCTTTAATGGTCTTGCAAAACAAATTTAGTTAAAACTAATTAAGAGGTATCTCCGACCGAACGACCTTGACCATTTCAGAGCGGCTCACCTCTATACCAAACTACATGATTTTAGTAGGTATACCTATTTTTGACTGGTTTGTCCTTCATTATGTCACTGTGGTGCCTTCTAATCTAAGGAAATCAAAATCGAAAATCATAAGAATACGCACCAAATTTTGAATTTATCTAATTAACTCATTAAAAATAGGTCTTAATAATAATTTACGTCATAACATTTTTAGATATTGTCTACACAAGATTACTTGTTTGTACAGAATTAGAGAGCAAACTCTACAGTAAAACGACAAATAATAAAAACCGGCCAAGTGTGAGTCAGTCTCGCGCTAAAGGTCCCGGAGAAAACTTAACTTTTTTGTAAGCTAAATATTATGTTGGTGGTTTGGTACGGAACCCTCGGTGCGCGAGTAGCCCGACTCGCACTTCACCGGTTTTATTTTTATTGATTTAACTTTTACATAATTTTTTATAATCTAGAAAGGAGTATAGCGGGAGATCCACAGTTGCTGCGTAACGTTAGTCATCACACACTAATGACCAATTTAATAATTTACCAATTATATTGAAAAACAAACATTAAAAAATGTTTGTTCTTGTCCCCAACCGCAAGAAAAAATGTTTATTTAAAAACAAAATGAACAAATAAACGAAACAATAATATATCAGACGTCACATTCACACCAGTGATTAACAAGTCCCCGGTGGTTGAGGTACAAAAGAGTGGGAAAAAAATCATCGAGTCGCGGCCTAGGGAGTGATCGGCCCTATGATTGATCACGGAGCTAATTGGGTGATGGATGATGAGACGACCCAAGATGGTGCTGTAAAATGTACGTGTGCTGTACAACATTGTTTGAGGTTTTATTATTTGTGATAGACGGTACAAAGTTTTTATTTTTAGGGTTCCGTAGTCATCAAGGAAGCCTTATTTATAGTTTCGCCATGTCCGTCTGTCTATCCGCGGCTTAGCTTAGAGACGCTTAGTACTAGAAATCTGTAATTTGACATGGGTATACATATTAATTACGCCGATAAAGTGGTAAAATAAAATCTTGAAAAATATTTTTTTTTAGGTTACACGAGAAGTGAGAATGCATTTTTTTTCCTCGTCTATGCCATGGTGTGGAGTATAGTTGGATAGGTATTTTAAAAATATTGTGAGTGTGGGAAAACCATTTTCCGATTAAAGATCCGTTAGTAAAATATTAAGCTTTAAAATGCAAATTATTGTTAGACCGTAGTATAAAACAAAAAGCCCCCTTCTAAGTCCGTATATTGACGACTGGCAACTACGGAACCCTACCCTGCATATGGCGCGACACGCACTTGACTGGACTGAACAATTTTTACTATGGGAGCAAACCCATCGTACCCACAAAAAAATCTGCTGTTCCATACTAAACTGCAATGCCTACTCGACTCAAATGTATGCAACAGCTGATTTTGCTCTTATCGTTTTGCTCCCATAGTAAAAATTCTTCAGTTTGATGGTTAGACTCTTCATTTAAATGGATACTAATGATATCAATTGCACCCTGTGTATTCATACGAATATAATCACAAAGGAAGTAAGTCAATGAGTAGGATGAATGGATGTAAGTCAATGAGTACTATTTCTATTTATAGGTACTGTGGTTATGGTACCTATATAACGTATGTACCTATAGGTACAGTAAATGAAGTGTATTCACACACCACTACGAAATAAAACACACACCGGCAAATTTCACATCACACTAAGCAAATATCTCGCCTGATAAGTTCAAAAGCAAATTAAACATCAAGAATGTAACATGTAAGCCATCAGCCATCATGTAATATTTGGAAATAGTAATTAAATTCCACATTAGCTGAGTACAAAGCAGAAGATACGCAACGGAACCTAATTTTCATAGCTGATTAGTCAAACCCCACATGGGATCACATGATTACGTCATGGCCTTATTCGGGATTTTAGATATTACGCACGTTTTGGTGAGAACGTTATTTTATACAGGGTCCTTCTTAATATGCTGACACTTTTTAAGGTGATGATCAGACCATAAACTGAACAACTTTCTCTATGGCACCAACATCGTAATCGCGAAAAAAAAATCAGCTGTCCCATACAATTGGCTAAAGTAGGTTTGCAGTTTTGTATGGAGCAGTTGATTTTTTTTCAAATAATATTTAATTTCAAATAAATGAGAAAGTTGTTCAAATAGTTTGACAGCCTGATCATTCCCTTAAAAAAGTGTCAGCATACTAAGAAGGACCCTGTATAAGTATAGTGCAAACTGTAATCACGAATCTACTATCCTATCGCAATCCTAATCTTGTTTCTTAATACAAATTAACATTGTAAAAGTACAGTGTTAATACATTGGATTCAATTCCGACACTATAGAAAACAAGTACCTATTCGAGCAACTATACTGAATCTTATTACCACTATTTTATAGCACACTAAATGGCACAAAATTTTGATGCTGTTTAATTTATATTTCTACACAACTATGTGGTATTTAAAAGTTATCGTAAAGTTTGTTTCCTTATCGAATGATTCTTATTTTTATAAAAATTGAATTAGCTCCCAAGTCACCAATTTTGTATTGAATTTCGTACAGCGCTCCTAGTGATTACGTCGAGATCTAATTTCTGCCATACGAAATTGGCGACGTAACTACAATAGTAAAGTACTGTGGAAACTCATGGTAGGCCTACTGTACTCGACTATACTCCATTCAAAATAGCAACGAAATTTTAAGGCTATTTTGTATTACAGAAACAGAGATTTGAAACACTTCCTCTCAATTATTCTTAAAACAGCTTTAGTAACGTCCAAGATATGTCGGATAGTACATGTATCCAATAAATTAATTACATTTGGTAATCAGTAGGAATCTCGTCGTCCTTATTTGGAATGAAGTATAGATCTATCGTCAAATTTCACTCATATCTAAGCGAGTACCAGAATAGTCTGCACATATTCGGTCGTTGATGCTACCCCTATCAACTGTCGGATGCACGCCACGTCACTGTTGACGTCATGTTTCATGTCTTCGCGATGAAGACAAACATTCTTATTTTAAGGATTTTCTGATAATTTAAATACCTTGCTGTTTTCTTTTTGAGATGCTTCATTTACCAACCTTTTCAAGTCTGTACTATGGTTCACATTTTGCATACATAGGATTTTTAGGATGGAATGACGGATGTTCCGGTCTGTTTTGCTTATGTAAACATACATATATAGGGTCCTTCTTAATATGCTGACATTTGGCTCGAGTAGGTTCGCAGTTTTATATGGGACAGCTGATTTTTTTTTTCGCTATTTCGTTGTTGGTCCCATAGAGAAAGTTGTTCAGTTTCATGGTCTGATCATCCCCTTAAAAAGTGTCAGTATATTAAAAAGGACCCTGGATACACTCACCATCGTAATCCCTTTCGGGATTTATATTTATGGATTTTTTATTTTATTTTATCACAACGACCGTCATGTTTTTCATCTACGTAGATATGTTATCAGTATCCTGTGTGATTTATTTAGATATCTTACTATTATTTTTGCTACGTTATATCTATACTTTCCATCCACATTTATGTTATTAAATTTTAAAATTAGCGACTGGAAATGGTTCAATAAAAGCATTTACTTATCTCAGAAAATCGCTCCTATTTCCCAATGAATTTGAACCATTTTTTACGAAACCGATACAAAACACGTCATTCCACCGTTCCGTACCGCTGGCTGTATACTTACTCGTAGGGTAAGAGTCGGTGCATATAAAAGCTGTCTAGAAAGTTTTCTGTCGCTCGCGGCCGATCGATACGGCACGAGGTACGCCCGGGAATTACACAGGGTAATGATCGTTACAACGGCTAGTGAAACTTCTTTAATTTGGGTTATTATGTCATTTGGTAGTTTCAAGAATTTCGACTTTTTGTTGCGTTGTGCTTTTGTTTTCGTACCTGACTGTACACTGCGCAGTGATATCACACCAGAAAGAAAGCTTCGACACAATCGCGCTAGTGGACAATCTACGGGTTGGGAGCATTGATATCTTATATATAACAACTAGATTCACAATCAACGTCCAAAAAATGGCAGATTCAAAAGAGCTCATAAGAGCTCTTTTTTGTACCGGCTGGCAGCAACCATACCAAATACGACTAAGTTTATGAATTAAAAACCACATATTTGTGCCACCCAACAGCATGCATACTTGATTTGTGTGGGTTATGTGTCAGATTTGGACAAAAATTTGCTAAGATTTTGTATGAGTCTTGGAGTCTATTTTATTTATGTTAATGGTTGGGAGACATTGGGCGAGCGCGTCACGTGATATAATTTTGTGCGCTTCTGGCTCCACATAGAAAAAGCTTTTATGCGATTGTCCACTAGTCCGATTTTAACGAAACGAAGCTTACTCTCTGTGGAGTATTAACTCATGTGGTGATTTATAATTTGTTATCTTTACTCTAGCCAGACGTTAACTAATGCTGTTTTATAACTATAAGCAAATTTCAACGAGGGAATAACAATTATTTTTTCAACATTTATTCTTAGCTTAGTTGGTAGTGAACCTGCCTGCCTGCTGACCCGAGGTTCACAGGTTCGAATCCCGCAAAGGGGCAAATATTTATGTGATGAATATGAACATTTTTACCAGAAATTGTAAATTATTTTATCCATATAATGATTTATGCTACTATACAGGGTGTAACAAAACATCCTAGTAATATTTAAAGGGGTAATTTAGACCAACAAACTGAAAAATGTTCACTACGGAGCCAACTTCGAAATCACGAAAAAAATTGGTGTTTTATACAAAACTGTAGTACGTACTCGACTCGACTCGGTTGAAAGAAAACACTTTTTTTACCCGACTGCGCCAGAAGGAGGGTTATGTTTTTCGAGCGTATGTATGTATGTATGTATGTATGTATGTATGTATGTATGTATGTATGTATGTATGTTTGTATGTCTATTTCTTTGGCACGGCCTACAGCCTAAACGGCTTGATGAATTTTAACGTATGAGGTGTCATTACATTCGTAAAAATTGTGAGAGTGACATAGGCTATATTATTTTAATATGGCGTCTGCAAAATAAAAAAGGGAGGGGGAATAAAACATTTTTTTGTTAAAAATTACAATATGGGTATCAAATTAAAGCTAGTAAGCAGACGATTCCAAAAATATATATATTATAGTACTTTTATGTTACCGTTTCGACAAAAGACTAAAAAGTATGAAATAAACGTCATTATTAAGATTAACAAAAAACCCGACTGAAAAAAAATCCTATTAACCGAAAAGAGAAAAACAAGGTCTATAACCACTAATCAGCTATAACAGCTTTATTTGAGCTAATATAATTTGAATGTTATTTGGTAGGTATTGCAGGAGGGGACGAACCAATAACCAACCAAAAATCTTCTTTGTCCCTGTTTGCGATACCTACCAAATAACATTCAAATTATATTAGCTCAAATAAAGCTGTTATAGCTGATTAGTGGTTATAGACCTTGTTTTTCTCTTTTCGGTTAATAGGTTTTTATGCAGTCGGGTTTTTTGTTTATCTTAATAATTTTTTAAATTGGTTAATTATAGATGTTATCGACAATTTACCTCATATGATAATTCATTTACTAAATATAGTATGCTTACACTTCAGCAGCGGCGCTTACAGTTGGAGCAAATGTTTCTGTTTAAACTAATAAATAACTGTATCGATTGTCCTGAGCTCATTAGCAAAATTAAATTTCGCGTACCAGCATTCAATTAAGACAACAAAGACTATTTTCATTTCATATATGCGTTGTCCACTATTTTGAATGTGTTAGAGATACAATGAGTTCTTTACTGAAAGACATTTTTGTAACAGTTTGTATAAATATAGAAACACAGTTATTTCAATACTTAGATCACTCAATCAGATAACACTATAAAGTATCTTCTATTTAGGATTGATTGTAGTAATAAAGTGATATGCATTTGAACTTGAACTTTTAAATTTCTTTAAATTTTGTTTAGTCTTTAACAAGCATTGACTTAAATTGTTACCGTAGTAGCCGACAGTTGTGTAATTTTTCAAATGTATACGTGGAACATGATATTGGAAGTTTTATGGGTAGACTCTTAGTTTAAAAGGTTGCTAATTATCAATTTCACCTGTAGATATAGCTGCTTATAGTACATTTACACTACCGTTTATGTTCTCCTAATGTCAATAAAACGAAATAAGAATATTACTAGGATGTTTTATTACACACTTTCCATACAAAACAAAAACGTTCGATTCAAACCTGCTTCACAAACGGTTCCAAATCTGCCAGTGTCAAGAGTTAACGACAATTGCGGTAAATACGCCAGCCTCACCTAGTAGAGATAATGAAACGTTTTTGCTGCATTCGTACGTTCCATCAGACCGCAGCGTGGTTGTGGTGGAAACTCGACGCCTGCTGGATTTTCTACGGATTTAAGGTCTCGTTGTTGGTTAATTTCATACTTAAATAGAATTCTATAATTTGTCATAACGGTCGTTATCTTTTAAAGGTTTTATAAGCAACATTGAGTTTTTTAATACATCGAGAAAAAGTACTAAACCTACTCAGTCGAAATTAAAAGATAATTTGTTAAAATTTTTGGTCAATTAAATATTTCTTATTACAGTTCGGTTATTACCCTTTATTCGGCTCTGGCCATATATTGGACACCGTGTTTAGTTCCATGTTTTCAAAAACATGCCGCAAATGGAACAAATTTTAGATTCTGTCGTCTAACAATTTAATATTAGAACGGAACGTAGATAGTGCCATGTTTTGCCGATTTTCATAAACCCTAGGAAGGTTCTGTCTAAATAATGGACACCATAACTTTTTATTTTTATTCATATAAAATAATACTTTAAAACCTACCAATATTACCATATCAAAATTTTTTATTTTATTATGTCCTCTCATTTCTTCCTTAGCTAGACAGCTTGGCTTGCAGTAACGTATCATGTTGCTGCAGCATCAGAACAGAATAACTACGCACGTTCTTTTAATCTACGTAACATACATACAAACTCACGACCTTTCGGGGTTGTCAGAAACATTGCTGCAGCTACCATTTTTCTATTTAAAAATCTAGTTGTAGTAATGTCCACATTTTGCAATTTAAGTTTCTGGCTGTAATAACGTGCCACCTCTCACCACATAATCTATAATTGATCAAGTATATTTAACAATTATTATAAATCCACCTATAATATACACGTAAAGATACAAACATTAATGTCTTAGATTCAAATATTAGTACTAAATAAAAAAAATAAAGTCTTTATTTTCTTCTCACATACAAAATACACCATGACAATTTCAATGGAAAGTTATGTAGGACAATATTGATTTAGCATAAGACATTTAATATGTGAGAGACTTTTGAAAAGTTTATAAACATTCATTTACAACCTGGAATAACGAACCTGCAACTCTCATCTCGGCAGGCAGGTTGACAACAAACTGATCTATCGGCCGCCTAGAATCATACATGACAACTACTAAAACCGAATTGCTTTCACCATATTTCCAATTTACCTAGTAACGGTTAATTTCATTAATTTCCCCCGCACACAAGGTTGTACTATAGGGTTCCAATAGGGATTTCGTCCCAATTATGTATTAGCAAAACTTGGCTATATCGCATGCGAGGCCTTCGGGGATTACCGTCTTACCTTCAAAGAATAACCTTCTAATGTAATTAGACATTTGGTTTACATTGTTACGTATTAATATTGGCAAGCGCTTGACCTTAGGAAAACGTGTTTGATTAATTAGTTTTACGATAGTTATACTCGAAAGTATGGATATAGGCATTTAGCTAAGAGACGAAGGAAATTGTTACATATTCTACAAATGTATTTTGTTGAATTTGATTAAAGTATATTAAAGATAGTGATGAACAAATGAGAATGTTTATTATGAAATTTATACAAGATGTTTAAAAAAACAGAAAATCTTAATACTGTTTGTTTTTAATGCACTAAGGGTAATATGATAGAAAATATATTTAATGTTCTGTAAATCTGTCTTTCTATAATAATGCCATGCCTCTTTTATTGCGGTAGGCAGAATCTAGGGTGAGCAATCTACTACGATCCTTACGTACCATACATCTCATCATATTATACATGTCCGTCGGTTTATAAATTAGCATACCATATTCTCACGACTATATTCCCCAAGGGAGTGGACAAAAATAACACCCGAAAGTCCTGGAACGGATGAAGAATCACAAAGTAAATATATAATTTTAACCAGCTATGACAATACTGATAAACAGTAAATATACTTTTGGTACATAACTAAAAAAAAAAAGCTTTCGAACACGTGAACGTAAAGAAAAGCAAACAGAAAATAAACGTAGAAATAAAAACACGTAAATATAAAAACCCTTTCACATTACTCACACAGCGCACGTCAAGCAAAACTAGCTTCTACACAATCCTACAATTAAATCCCCCGGGCGCTCATCACGTGCGCCGGGATTACCGACACGAATGCACGCACCTCACGACCGCGACCGTTGTGAAATAAACAGTAAGAAAACTTCGTAGAGACGCACCGTTTGCGGCTTTGTTAGTAAAACGCTCGTGTGTGCAACTATAGCATATATTACGTAACGCGGTTTAATTGTAGTGCTTAATTCTGACGTCCACAACGAATGATAAGATAAGTTACGTATGCATTGCGAGTGAGATGCCCCGAAAATGACAATTCATAAGAGATGGATGCAGATAATTCGCTTCGCACTTTAATCTCGCCTACTCTCAAGTTTTCTGTCTCAATTTGAGTTTTCACAACATGAGTCTTCATATAGAAAGCGTAAAAAACCATTGAGACACGAATGAACGCACATCTTTCAGTTCCTGCTTACCCTAGATTATTTGCGCTTTTGTATTGTTCCTTATCTATTACTACAGATCGAGCTAATTACTTGTAAACAGACTGTGTGTGTACGTGCAAATACATTGCAAGCCAAGTGCAATTAAAAGCTTTCTTACTACTTCGATTGTACTATATCAACAATTGTTCGCCATAGTCGTAAATTTACTAGTATATAGTGTGTCCGCACCTTTACCGCTGTCGCTGACACGCCCGATTTATGGACCCTACGTAGCCTAAACAAATCAACTGGTTAGGGATTATCGCGGATGGAATTTTAATTTCTTGTTATTTGAGAGGTAAAGAGGTTAATTTTGGCGTAGAAAATTATTAACCAACCAATCTTACCTAACAGTCTTACCTATGTAGGTAAGACTGAGGAAACTGTGAGGTAAGATGAAAGTTGAAATTAAAAGCCTTCTTTGAGATATTGAATAAACTTCAAACTCAAACGTTGCTTTACACTTGTTCACCTCAGTATTACCGACAAGGTTCTTTTCATCGAACTAAACTGTTTTCAGCGCTTCTGTTTTCGTTTCGCAATTAAACTGCTGTTAAACTTCTTGCAGCGGTGTTTGCAGAGCACCTGAACGGTCCGAAAGTTGTGCGGAACCCTGCTCCTTGTTTGCGTGCTAATTATCCGGGTGCAGAGCAGTCAGCTCCCGAAATGCTGACCCGCTTGAAATGGTCAAACGGGGCTAAAAGCCTTTCACGGCTCCATTCAGCGAGGCTTCCGCCCCGCCCCGTTACCATAGTGACCGCCTTCTCTACGCTATTATTTCATTGTATCAACATTCATATCGAACGTCACGTGTTGCGATGGCTCGTCTAAACGAGGGGCCCGAAGCCAGATTTGTCAAGTCTCTTTTCAAATGAGACGCCATACCCGCAGTCCGTTCTCACTTCGAGCGACGTTTAAAATCAAAAGCGCAAAAGGGTTACGTAATCCGGACCTTTTTCGGCGTAACTTGTGTTTGTGTGCATGTCTCGTCTTTTGTCACGTATTCTTAATTAAGGGCTGCCGGCTGCCAAGCTACCCTACTCGTCACATTTTCATATTGATTGTAAGAGGGCTTCCCTTACATGCTGCGTTTGGTAATACGCCGAAAATGTAAAACGATTGAGTGCTTTAACTTTTTTGTTGTCAATACTTTAAAAGAACGTAAAAATGGATCAGCTAACATCCCCTCTGTTTGCGAATCGGAAGGCAAGCCTAATAAACCGGCGCTTAACCTCTCGCGACAAAGCCGATACAAAGTGAGTGACATCCCGTCTCTAAAGAGATCTTGCGAAAAAATCCGGCGGCGACGTGTCAAAGACACCGCGACGAACCCCCTCGCTCTTTGTTGACTATCGAAATATTTTTTAAAGCTTAACTCCTTAGCGAATTGAGAGATTAAGTCCTTTTTGAAGAGGCAACCGGTCCCCAGGGTCGGGCGTGATCATTCCTTCAGATCTCATTTCCTCGGATGCTCTATTTGATTGTTATTTTTGTTACTTTTTCCCATTTTGTCCGGGCGCCGGCGGGATTTGAAGTGACAGTCGACGATTTGCACTCGAGCGCGATAAGTGTTTTCCAACGTTTTTTATAAGCAGCTTTGTTAGTGTTTTGTTATTTTTAACAAGGCAAGAGACCAATTATAGAATTTCAATTTCTTTTTAGACTCAGACTGTCGTATTGATTGCCTTGTAAGGCAAACTTTATTGGAGGACTGCTCATCTACTAGCTGTCAGTTTCGACAGGTTAATACGATTTGCAACTACGAAATTAACCCTCTTCATACCAAAACGAAACACGGCGCAGTCATATTTCAAACTGCTTCATATTATGTAGCATATTTTCAACACCAAATTAATGGACTAAGATTAAAAGATTGTACTAGTGTCATAGATAAATAAAGTGAAATTAATTGTTTACCATACCTGAACCTAACTCAACCACACATCGATCAAATTACTCTCGAAGATGTGTCTAATTTGTGGCGGATGGGTCATTCATTTTTAATCCGATAGACATATTCCGGCTCCATAGTGGACATCCGACATAAAGCCACAAGAAAATATGCAAATGACTATAAGGCAGTAGGTAAGCGCTCGTAAGCCGTGTAATTATTCACATCGGATTTGCAAATCGCGCCCGAAGCGTTCCGTTTCCGCATACGCGAATTAAACTGACCCTTAGCGCGAATTCAAATCAAAACACATGTGCTGAGGGCCGGCTTAGTCGGACGCTGATTTTGAGATGAGGGCTTCCCCTTTTTGCGGGTCCCTGCGTCGATTCCTTGGCGGGTGATGATCGATACCCTCCTCCCCCGCCGCCGGCCGCGACCCTCCCTCGCTCTTAATTAGGAGTCGGAATCTGCGGCGGACACACACACACACGTAAGGGTGTAATGTTAATCAACTTTCATTATGCACTAAGGAATTATATGGGTACGCCTAAGGAGTGATTATCCGAGTTAAGGCCGCGTCCCCAACCAAGAAATCATACTTTATTATGATCATTCCGCATTCGGCTTGGCTTTACAGCGGCAGGCACCTCGCGGGGCGACTGCGACTCGCATTAGAATTTACTGCGCATATATCACCGGAGAGCCGCGTTAAAGCATTGTCTACAAAGTAAGCACGGGATAATTAGCTTTTGTTACTAGTTTCCGTGCTCTGTGTTGATCTTTTTGCAAATCTTATGGAAGTAGGCTTCTTATTCTCGAGTTAACTTTTTCAACTCTTTGTTTTGTATACACTGGCTTTCTTTCTTATTTATTAGAGCTGAATAAACAAAACATAAAACTGATTTATTTCAAAAAGTTACATGCTACTTGAAGCTTAATGTTGACATTATTTTGCCTAATTAACATTTATAATATCCTTAGTTTTATTAGACCAACAATCCTCTTTTTTCTTTTGTATCATTGTCCAACATCAAACCTTCGTAATTCCTCTTCATATTTATAAATAGTTATACACATTAATATTCTTGTTTACAACGCGTGAGATTATTCTGCGAGTAAAGTCTATTCCCCTATTAGAATTCCCGCAAAACAAGCCATTTTCGTCTTTAAGAAGTATAAAATTAGAGTACTGACTAGTCTCTTTGTATGTGGAAATGGACTTTAGTGGACCTCCAATAACCAAGCAAGCGTTTATATGGAGATTAATTTTGCTCATAATGCTGCCTACGCATGTATTTTGAGCATGTTTATGTGTTATACACGAGTTTTAGTTTATTTTGTAGTGTTTCATGAATAAATACGACTAAAACATATAGGATCATTCTTAATTTATATTAACTACTCTACCCAAATATATAGGACAGCTGATTTTTTTTTACAAATAGAGAAAGTTGTTTAGTTGAATGGTCATAATGTCCTCTTAAAACCGTCAGCATATTAAGAAGGACCTTATATACAGGGTGAAAATTAAATCATGGGCATCAATCTTTTTAACTAAGTCTCTACCCATCAAACTGTACAACTTTTACTATGTGAGCCAACCTGAATGATAGTCTAAACCAACCCTTCAAATATCTATTCATCAAAGAATGTTTTGCACTCGATTATTCAGAATTGTATTTCGAATGTTCTATGTCTATTTGAAACTAGTGTTATTATCCCTGATGATGATGATGATCTCATACATCTTGCACCAGTGTTTAAAGACAATTAAATCAGTCCTCCTTTAATCTAATATAACCATATGACGTCCTAAACCTATTGAGTAATGCCCTTAAAGCCACGGTTATGAAGATAAACCTCCAATAAATCTTTCACTTAGCCGGTCCTTTAATTAACGTTTCTAATAAAATTTAATTGATCAAAGCGTCTAGTTCCTTCCACACCTGAAGTCCTGCTAATCAAGCCAATGTAAACCTTCTGATGTATGCATTTGAGTTTTGCCATGGTGATTGATATGTCAGATGAAGTATGGACTATAATTTATGAGCTTCTTGTTATTATCTTTGAGGTTGTTGGGTTAGGTTTAGGTTATATTTTGAACCCTTTAAATTTTGTGCAGGTAGTTTTGACATAATGCATTTATAAATTAGGTAGCTTAAATAAATCTGCATTGTTTTAGGATTGTGCATGACAATAGATCATTGATAATACCACCTTTGGATTTTCATTGATATCGTTGTACCTGATTAGTAACAATTTTTAAAACTCTTTCATTTAGGAACCTCGTATATGTTTTAACTTTAAAATAACAGTTAGCATTACTCCTTTTTATTTTAAATGCGAATGTATTGGACTTTTAGTTAGTTAGTTTATATTTCATATTGTTTCTCCTTTTTAGAATTTTTCTTAAATTTAAGGTATCTTGTTAAACTTTCTTTTTTAATTATCGTATTGTATTGTATAAATTCTGTGTGCTGCACTAATTTTAATTAATAAAAAACAAAGCCACATAATAATACATTATTGTTTTAAATTTAAAAATGCACGAAGGACACCATCCTTCAGTCATTTTTTAATTGACTGTTTAAAAAATATAAATATCGTATTTAAAATAGTTTATACATTTTACAAGGTCATTGAAACATAATGTATTTAAATCTACAAAATAAGTCATAAGAAAATGAACGGAAAGCTTAATAGCCAGTGTCGTTTAGATCTAAATGTTTTATATCACCTTCACGAAAGACATCACAGGTCGCCAACGCCGTATAGATTTAAAAAAATAATGCAAGAACATTTGATATGCCTGCATAAACCTGCTTTAGAGAGAAATGCCAAATTTTGCACTTTTATCAGTTTCATGGCTTCTGTAGGTTATATCGTACGTCGCAAGTTTATAATCTGAACGAGAAATAAAAAAAAACCTATTTACTCCTACAACAGTAAGTATTAACAAAAGTGATTAACTCATACTTAACCCAATCATATCATAAATCAATCATAAATGTATAAAACGTAACACACACGCTCTTGATAAATGAATCTTCTCCCACTTTCTTTACGCACAATTTATTTCTTACATTAACACTATGTCTACAACCATTTTCCCGGGACCCCTGGAATTTCTCACGTGGTTCCTTATTTTTGGTGTTTTACATAAACTGTGGGAGGTGGGGAAGGCCACGTTATGTTGATCAACACGTGTGAATTCAGGGGCCCTTGGACTAATTTAATAAATGAGGTGTTACCATTAATTACAAAGAACGTCGGGACCAGTGAGTTCACGGATAATGGAAGAACATATTAATAAGAATATTAACTCGTTCAGACAAGTCATATTTTCGTGCGTATTATGTAACAAAATATGATACTATGTTTTTGGGAAAAATAATCTTAACTAAGTGGGCCACGTGAAGCCACCTAGTGGCAAACACTAGGTGGGCCACGATTTTGTAGGTATCAGAATATAGGTCTTTCGGCTCCGGAAGGAGCATAAGGAAATATCTTGTGCATTGTCAAACAGACTATCTAGTCCCATAAAAAGTACCAGAATCTATCCTGAACTTGTGTAATTATAACTAGACAACAATTTACAATACATATATAAATACAAACATCCATGACACGGGTCCAAACATTCATATTCATCATACATATATTTTGCCCCATACAGGATTCGAACCCATGACCATTGGCACAGCAGGCACTACCCTTCACTACCAACTGAGCTATCGAACCGTCTAAAAAACATTTATATAAGAGCCAAATAAGAGCTAATAAAATAATTTTATATTCGTAGCAGTTCTACGGCTACGCTGCTACGCCGTAACGCTCCTCAGCACCGTAGCACCGCTACGGATGGGTCCCGCCTTTTCCCGTTCCTCGAAGCTAAGCGGGCCAACTACGGATGCTGTGAAAAACGACCAAGATATTATCTTTTACCGGAATTTCAGTGCATACATTGTGTTTTGTGTGATTTTGCAATATTGAAGTGTAAATTGTTTGCGACGAACACTGCTAAGATTTTTTTTCAAGAAAGCACAAAAACAAAGTCGATCCAAAACCTATTTAGGATATATTACTGAATTATAATGATTTATTTATAGAATATGTATAGTCTACTTCACATACAATCATTCCCATTAAGAATTCCATTCTCTGGAAGGGAATGCTTCGATGGTTTGGACATACTTAAAGGATGCATGAAAGTCATATAACACAGTAATACGGGGTGCAACAAAACACCTTAATAATTTTAAAGGGGTGGTTTAGGCAACCAAACTGAACAACTTTCACAGTGGAACCAATCTCGAATCGTGAAAAAAATCGGCTGTTTCATGCATATAGGGCGAAAAAAGAAATATTGGTAGAGCCGGATTCTTCTTCTAAATCAGATGGTTTTAAACATCGTCAAGTTATTTTCTAAAGTCTTCTTAAGATAACAAAATTAAGGAATAAATTCAGATAAAGAGTTACCAAAGTATGAAGACATTTAACGAAATAACAAAGATATCTATCAAAAATTAACCAAAAAAAAAGAAAAGTCCTGTGCCACCCGGGGGAGCCCACATGTGATTGATTGTTAATGAAGTGGCGCGGGGCGATAGTTATTAATGACCCGCGGCTCCGCCCGCACTGCACTGCTTACACCTTACACATCCACGCGGGTTTGCTTGCGGTTTTCCTGTTTATCTTTATCAGTCAATCAATCAAATCAGCCCACATTGACCCACTGCTGGGCATAGGCCTCCTCATAGGTATATCTTTACACAGAATAAATGTTTACTCAGTGCGGAGACTTTAAATATTACAATCTACTCGTCACACTAAACCATATTTGTATCCTGTCAACAGCTGTTCTGTTTCAGTTTGTGTCTTCCAAAGAAAATAAAATAAAATAATAAGTTTGAAATTAGATGAGAAAAAAACTGACAGAACTCTAAAACGTATAATTCCCTCAACCAAACATACAAACATACCAACCTAGGTTGCATTAGATAATAAATACATTTTATTTGGCCACTAACACCTATTAGCCGGCCACGTCCGATACACACGTAAACATAATATATCATGCCGATAGAAACGTATCAATCAATTTAGTAAATTATACGGATGACGCTAAATATTACACCCCTTCGTTTTGTTGATAAATATATACTTAATATTCTTCCATTTGGATTTTTACCAGTGTACAAGCTTTGGTTCAAATAAAAATCTAGAGAATTGTGCTTAGATATTTTAGTCTTTCTTGACACTGACTTTTAATAGGATATGTGAAAAAAATAGGATTCTTCAAATCATCATATGTCATGCAGTACTAACAGTAGGAGTATGATTCGCGGATATGTGTAAATTGAACATATAATTGAAGTTTTGATTAGAGCCAAAACACGATTTAGAGAAATTTTCTCGATAGAAAAATAAGCCAAAGTAGCCTCCGTCTTTATCGATAAACGCTTGGAACTGCTAAACCGTGAATAATAGAAACACGAGACTTGATTTAAAGAAAAAGGTTGATAATTTATAAAGTTTGATTAGAGCAGAAATGAACTTACATAAATAGTACATTCACAACTAAATAAAGTTGGTTTTACGCCGCCCCATCTCTTTCTCCCACATCAGGCAGTAATATAAGCTATCACACGCCCATTTCGCTTCAATTATTTTTCGACATAGGCCCTTAATAGCACCTAAGATAGACCACCTAGATGGATGCTCTTCGTAGAATTTTCCTATTCCAACTTGAGCACAAGAGGCACAGACTAGATAGAACAGTATTACTATAAGGCTAATAGTAATACTGCGATCACAGTATACATATTATGAGTATTGTTCTACATACTAGAGGTCTAGAGACGGATAATTATCTATTTAAAATACAATTTTTACATTCCAATCAGAAAAATGTATTGTCTTTATACCTAAAACCTGTAATGTCTGTGTGTAGGTTTTACATTGTTTTACCCTATCTTATCTTAACTATTTTAAAAATGGATCAGAAGTGTAGTCTGTACATTAAAGATATTTTCAAAAAAAAGATGACGATATGGTTTTTAGGTATCCCTGACTCCAAATCAACCTTTTTTTGAATTTTTATCCGTCTGTTTGTTTGAGCGAGCATTACGCGAAAACTACTGAACCGATTTTATCTGACTTAAAATCTGGTTTATAATTTGTGCGGACGAAGTCGCTGGTTAACTCTAGCATTTTTCATTAGGAAACTGTTATAAACTGGGATTCTCGGTAACGTAGGGACACTGACTTGTATTGGTCTTGATCCCGGTCTTAATTGTTTATTCAACTCTGTTTACTGCTACGTCAACAAAATTGTTGTAGGGTTCCGTACCCAAAGGGTGAAAACGGGACCCTCTTACTAAACCTACGTTGTCCGTCCGTCCGTCCTACCTATTGAACGGTGTAGCTGTAACTTTTGAACTGTAATTGCTATACAGTCGAAATTTTCACAGAATATGCGTTATTACGGCGGATTTGTCAGAAAGTTAAAATTAAGGGTACCTCATACAAGAAACTAGTATTTTTGAAAAATTTTTCTTCTCGCTCTATCGTAAAAACGGAAATACATACCAGCGTCAAACTTGGTGTGATTATAGAACAAACTCTACAGCATAACAACAAATAATAAAAACCAGCCAACTCTGAGTCGGTCTCGCGCAAAAGGTCCCGGAGAAAGTAAAACTTTTTAAGTTAATATGTTGTGTGGTGGTGTGGTACGGAACGCGAATCGCCTCGGTGCGCGAATAGCCCGACTCGCACTTGACCGGTTTTTATTTATAAATAGTATACATCTAAAAAAAATCGATGAAATAAAAATTTACTAGTAGAAAGTACCTCAGCGGTGTCTACTTATTATATTTCTAATATAATAAAACAGAAAGAGTAGATTTATCTCAACATTTTTTGTAAGTTCATAAATTATTGAATCAAATCTTTTAAATGAAAATCATTTTAAACATACTTTCAACATAGAGTGTTAGATTTCTGAGTCTTGATTTTCAAACGAAAGAAAGGGATTTGTTTTATTTCAATTAAGTAGCAATCACAATGAGTTTCCAGACCGCAGTCACTCTATCATCGATTTAAACAGATGTCGTGTTAAGGAGGTCCTCTCAGAATATTCCTTTCCAATTTAAATTGCAAATTCTTGCGGCAGGTGCAGCCTTATCTACCCCTCTCTTTCTAACCAATCAAAAATCATCTAGCTTTTTCACTCCCGTCAAATAATGAACGTCAACAAATAAAACTCAAGCGTTACTAATTACTTGGCTTAAACGAAGAGAGGTAATTTTTGCACTCAATTCCAAAGAGGGAATTTTGAAGTTAATGGCGTTAATTTAAAAAGAGGCCGATGACTGTGATTTTTCTTTCAGCGTAAACTTTTGACTCGTGATTTATTGAATGCTTTAGCCGTTTTAGTGTTTAAGATTTGGTCAAACCAAGATTATTGGATATATAGAGTTGGAGTTTTGAATTAAGGTTAGATTTAGAATTTAGATCAGTCACATAATTTATATAAAACAACGAGCGTTTACCCGCGACTTCGTCCGCACAAATCATATACCAGATTTTAAGTCAGATCACAAGCTATTGAAAAAAAAAGTGTCATAAAAATCGGTTCAGTAGTTTTTGCGTGATGCTGTTACAAAAATACAAACAAAAAAACAAACAAACAAACAGACGGACAAAAATTCTAAAAAAGATTGATTTGGAGTCAAGGATACCTAAAAACCATATCGTAATCTTTTTCTTGTAAATCTCTTCAATGTACAGACACACTTCTGTTACAGTTTTATAATAGTTTAGATAAAAAGCTGGGTTAAAATGCCGACAACTGGACCCTATTTGCATGGATGCACACACAAATAGTTAATGCACGTTAAAAAAAACAGCCAAGTATGTTCCGTACCACCGTTTTCTCAGGGACCCTTCGCGCGAATCCGACACACAATTGACAGCTTTTTATTATTTGTTGTTTAACCTTAGAGTATGCACTAAAATCACACGAAGCTTGACGCTTGTATGCACTGAACGCAAACAAAAAACGTTGAAAACAATAACGTTTCTTATATGGACCCATTTTTTTATTTTTTATTTTTAGCCAATCCGTCATAATAACGCATATTCTGTGAAAAGCCTCTAACTATTATTGTTCAAAAGATACAGCCCTTATAGGTAAGACAGACAGACAGACGCACGGACGGACAGCGTAGTCTTATGAATAATCAAATCAGCGAAGGTACGGAACTTAACTTACGAAAATCAGAATCTCCATGACCGCGACCGCAGAACACGTTCACTACATCTAATCATTTAGTAAGAAATGTCAGTCACATACTGCTAAACAGAGAGTGAGTCTAATTATGAATGGGTTGAGTGGACGGAACTCAGGTAGGGCCTAAATTAAAGTTTAGCCTCCTGTGTACAGACGCTTCGGGAGGCGAAGCACGGAGCCGCTGCGCTTAATGAATGAAGAAATTCCGTAGAGCCCCTCACACGTGCCCGCTTGTGTCCGCCTCACAACTCCCGCATAGATTGTAAAGTATCGGGATAGAGAACTGTCTATACAGTTGCTTTTAGCCGTGTTTTGTTTGTGTTTCACTGTGTACTGGTTGCTAGGTAATATCTATTTGTATGAGACGAAAGATATAAGATTAAATTAAATACTATTTAGGATCTTTGACAACACTTCTGGATACGTTCTTGATATCTTATCTGATAGATCATATTACAAATCTTTCATACGAAATATGTCAAACGATCTGTCAGATAAGCTTTTAATTATTAATAAGCTTATTCTAAGTAATTTTTTTTTTTTTTGCTTTAGATCTTTGCTGACAAGACTGTGAATAGGTATTGTTCATTCTGTAACTTTTTGAGAAAACATTTAATATGTTAATTAATGATTATTTAAGATAGATACTCACGACCTTAAGGTAGTGAGTATCCTTTGAGGTCCTTTGGCCCTTTTGAGGTAGTCAAAAATTTTGCTAATAATACCAACTATCTCTTTAAGCATACAGTTGTAACAAAGGCTTACCTCTGGCATACTGAAGGTTTCAGGATGTAATGATGGTAATTTAATCTCCCATTAGTATTTCGTGTCCCTCTCTAGTTCCTTTAAAGCCGGGTAATTAGCTTTCCAATTTTAAAGAGCGCCTCTACTCAGTGCCTCCATCAATCCGCTCCCCTGCTCGCCACCGAATCGATAATAATTAATTATTTTTGACATAATCACTGCCAAAATCCATTCTCTTTTTGCTAATTCACGTCCCTATAATAAAACGGAGCGACGCTTTTAAGGGTGAAATTGATAAAAAATAAATAAGACTCGGCACAACTTTTCGCAAAGTCAAACAGAATTGGGTGCTGCGTGATTAATAATCTTTCGGCTTATCTCGGTCCTGGTTGGATGTCATGTATAAACACGCTTAGAGATAGGTCTCTATTAGCTCACACAAACTATTTTTGACCGTAGGCGCTATCGCAACTACACCGCAACGACGTCGCAACCGCACCGCCGCGATACTGCAACTGCATTGTCGCGATTTTTTGCACAGCTGTTGACTGAGCGTTATCGCAGTGATTCCGCGTGACTGATAGATCTCATAAATATTGCGGCGATGAAATGAAATGAATATTTATTTGCTATGAATAGGTAATATAATAGTGGTAGGTACATAAAAAGTTTCTTCTATTCAGCTAACAATGGAAGCATGCAAATATTTAGCGATAACGCGGCGATATTCCTCAACGATCACTTGAGGTGATACGACCCTGGTTTCCCCACGGTTTCTGGGCCCTTAATATAGCCTAAGATATTAAACGATCCATGAAAGAAAAAACAACTCCTATTTTATTTTGATACAGAACATTATTCGTTGAATGCTCATCAATAACAACAGTCGTAGATATTGTTTGAAACCCAAATTCAGGCAAACTGACAGGGGATCATTGTGGTGCACACAATCAGCGGGACACTGTGTCAATATTGGACACATCGCATAATACACCAAGATTCGGATGTGGGCGAACATCGGGTACATTCGGTCACACGTGTAAACACTTGTGAATAGAACCGAGTAGTAGAATAGTAGAATTGACATTGATATAAATAGTGAACTTGTGTTGACGACTGCACGACGCTAATAGATGTTTGAGGACCTTCGACTCGATGCAAGTTTGACGTGAATAGTTCAATGGACTCAATGATGAATAAACATTGAGTTTACCTTCTTAATATGCTGAAATTTTTTTAATGGGTTGATCAGACCGTAAAACTGAAAAACTTTCTCTATGGGGCCAACATCGAAATCGCAAAAAAAAATCTGCTGTCCCATACATTTGGCTCGAGTAGGTTTGCAGTTTTTGATGTTGGTGTCATAGAGAAAGTTGGTCAGTTTGACGGTCTGATCATCCGCTTAAAAAAGTGTCAGCATATTAAGAAGGACCCTATATTTATTTTTTCTAAACCACGGTATTTCCATACCGACAGAAAAATACTCTTCAGTTAATAATCGAATAAATTTTGAGTTTAAAATTATTTTGTAATCCAAAAACGTAAAGAAAACCATTCGAAAAAAAATCTCAATTAGCTCTCGCCCAATCAAAATATTCCCAATACATTTAGGGTGCGGTGGCCGGTAACAAGAATATTAAGAGTACGTCGCGAGCTCCGAATACCGGTAAAAGTTACCGGTACTTAAAAAATACATAGTGAAAACATTAGCTCCGCCCGGGGCGGGGTCGGGCCGTGATTAAACCCAGCGAGGCATGCATAACGAGCCCGGTATGTTTGAACGCTTACGAATACTTTCCAAGTTGGTCCGGACAGCGGTTGAGGCGGGTACCGACCGGTACCTACACCTGCTCTTGTTTATTGCCAGCTAAGACTCGCTACTTCAGCCTCGGTCCTCGCCTCACGTGCTGTTTGCTTAGGCCACCGGCAAACCCATCTGACCCACTTACATTGCATTAATATTCGATATTAAATCGATATACATCTCATGCCTATGCAATAAAGGGTAAATATAAGCAAGCAGTAAAATTTGAATTTTATTTTATGACTTAAGCAAACCTTCGACCTTTGTGGGTTTGAAATTCCAGGTAAAAAAACACTTTGCAACTCTTTTTCCTCTTCTGCAATCTTACAAAAATTGTTCAAGGCTTTCGAAATATTTTTAAATTCATAACCGGTTTTTATTATTAGAACCGGTTATGAATCACGAATTTAAATATTATTTTGAAGGGATTAGGATCATGATTGGGCGGACACATGCTAATGCAAGAAGTTTTTAATTAAAACCGTCCGCCGTTAAGAGGCTGTGTAATGGCTGATCCTCAGGAGGGACTCGATATTGGGTGTGTACCGGTACGGCACCGGCACCGGCGTAAAGCCAAAGTACAAACATATTTAGGTCCGATGCGTTGCGGAGTGTGCGCTGTGGCTAATCACTGCCCGGGATGGAGAGGATGGCTTGTGTACGCAAACCCTCATGCATACAACCCCTTTCTTATGTTATTTATAAATAAGTTATTATTAATATTAGTCTACATTTAACATTTTGTTTAATCTTTTATCATAGTCATTATTAAGATAATATTCCATGGAACAACACCGCTTACCCATATTTTGTTCATCGTCTCCTCTACTCTAAGGTTGTCTGGAAGAAATCGCTTCTTAGCGATGATGTCGCCATATTTTGTGCCTCTTGTATTTGCTCTCTACAGGGTGAAATTGATATCATTAGCATCCTTTTAAACTAAGGGTCTACCCATCAAACTGAACAACTTTTACTATGGGAGCAAACCTGAGCAAACCGATCGAAACAAATAAAAAAATCTGCTGTAAACTGCAACGCCTACTCGACTCAAATATTTGTTTTGCTCCGACCGGTTTGCTCTCATAGAAAAAGTTGTTCAGATTGATGGGTAGACTTAGTTTATACGGATGCTAATGATATCAATTTCACCCTGTATATTTTTTTGGTATATGTGATGAATGACATGTGTATGTACATAATTGAATGATTTGATTACATTTTGTTGAATACTAGCAGTGCCCGGCATGCGTTTCAATGCTCTTTTTTCCCGACATTTTAGGCAATTTTTTTCCTAAAAACCTGATTCGGTATAAACATTTAAAAAAGTTATCTGTCCAGCCGTTCTATCAAGTGATGCACTTACCAACAAGCAGCATTCATTTTTATCAAAATAGATGATAATACAGATCTTGTGCAAAAAAGACTGACTAAAATTATTTTGTTTCAGATGCACGTGACTGCGACGACACAAACAAGGCAAGTAAATAAGAACATTTACCTAAACCGGTTTTACACTAAAAAACAACGTTCAAAAAGCACTCGGTCTACCCCGCAGTGCAATCCAAACTTCAGCGCCGAGTTTATGGCCCCTGTGACCGCCAAAAGTCGCCGGGAGCCGAGTAAAAGTGCAAGCTTGTTTACTCATATATCAGCGGGTTGGGGGACATTTCTTTCCGATAACCCTGGCCCCTCGCTGCCAATAAAGTGATTAAGTCACAAATCGTGGCGGCGAATCTTAAACTCGAGTGTGATATAGCTGAGTGCGGTTCCGATAGCGGTTTACGGTTTCGCATTTACCAATCGATTGTTTGGTTAGATTATTGTTGATTTGAAAAGAAAGCTTCTTCAAGAAAGCTGTCTTTAACAGAACAATACTTATCATCATCATCATCATCTCAGCCGATGGACGTCCACTGCTGGACATAGGCCTCCTTAAGGATCGCCATAACGACCGGTCCTGCACTGCCTTCGTCCAACGTGATCCCGCCGCCTTCACCAGGTCGTCGGTACACCGTCCGCCTACCCACGCAGTGCTTTCCGTTACGCGGTCGCCACACGAAAACTATGGAGGAGAACAATACTGACACTCATAAAATAATATACAGGGTGTAAACTTAAACACATTAGTAAAAAAACAACATCAAAATCGGTCCATCCGTTCGAGAGCTACGATGCCACAGACAGACACACAGACATTGGCGTCAGACTTATAACACCCCTCTTTTTGCGTCGGGGGTTAAAAAGAAAGTCAAGAAGTTACATTTGGCTCTTCCCCACTATTCCTGGTGGGTCGGTCCCCACTGAAACGGGTCTATTACAAATAAATTGCCCTACGAAATCGTTCCGTGTGTTATAAATTACATACGTGCTGAGAAATGACATACGGTATTATTTATTACGAACAGTTTTTTTCGGGGAAAAACACAAAGAAGACATTGTGATGTAATTGAGCTTCATTTTATTGGGGGCACGCTACTAATAATTTTCCTTTTGACGTAAATGTTTTTATTTTTTCCTACAGTTGATGTTAGTAACATTTTTAACCTCGAAAGCAAAAAGAAGGGTACTATAATTTTAAATCGGCATCGTAGTTTCTGAATTCACAAGTCCTTTTCAATTTGTTTTATTGTTTTGTTTGAATTTAAAAAAAGCATTTGCGGGAAGATCCTTAGCAGGTTATAAGTTGTAGCTCTTACATTTATTAGATAGTTATTGGAAAGGGTTTCACTTTGTAGACATCACTAATTAAACTTTAAGTATTTACCCCCGAAAGGGTTATGGTCGTGAGTTTATGTATGTATATGTATGTGTGTTTTAATACCACTCATAATTACATGTAACTATTTAAAAATATCGAACTAAGGTTCCGGACGTCGGGGACCGAATAGCTCGCTTAAAGTGTTGGTGGGCTGGACACATAGCTAGGCGAAATGATGACAGGTGGAGCAACGCCTTAACAGAGTGGTGGCCGAGATTAGGCAAAAGAGGAGTGGGTCGACCGGCAGTCACGTGGGTTGACAACATCCGGAAAAGTATCGGCAAGACCTGGATGCAACTGGCACAGGACCGAGAAGGATGACAAAATACGGAGGAAGCTTATGCCCTGCAGTGGGTGGATACGGGCTCAAAATGATGATTATGATTTAAAAATATACTAACCAAGTTCTCTCAAGTGTTACTACCATCGACGGGTCGGACATCAGGTGTGAATGCTTTGTTGCTCCTCAGAATATTACCGACCATATCCTGCCATTCCTGCCCGTACACTTGCACATGAATGGAGCGCATAGATAGCTACCGGTAGTGTTGTCAATATACTGGGCTGGAAAATATATAGAATGTCATGTCAAGTAGGTACTTATTTATTAAAATAACAAAGACACTTTCGAATCCTCAACGCCGGCGCCGGCTTCGTCAAACACAAATCACATCCATCTATATCCGCTACAAGCTTCGTCAATGACATGAATAACATATCATCGACTCAGACAGAAGATTTCTCTCATTGATAACATAAATAATTGGCTGAATTAATACATGACCATGATGGAAAATCACTTTTCATTAGTCTCTTTAATTTACCTTCAAACTGTAGCCATATGAATAGATAATAATCATAACTATTATAAAACTGTAGAAGTGTGTCTGTACATTATACTCGTAGATATTTACAAACAAAAGATTACGATAATGGCATTTAGATGTTGACTGAAAATCAATCTTTTTTAGAATTTATGTCTGTATTTTTGTTTGTATGTTTGTTTGTGCGAGCATCACGCAAAAACTGCTGAACCGATTTTGATGACACATTTTTTTTGATAGGTTATGATCCGACTTAAAATCAACAGTCCTTCTTAATATGCTAACACTTTTTAAGGGGATGATCAGACCGTCAAACTGAACAACTTTCTCTATGGCACCAACATTGAAATCACGAAAAAAATCACCTCTTCCATACAAAACTGCAAACCTACTTGAGCCAAATGTATGGGATAGCGGATTTTTTTTTCGCGATTTCGATGAGGGTCCCATAGATAAAGTTGTTCAGTTTGACGGTCAGATCTTCCCCTTAAAAAAGTGTCAGCACATTGAGTTGGACCCTATATAATTTATGCGGACTAAGTCGCGGGCTAACTTTAGTAGTGTACTATTATTATCTAATCATATGCCGTAACCCACAAACAAACCCATCACCTTCACCATCTGTCAGCGAGCTATAACTCATTTAGCCGTTAACCCCTCGTGTTTACACGTTTTAGTTTCAAACATTAGTCGCAGCACCATTAGCTCTACAAATGACACTAAAATGAAATCTATTCATTTCCTCTGTTGAGTCAATCGGCGGTAGATATTGTTCAATTTCACGCGATCCAAGCATTACAGATCATTCTACATAAGAAATGTCGTGATAAAATCCTTATGACTACTTGATTAAGTCGAAAATCGCTTGATTTAGGGGACTTTTGCTATTGAATCGTCGTATTGTGAAGTTCCGTGTTCACTTTTGAAGTTAAATTTACCACTGATGTGAAAATATCCTTGTATGATATCTTTTTTCCAGCTTATAAAGATGCAGCCTATTTGAGCCGATCAGGCCAACAATCAGAGTAATATAATACATTAACGGTCCTGTTGATTATTACCACTAAGCTATAGGTACCCATGTTGTCTGGGACGTGGATGTTGTATTTTGTAGTAATCTCGTATTATTTCTGTATTCATATGAACTAGATATAATACTAAT